>JARJIL010000003.1:86469646-86794646 GCA_038502395.1 Dittrichia graveolens
TTTTAGTTTAAGTTTGTTATTACTATGATAATAATCATATAATATACACAATGTAATACCAAATTGATGTATAAACAATGTAATTTACTATAATTTCTTTTAAGTATTTTAATACACCGAAATATTGTATGTTTGTTCTTGATATTCTCTCATTCATACATAATTATTTATCATATATAATAATTATGGATTTGCTTTATTAAATTGCTTTATAAAATTAATATTCGATATAATTAGTAACTTACAAAGTTATAACTTAGGAGGGGTTAATTAGTACCTTACAAAGTTATAATTTAGGAAGGGCTATTTTGGTAAATTTTACATGATCGTACAATTTTCATATCCACTCATGTTTGTGGTCATCTTTTTCTCGTACCAAATTTAATATATATTGTTGACAGTACTCTGTCAGCAATAAAACTCATGTAAATACTAACTGGAAATACTGGAAAATTGTTAGATAAAAATTTTATATATATATTATCGACGGTAAGTAAGATTAAAATTATTTATAGTTATTAGATCAAAATAATATCAAATCTTGACCATATAAATTAATCTTTTAATTTGGAAAGTTAGTTAACAACTAATAAACATGTGATCAATTATGTAAGTGATACAGGATGAGTTTGAAAGATAAGATCAAAATTCAAATTTTGAATTTAGTGTTTATTAACATTTGTTCAAACAGTGCCCTTCATTCTTTTAACTATTTATGGATTTGTTTTTATTTGTTTTTAACAAAGTCTTAATTGGTTGAAAAAACTACTGAGCGTTGGTGCACATGATGGATGGTTCGTAGTATTTTGATGAGAAATTTCAGTTAAGAAGATATTTCGAAATGGTAAGGTAATTTAAAAGAAAAACGCAAGTTTGCTAATATTTCTTTTAAACATATACATACACACGGATATATAACTTTGTATTAGATGTGTATATTTCTTTAATTTTCTTATGAATTTTTAATTTATATTGTAACATCAAAATGTTAATATTAACTTAACAAAATGATGTAAACAGGAATATATAATGGATAACTTACTTTTATAATAAATTGAAAAGAGTAATTTACGTTTAACTTACAAAATCATGTTATTATACATATTTTGATAATTTTGATCTTCTATAGGATGTCATCTTCTTCCCCGTCTTCCACTACTAGAAAAATGGATATTTCCGACGAATATTACCGACAGATTTTATCCGTCGGCAAATTCCGACGGATTTCCGACAAAATGCCGACAGTGGAGTATCTAATTATACAACGATGAATTTCAGACAACTTTCCGACGGATTTCCTACAAATAGTGATGGGTAGGAATTTCGTCGGAAAATATAAAATCTTTGTGACGGCTTTCCGACGAAATTCCGAGAGTGGAGTAACTAATTATATAGCGATGAATTTTCAATCGATTTCTGACGGATTTCCGATAAATAGTGATCTATAGGAAATTCGTTGGAAAACATAATAAAATTCCAACGAATTTCTGACGAAATTCCGAGAGTCAAATAGCTAATTTTATAATGATGGATTTCCGACAGCTTTCCGACGGATTTCCAACAAAAAGTAATCCATAGGAAATTCGTCGAAAAATAGTGATCCATAGAGAATTTGTCGGAAAATATAATAATTTTCCGACGGATTTTTGACGAAATTCCGAGGGTGGATTAGTAATACCTAGGAAAATACATAAACTTTCCGATGGATTTTTGACGGAATTCAATTTGACGGTGGAGTAGCTAAGTATGTAGTGACGGATTTCTGAGATATAGTTATCAGTGGGAAATTTGTTAGAAAATCAATTTTTCTGGCGGATTTCCTATAGATTTCCAAGAGATTTTTGATGAAAACTAGTCCATAGAAATTTCGTCGTAAAATTATAAATTCTTCCTCACACATTTGCAATGAAATTCCAAGGTTGAACGACGGACTTCCTTGGAATATATAAGATTTTTCGAGCGGATTTATGATAGAACTCCGAGGGTGGAGTAACTAATTATATAAAGAAGGATTTCTAACAAAAAAAGTGATGGTTATGAAATTCATTGGAAAAAAATAAAGAATTTATCATGTGGATTTCATTTTTTTGTTATACAAGTTTTGAGAGACTATGGATAATATTTTGATGGTAGAGTAGCAAAGTCAGTACTCATGTTTGGTTAAGGACTATGCAAGCATGGGTAGCGACTTGGTTGAGGATGTTGTAGTTAGAGGGCTCCAAAGGGTGATCTCGAAGATTACACTAACACTTAAGTCGGTACTCATGATTGGTTGAGGATATTATAGTTAGAGATAACACTAAAAAGGGGGTTGTTTGCCTTAACATGTTGGCTAGTTGTACTATTTACAAGGGGAGATATCCTTTTAGAATAGTTAACTTCAAATGGAGTAGGTCAAGAGAAATAACCGATAAGAGGGTGTCATCTCTTTGTGTAGCGATAGGTTATGAGAGGTATACTCTTGAGACCTATGTGTTCTTTCGGGACATGGCGTAAATGCTAGACATCCTTAAGGTTCTCAAAGATCCTTGTCAATGTACTAGTATTAGACATGTTGGTTGGTTCTACTATTTGCTGGTGTGTATAGGTCGTTAATGCTAATTATCCCCGAGATCCCTTTTAACATTATATGAACTGAAATATAGGTATTCGTGGAGCAATGTGACCTCTGCAGGTTGTTGGTCTCCTCTTCATAAGGTGTCTTAGGAGACTGGTCGGTCACGTACTAAGGGTAGTCCATTATGGTGTGTCCTACATCCATGTTGTTTAGACTTCATGGCACAATTTCCCCTGTTTAACTATGATTGACTAGTTTCAATCATGTATAATTATGAACGAGGAATCGTAACTTTGGTTGACAATGGTTGGTCACTATGACAATGTTTCATAGTGATAAAACTCTTTCACCCTAACCAAGTTTAATTTTGAATAACTTGAAGTTATCACTTTTAACCGTATTAGACAATGATTGACCAATTTTGTCACTTGTACCACTTTTGAACTTATCTCTCGCATGATTTATATGGTCGCTTATATCAATTACCAACAGATAGAACAACAGAATGATTTAGTTTACCCATTCAATTAATTGGCTTTTTTTCTCCTTTATGATTATTTTATTACATCTATGTAATTTTTACAAATGTATAAGATATATTATATATTTTTAATGTTCATAATTATTGATGCTAAATTATTGTTGTAATTAGTTATATTTTTAGATTAGTTATTTATTCTAATTAATTAGTTAGGATATGTATTTAGTTATTAAAATTAATTTATACGAATAATGTTTAATATAGTCTATACTTAATTCATAATCCTAAGAGATTAATTTTAGCCTTCGGATTAATGACATCAATAGTCCAGATTGCATTTTAAAATTTTGGGCAAAGTGACATTTTCGTAATTCACGTGTGATTGTATACTGAATCATCTATAATTAAATATTAAAATTTTAGCACTATGTTTTTTAGATAAAAAACACAACTTTAATTTATATAACCCCATTGTTTAATTTTTCATCCGATTGTTTCTCATTCCCTCCCAAAATTTAGAATTAATTTAAATCATCATTTTGTTTTGCCTCCTCTCTGAAAATTGAAAACTGTTTCCATTCCCCCCATGTTTCCCTCCTTCTCGCCCCTAAATCCCCATTCCCCTCTCTTGAACACTCGATCAACAGATAAACAGAAATCAACATCGCCAAATCCTCTTCATTTACCTCAAAAATCACACAAGAAATCAAGAGGTAAAGCGGTGTGCGTGCGTCTGCTATGATTGGCGGGGGACGGAGGAGATTCATTCTAAACCTAGCTGCTATACGGGTCATCGACGAGAAAACATAAACACCGATACAGGTTTGTTTCGTTTTATTTTCTCAGCTACTATCCTTGCGAGAGCAACATAAAGATTCGAACCGAGTTTCCTTGTTGCTATTGTATCGATTTTTCTTTTTGATTTCGAATTCGACTCATGAACACATAGTCTGATTTAAATATCTACCTTATTAATTAAGAGACCGGTAAGTTTCTTGTTGTAAGGAACTGTAATCTTGTTGGCAAAGGTCCTGAATCGATTAGAGTTTATTGATTTGATTTGATTGGGTTAAGCTTGTCAAATGCTTCGGTCCTAAATTCACCATTATTGATTATAAATTGACATGGACTGTTGGGAAACTAGAAGGAATACACTGATAAGTAGTTCACCTAGTTTCCTTGTTTCCCTTCATCTTATTGGTTTGATTCATACACTCACCTTAATAGGTACAAGGTTTATTTTATTCTTTTGTATGTGGAAACCCCATGTAATTAGTTTTGGTGACCGAAAAAATTGGGTGTCTTTGGAGATGAAGATTGACTACAACATATAAGTAAAGATCACCTAATTTCCTCATGCTTGTATATGAATTCCAACTTTATCTATACCTTCATCATTAGATTTCTCTTTCTTTATTATGTTTTCTTTTATGATCATAAATAGTTCTAAACTTCTAGTAAATCGGCTTAATCATTTAAAAAATAACCAAACATCTAGTATCACTAATCTCTTTTTACCATATGGTGTCATTGATCTTTTTTAAAGTTTGCATTGATCTTATGATTTATCTGTAACCTAAATCAGTCTATATCAACTGTTTTTTTTTTGGTTTGTTTGGGAAAGGAGAAATCATGTCTTCTTCTACATAGATGTTCATTCCCAGTTTTAAATGACTTGATTAACCATATAATGCAGAATTTTTTTAGCAGAGCTGAAAAATATGACGGGTCAAATCTTTATAGACAAAGGAAGCTATTTTTAATCCAAAGGTATGCATTGTTTTATTGCTTCTTCTTGTGTTAGTGTACCACTGATCTTAATTTCCGTACTACAATTAAAATTGATGATGTATATGTTAGTTAGTTTAGGAAGCACGTGATTATATAGACAACCGTATAGTTAAACGGGTTTTATTTGGATCATATGTGAAATAGTTCTCATAAGGAAAAAAAGAGTGTTTTTGACCTATATATACATTGAGTGCTTGACCGAAAACTTATACTAGAGGTGCTAAAAATGTACAGTCTACATCCAAGCTTGACTAGATTTCAAATTCTTAAAAAACTTTTGTTGTTTGTTTAGATATTAGAGCAAAATGTTTTTATTTAGGATGATTGCAACCATCCAATGATGGTTTTAAATCTTTTTGCTCCCTAGTGCCACTTTATTAGCCTTACATGCTTTTTTCTACTGGCTATAACATTTCTAGAGGATTGTCACTTTACAAGATAATGCAAAATGTTTATTTTTCTCCTTCATTTCCTTCTATTTTTCTCTCAATGGTTTTGATTTAGTACTTATTAGTTTTGGTATAATTATATCCTTATGTGGTTAATTAGGTTGTTTTTATATTGATTTTTATTGATAAATGTGAGGTGAAAAAATGGCTCATAATGTGTATTATGATGTTCTTAAATAAGTCATAATAGGTCATACAAACCCTATATGACATATAACTTGTAAAGATTTAATGTGACCTTGTTCATAGTGGTTAATAATTTTTACGTGTTTAATTTTTTAGATGCGAAAGTTGAATGGAGCTAAAGAATGGGTGACTCGGTTGGAAGTAAAAGCTAAACGGATCAATTAAAAGTTGAATAAGAGGCTCCCACCACGTCGCAACTAGCTAGTATCGATGTTTGTTATTATTTAAACAAAACTTATTATGTGATAATCCTCTTAGAAAGTTTTCATACATTGATGCTTGTTAACAAATTAAATGTTTTTTTTTTTGAAAGATTTGGATATTTGTTTCATTCCAAGGTTGTTATTGAATTTAGATGTTCAGTATTTGTTTTATAGTTTATATATAATTATGTTATATGTATTGTAATCGGAATTTGATATGAGATATTCATTTTATATAAATTTATTTGGAAATTTGTTAAAATTTAATAGGAATGTCATCTATAGGATATTCATCGGATTTTTGTTATAATTGCGTTGGAAATCTTTTGAAATCCGTAAGCAATTCGTCGAAAATTTGTCAAAAATCCATTGGAAGCTCGTCAAAAATCCATCAAATTGTGTCGGAAATTCGTCAAAAAATTGTCATAACTTCCTCACAAATTGGTTGGAAATCTATCATAAATCCGTAGGAAATCCGTCAAAAATCCTTCGGAAGTTTGTTGAAAGGCCATCAAAAGTCCGTCGGGAATTCGTCGAAAATCTGTCGGAAACTATAGATATTAAGACAATTTGAATTACAGTTTCCGACGGATTTTCCGATAGATAAATTCGTTAGAAACGATATAGTCCGTCAGAAATCTCGTCGCTAAATTTTTTTCCGACCAGGTTTTTTCCGATGAATTTAATTTTATAAACTCAAAATTTTTTATGAATACTTAATGAAAAATAATGAGTCTAGAGTATATGGAAAGGTAATCAAGTTGTCTATAATTAATTCAAAAAAATGACTAACACCGAGTATAAGACGAGTCAAATCATCATAAAATCGTAAGGGTACTGAATGAGTTTGGTTTATGCCATACAGACTTTATTTAGTGATTTATTGGTCTACACTTGATGAAAATTCTTGAACTGGAGTCTTTTGAAAAGGTAAAAACATTTACCTATAATAATTTATAAAAAGAATTATGTATAGCGATCAAAATTTGAGCACACAAATCATTTTTTGCTACCCTGATTTAAAAAAATAATAAGTTTTGTGGCATTTTGAATTTGAAATTCTCCACGAATACATGATAAAAAGCTATGATTATTGGGCCTATGGAAAGCCAATTGAGCTGTCTATGAAATAATGCAAAAACAATGACTAACAATGATTTTAAATTGAGCCGAATCATAAAAAGTGTAAGATAGGTGAATAGTTCAATTTTGGGATATAATCGAATTCAATTGGCGATTTTGCGGTCTACAATTGATGAACTTGGTATTTTTGAAAAGGTAAAAAGATTATCTATAAGGATCTATAATGAACAATTAGGCAAAACGATAAAAATGGAGCAAAAAAGTCAATTCAAAATATGTTATCTTCTTGAACAAGTTGCAGGTGAAGAAAAATGAATATAATGACGTGTTTTTGTAAATATTAATGGGCGGGTATATAAAAAAGTACTTAATGTGTCATATTAAGTAATTAGTGACCCGAACAATGTCCAGGTATTATACTAATTGTGATTGGTATAATGTGTTATAAAGTGAGAGACCATTAAATTTTAAAACAATTGGAAGGAGATTATATGAAAATTGTGAGGGAGGTTTTATAAAAATGTGAGAGGGTTTTTATGAAAATACAATGAGGTTTATAAAAATTGTATATTAATGTAATTAATTATAGGTTGTTTATAAATTATGTTTAATAACTTGTGATATATTTTGTTTAGAGAAAAAATAATTATATATTTGCAATCATTTTATCTTTATCTACGTTTTGGTATAAATTTAGTCGTAATATTACATTTTTAAAAAAAATAGTATATTCTTAATTTTTGTTATCCATTAATAACAGTGGGTAGATAATTCTTGAAACAATTTATGTGTTTTTATATGTATTCTCTCTATGTATCATAGTTGATATAATAACTAATTTCTTAGTCTTTCGATCAAAAATTAAAAATATATTATTTTTTAAAATTTTGTTTTATTAAGATAAAATTTATATAAAAAATAGATAAGACTTATAATGAACTAAAATGTGTGTTAAATAGTTGATGCACTTAAAGTATTATTAAGAATACAATATATTGATTTGTCATGGTTTAGTAACCTCATGTTGTAAAATATATAAAAAAAATTATATGTAAGTGTAATGGATAAAGGGACAGGTAATGCACATGATGAAGGATAGTAGAGGATTGATGGTTCGATACAACCGCGTCTGGGTGCCGAAAGCGTTAGGGATTCGCGATACGCAACTCGAGGTAGCTCATAAGTCTAAATTCTCGATCCACCCAGGGGCAACCAAGTTGTATAGAGACTTGAAGATGGATTATTGGTGGCCGGGTATGAAGAGAGACGTAGCCAAGCATGTAGAAAAGTGTTTAACCTGCTTGCGAGTGAAAGCCGAGCATCAGAGGCCTCATGGGAAATTGCAACCGTTGGAAATACCAGTATGGAAATGGGAGCACATAACCATGGATCTGGTCACCAAACTCCCGAAGACGCCAAGGAACTTCGACGCAATCTGGGTCGTCGTGGACCGACTCACAAAAAGTGCTCACTTCATACCTATTAAGGAAGCGTTTTCCACAGAAAAGATGGCAGAAGTATACATTAAGGAGGTGGTATCGCGGCATGAAGTGTCAGTTTCTATTGTTTCCGACCAAGACGTACGTTTTACTTCCAGGTTTTGGGAGAAGTTTCATCAAGATTTGGGTACCCGGGTCAATCTCAGTACAGCTTACCACCCCCAGACCGACGGTCAGAGCGAAAGAACAATACAAACACCGGAGGATATGCTACGAGCATGCGTCATAGACTTCGGTGGAAGATGGGATTCGTATCTACCACTAGCAGAATTTTCTTACAATAACAGCTACCATGCGAGCATTGGGATGCCGCCTTACGAAATGCTGTACGGGAGGAGGTGTAGAACCCCCATTTGCTGGGGAGAAGTTGGGCAGAGGGAGCTCGGTAGTACCGAGATAGTACAGAGAACCACAGAGTACGCCCAACAAGTTCGTGAGAGGTTGAAAGCGGCCCAGAGTCGTCAGAAGAGTTACGCGGACAAACGAAGATCCCTTTTAGAATTTCAGGTTGGGGATTTTGTACTTCTCAAGGTGTCCCCGTGGAAGGGCGTGATACGATTTAGGAAGCGGGGAAAGTTGAATCCGAGGTTTATCGGGCCGTTTAAGGTGATTGCAAGGGTCGGCAAGGTGGCCTATCGACTGGAATTACCCGAGGAATTATCAAGGATACACAACACCTTCCACGTGTCCCATTTAAGAAAATGCTTAGCCGACGAGACGGCTTTTGTGCCCTTAGAAGATATCACTGTGCATGAGAAGTTGAACTACGTTGAAAGACCGGTTGCAATCATTGATAGGAAGACTAAGCAGTTACGCCACAAACAAGTGGGAATGGTTAAGGTACAGTGGGAACACCGTAAGTGATATCGTCAAATTTAGATATATATTTTAAGCGATATCTGTTTTATTTTAGCCTGTTATTGTTTATATATAAGTAAAAGATACTTAATTATCTTCATTTATTGAAGTACAGGTTAAAAAGACGGGATATGAAAAGTTTTGAGCAAAAAACGGAAGAAACCGAAGAAATAGGAAAAGCTGTCCGCGCCGACACGCCTCCACTGTTTTGATCATATCTCACTCATACAAACTCGGATTGAGGTGATTCAAAAGGACACGGAAACTAGACTCAGAGGGATACAAAATCACTTTTATGGTCAAAGTCTAAAAAAGTGATGTCGCGGCGCGACCATTAAGGTTGTTGCGGCGCGACGATACCTGATAAGAAAAGGTTCAAATTTTAAAAGAGTTGTGGATCGTGCCAAACTCACCCGTCACGACGCGACACTTACCTGTCGTGCCGCGACTCCCCTATTTTCTGTGTTCTATATAAAAGAACATCCAGATCTGTTTTAGGAGGAACCACCCAATTTATACTACCCAAATACTTCCAAAACACGTCCAAAAGTGTTCGAGGCTTAAGGAGCTAAATTTGGAGGATTGAAGCATCAATTTGAAAAATCAAGGCTTGGAATCATAGTTTTATACGGTTTTGTCATTCCTTCTTTATTCTTATGTTTATTTTTAATTTACAGAGGTTTGACATGATCATTATAGGCTAGTTCTTTCTTGTTTTCCTCCTTAGAGGAGATGAACCTCAATAAAGTTGATTAAATTATGTTAATTTGGACATGTTTGCTATATAATTTGTCTTGTATTGCTTAATTGATGATCCACATGTGTTTTGGTTTCTGTTTTTAGAGTTTATTTACTAAGTTTGCACGAGTTGGAGGACCAATCCGCTCGTGTGACTTGAATCTTGATTATTTAGGACCAATAGACAATGTAGACTAGTGATAGACCAATCCTAGGTTAAACTTCTAAAAAAGGAAACTTTAATGTGTGTGATGAATATATAATGACCATTTATATGTTAATGCATGTTTTGTTAACCTAAACAAACATAAAGATTAAGTCTTTCTTGACACAAACTTAAAACCGGATAACTTTGTGTTTTAACCGACTTCATGACCTTAAGTTTGATTAAATTGCATAGTTAATAAAGTTAGTTAATCCGATCAAGATGCTAACTAATATAGGAATCGGTATATAGTGAATATATGTCCATTGCACGCATTAATTGAATTAATTAGCTAAAAAGAGGTGAAATCGAGTCTAGGCAGGGAAACCTTTGAATTGATAAGTTTAAATCCATAAAGTTTGTTGCTTTCCACTTCTTTTTGTTTGTTCTTGGTTCTTGTTATTATTATTTAGTGAGTTGGATAATAAAGTTTGAATCTTTATTGATAAGATTCTAAATTCCTCTTTAGTTGTTCTTATTAGTTTAATATTTAATTAGTATAGTTATATTCAAAATCATACTCGTTCCCCTTGTATTCGACACCCATACTTATTTACTATACTACGATACGATTAGGTTCTCTTGCCTATTTGTGTTGTAGTCGTGCTAAATAACTCAGATTTTATATATTTAAAACTGATACGCTACACGCACATCAGTAAGGGATCGGAATGGACCTGGGAGTCCGAAGACGAGATGAAAAGAGACTATCCAGCATTGTTCGATTAAAGATTTCGGGGACGAAATCGTGTTTAAGTGGGGGAGAGTTGTAATACCCGAATTCTTGTAAATTAATAAAAAGAGTATTTTATTGAGAAAATATAAGTTGTGTTGACTTGTGCACTGAGTTATGAAGTATTTTAGATACTATGGGCTTGAGTGAATAAATAAAGTGGATTATGAACTAGTGATGTGTATGTAATTGGATTATGGGAACTATGGTCTTAATTGTTTAATGTTAGGCTTAGGCCTTTTGAGGGATAGTATATAAAGCCAATTAGGGCACAACCCCCAACACTCTACTGTTCCATTCATTCAAACCAAGATATTTCTCTGTGTTGTGTGTGTGTGCTCGAACCCACGAGAAGAAGAAGAAGGAACTATCAAGGTTGTTGGAAACTCAAGGAACTTGCAAGGAAATCATCAGGTAATGATTCATATCCCATTATGGTAATGTAGCTATAAGTTTTATCTTGTTTAAATGATTCTAGCTTGGGTTCTTGATCTGGGTTTTGAAGTTATGGGTTTATGAAGAACTAGAGAGAGAATTTATGGTATGATCTTTGTTGTTTGATGAAATATGGTTAAATCTTGAAAGAAGTAACCAAATGAATGGAGAAATGTTTTGAAACAAAAATAAGGTGATTTGGTTAAGTTTTGAAAGAGTTGGATTTTTTGGATATGGAGGCTGGGTTTTAGAAATAATGAACTGATGAAGAAGATGATGTGCCATGCGACTTTCATGTGTTTCATGCGACTTTCAAAATTTGTGCTATGCGACTTACTATGTGCCATGCAACTTTTGTATGTTTCATGCGACTTACCATGTGCCATGCGACTTTTGTATGTTTCATGCGACTTACTATGTGCCATGCGACTTTTGTATGTTTCATGCGACTTATTATGTGCTATGCGACTTTTGTTAAGATGTTCATGCGACTTTTAAGACCTTGTGCCATGCGACTTTCGGATGACATTCAATGCGACTTTTAAGACCTTGTGTCATGCGACTTTCGGATGATATGTCATGCGACTTACAATTGATCCATGCGACTTTTATAACTTCCATGCGACTTATAGTTGGTTCCATGCGACATTAGGCCCCGAAATCCAACAGTTGACCCGGATTCTTGAAATCCGATAGTGGGGCCTCGGATTATGAAATCCGACACTTTACCTCGACGCGACGCGTCGGCTTGGGGGACGCGACGCGTCCCCGGTTTTGTGGACTTTGATGATTGCATTCTGTATCGTTACGAGTCTATGAGAACTTGTGTTATGTCTGTCAGACTTGTAGAAGTTGTGATAGTAAATCTGGGTTATTGCCCGGTACTGATTTGTCAGACTTGGATCAGGTGACAGTTAAAGTTAGAGGAACCAAGTAAAGTTCAGTAAGAACCAGTGACAGCTGCTAGGTGAGTATTCTTAATTGTACACCAAACCAATGGAGAATGTGAATGTGTTATGACCGTCTGCTTCGGCAGCGGGTAATATGACCGTCTGCTTCGACAGCGGGTAGTTATGACCGTCTGTTTCGACAGCGGGTAGTATGACCGTCTGCTTCGGCAGCGGGTAGTATGACCGTCTGTTTCGACAGCGGGTAGTATGACCGTCTGCTTCGGCAGCGGGTAGTATGACCGTCTGTTTCGACAGCGGGTAGTATGACCGTCCACCTTGGTGGCGGGTAGAATGTGCATGAATGGGACTATGGTGTAATGTCATAGGTTGCAGTAACTTACTCACTAAGCTTTGCGCTTACCGTTGTTAATTTCTTATCTTTCAGGTCGGGACCATGGTAGAGCTCTAGGGCAGTGACGACAGCTCGCAGCCTAAAGAATTTCAACTTGTTTTTGAAACTTATCTCAGTTGAACTGATGTAGACTTAAATTTGGAATTTGTAATTTACTTGTAATGTCTTTTGATACTTCCGCATTTACTCTGATATGAAATGATGTCATATTCATGTGTGTCTTGCAAAAAAAAAAAAAATTTTTGGGACGTTACACAAACCACGCGTCACGAGAGAGTTAACCCTCCACCATTATTTTCGAAAACTCTCACAATAAGACTCAAAACCTTACAATGAAATAAAACTCTCCATATCACTAGAACAAGTAACCAAATGAGCTTGCCCTGGTGGTAAGGGAATTTTTTCAGTGAATGAGACGTCTTTAGTCTCTCTAAAAGGTTTCTTTCTAAGAGTACCTGAAGGTCACTCTCTCGTTTTTGACACAAGCTGTTCCAAAAAAAAAACTAGAACAAGTCCTAATTAAATCTAAGCATCCACGTGTATAACATTCGTTCTACATGGATATACAGTCTTCATAACCAGTCGCGTGTTTTTGGTCCCACGTGTGTTGGAGTTGCCTATATCACCCACGTGTCTAAGCTGTTGTTAACAGCCTCCCCCACGTGCCGCGCCCCACATTTCTTTTTTGTTTTCATGCGCTATACCTATCGTGATTTTATATATATTTTTGGCTTTTTTTGCTAACCAATAAGTCCCTTTTGATGGTTTATACGACATCAATCTGTTTATTCGATAATAATACTTTTATGATTATTTTGTTTAGTTTAACATATTATGTATAAGTACAAGATGATTAAAATAAACTTTAAAATTTTATAATATTAAAGGTTACTAACATATATAGTAAAACAATTAGAACTCATATATATAAATATAAAATATTTTAAAAGAAAGATAAATCTATTATAAATCAGAAATTCATATATAACAGTATTATCAAATTTTTTTTGTTAAATCTCTTTATAATTAAATTTGAATTTTTTAATTTAATTTAATTGGTATGCGTGGTTATATTAGTTAACATTAAAATAGATATTTAGAAAAATGTTTTTTAAGATATTTAAATGTTAACAAATTAAATCATCTAAAAATAAAATTTAAGAAACAACTCATTCATAAGTTATTAAAAAAATAAAAAGGGATAATTGATAAAAATAATTCTAAAGAAAAAATAATTACATCATAACTCACTTCTTTTAATATATAATAAAAATAAAGTAGTTTTTACTAAATTAATTTTTAATTTTCTCCGACTATATAAATCTGTTGTAGTTCACAACTATGAATTTAATTATATCAGGGTTCTCTGCATATCTTTCAGAAGAGCATAACATGTCCAGTACATGTAATGATGTCAACTCACGCTGTGTCAGGTACTACTCCAATATACCAACGTGATCACCCCAGCATAGGAAAGTCAGAGTAGGTATAGTGCATTTCTTTTTCACTTCCCTACTGGTATCTTCATCCTCACTATTTCTTTGAGTAATAGATTGTTTCTTCTTCTTTGTTGATTCTTGTTTTGTGCTTTTAATTTCGTTCCTTATTCTTCATTGTTTCCTTCTTCATTAATTGGATATTGTTTGATTTGGTCGATCAATATTTTCTTCTTCCTTATTTTCGCTTCTTATTCGTAGTCTGATGGTGTTTGATCGTCGGTATCTAATTCTTCAAAATCCATGGTCATTGTTTCTTATTCTTCAATTGACGATGTTCGGTCCCTGGTTCTTGTAATCTACTTATATTTTTTGTTTTTACTTTTATTTTGTAAGTATGATGGAGTAAGAATCCAATGTCATGGCTAAGTGATGGTTAGTGTGATGTGGAAATAGTTGATGTGACACGATGTAGTGGGATGGGTGACTGATACACTCCATCATTCTTAAGAAAAAACAGATTTTTTCAATAAGTTTGTGTGATTATTAGGTTATCAAAGCCATAAACGATCTTATAATATAAATAAAATCAATTATACAATCTTAATTAGACACTAATTTAGATAAAAGTGAAATCTAAGCCATCAGTTTTGATAAAGATTGAAATCCAATTTTGATTTTCTTGGTCAAAATTGGATTCATGACTTTAATTTGAATTAAAATTATTACATGGTATTTCATATACGACCTTCTTAAACCTTAAAATATCGTTTCACGTACTTGTGCACCCTGATTTACAAATATCATATTTATTGTAACGCCTCGTTTTCAAAATATACCTTTACAAAAATATATTCGTAAATAAGCGAACTCTATTGCAACCAAAAATCCAGTTTAGAAATAATATTGAAAGAATGTGTTGAAAATCTTTAGAAACACATAACATTTAATTCAAAGGTCGAGGAAACAATTGGTACTAAATAATCCTTAAATAAGTTGGTTGCAAAACACGAGTCCATACACTGAATCCACATCAGAAAATTTTCAAGTACCCGAAAAACGTTAGGAGTATCTCATAACCTATGAAGCCCTGTGAACAGCTTAAAATAAGTACTTATAAAGAATGTTTCACAATTTGGTTAAGTTTTATTCTTTTAATACATTTTGTAGTTCGTTACCGCGTTTGCATAATAAGTATTTCTATATTTATATATATTCAATAACCATATATGTATGTAATCATGTATGTTTTGTAACTGACTCTGTATAATAATTGTACCCATATCTATGTGATTGTATTTATATTATGGCTGTATCTAGAGGTGAGCATGAGTACCGAAAATACCGAACCGTACCGGCACCGTACCGGAACCGGTACCGAGTTAGAGCTTTCGGTCCAGTACTCGGTACTTGAAATAGTGCTAAATCGGTATTCGGGATTCGGTATTCGGGATTAGTACTGAAAAAACTAGGTAAAATAGGTACCGGTACCGTAGAATGAATACTCGGTACGATATTCGGTACCATCTTTAAACCAAATTCGGTATTCGGTAAAACCGGTACCGATTCCGGTACCATGCTCACCCCTAGCTATATCCATATCCCAACCATTGTAACGATAATTGTGTTCACATTTTGTATCCGTAACTATATCTCAACTAGTGTAACCGTAGTTGTATTTACACGTAGTAGTTGTATCCGTATCACATCTGTATTTATATAACAATCGTATTTGTATAACATTTTTGTTTGTATAACATACAGTTGTGTCTGCTGCATTTGAAATACTATATTGTATATCTATATTACTGCATAAACCATTTAACATTATCTCCCTTTCTTGACTTTAAGAGTTCTTAAGATTCAATCAAAACAACATCTTGACCTTTCATTCTATTTAAATTAATCTCATTCACTCAATTTTTAAGCATTTTACTCTCTCCTAATTTACTTTAACTTTTTATTCATTTAAAATATACTCACACAAATCAACACAATTTTCAAAGTTTTATTAACTTCTTTCTTCTTAGTTCATAAATATAAATCTTTTTTCTTATTTTAATGTCTTTTAGAAATTATTTTCAAAATTAATAAAATAATTGATGCAAATAAAAGAAATTTTGTAAAAAACATACATGTTGCTCAAGAAAACTTTTTTGTGACATTAAATCACGCGAATAACATATCATTACATTCTTGAAAGTGACATGTTATAAAACAAAAACTATCCGCCACTATAGTATTGTGCGGGTACGATGCTTATATATATATATATATAAATGTATAGCAGTGTGGTTTTAGTAATTTCTATAGTTGTATATATATGGGTGTTGTATTTTCATACCCATATATGTATATTTGTAATCATATTAATATAAATACTACACTTGTAAATCACATATGTGTATAGTGATTGTAATCATTACACTTGTATCTGAATGACTACTCTAGTGTACATAAAAGTACTGTATTCATATAGTCACACTTGGATATTCATAATACGTATATATGTACAAATAAGTACAATTATCATTGTATCCGGTCAAGGTTCTAAATAACGCGAGGTGTAGCTTGGCGGAAAGGTCAAGCCTTGGAAGCCATAGCTAGGTCACAACGTTTCACAAGGCGCGACTTATGGCGGCAATTTTGTATATATATATATATTCTAATTATGTATATAAAATTATACAAACAAATATTAAAAACACATAATTATAAGTTTATAATGTAGTTTATCAATCTTTTTCTTTGTTTTCAGTTTATTCAACCATTCTTATAACCGAATAACTATATATATTTGACTCATATAGCTCAATACCTCTAATACGTTTAAAAAGCACGGCTTATAACAAGTAATGACATGTCAAGCAGGACCTTAGTGTATGTGAAGCTTTACGTCCAAGCCTTGAACAATGTCATGGTGGCATGGTCAAGCCTCAAGCCAAGACGAGCTTTTTAGAACTATGGTATCCACGTAGGTACTATATTTGTATATGTAATACTATAGATATTTTGGTATCTATATGACCATAAACATGTTCGTACAAGTATCATATAATTTTTTACATGTATCACTTTAACTGTTACACTTAAATTGAATATACTATTTGTTCCAATCTCATATCTTTTAATTTATAATATTGCACTATATTCATAATACACATATATGCATTTATGTAGAGTTATATTAACTCATGAATCACTATTTACGATAGGTACTTACCTTTAGTCCAACACTTCCAAAGTGTTCTATGATCTTTTTCTTAGGTCCACAAATACCTAAGAACAAGCATATGATAATCATTACTCTTTCTCAAGTCAAAATACAGCTTATACACATTGCTTAGAACATGGCACGCCCGTGCCCTACTCACAAGTACCCCGTGGTCACAAGGCACATCCCTGGTCCATCTAGGGTTAGGAATGCCTACCCTCTTAAGAGACGCCCGTGCCTCCTCAGGTACGCCCCGGGGCACGGTTCGTTCTTGAGGGATACGCCCGTGCCCTGCAACTTAAATCAGTAGTTTGCCTAAAACTTGTTATTTTTTGACCAAAAATCCTTTCAATTCACTTTCAAATCAAAACTAGTACTTCTAATCATCCTCGTAACACTTACTAACTATATTTTCCAGTAAATAAACATTTTTTTTATCACAAATCATCATTTGACCTCAATCTGACCCATTAACACTTCAAGAACACAACTACAACAAGAACACTTACAATTCAAAGGTGGTAATGGAGATGATGATGGAATAGGTTTGATTCTAGCTTGCCAACAACCTTGATTTCTTATCTTCATTTTGCATCTAAGTATATGTGTATGCTTGGTTTGAAAGAGGAAGAATAAGAACAAGGAAGGAAAAAGAAAGAAGAAAGGAGTAAGGAGGAGGTGGCTGCCGACTCTTGAGTTTGTGGTCATCTTGTAGCGTATATCCTGCTCTTCTATCTGACTTACAACTCATCTATATGACATCTATTTATCCCAACGAGGATATATTTGAAATTATTATTTTTAAGCATTTAATAAGTTATAACTTCTATTCATTTTCTTCAACTTTTACTCTACAACTCATTTTAATAACTTTTATAAAATTTGGGGTATTACATTTATCCTTTATAACCTTTTGATATATCATATTTACCCTTAATAACATTTCAAAATATCATATTTAACCAAATTCTTAGTTTTATCATTTTAGAATATTTTATAATCGTTTTATATTCTTTTTAATTATAATCAATAAATATTTAACATTATTGTCCATAATTGTAACAATAATAATTGATGTCTCTTCGTATCATGATACCGCATTTCAATCGTCACTCCGCCCTCCCCCTCATGTCGACGCTTTCATTGTTTGTTTGGATGTTGACACCGTTTGTACTCATTTTCTAAATTCTCATTTTTTTATGTTTTATAATTATTTAATATTTTTTTATTAATATATAATATTTATCATTTTTAAGACTAATTCATATATTATAAGGATATTTAATTTAGTAATAGTATAATGTTGTGACTAAATTCATCTTTTAATAGTTAAGATGAGTGTAAAATCAATAGCATACAAAAGACAAAAGATGATGGATGTGAAGATCTTGAAGACGAACAAAGGATTATTGTACGTAAATTTCATTTATTTATTTATTATTATTATTATTTTTTGTGATTAGTAAGAATCAAGAACTACCATATACTTAAGGGAAGTGATCCTTATACAACAAAAATGACCATATACAATAACTTTATGAATCATTAACTTGTACCATGTGCATAAACTTTTTGTACATTATTATGTATGACTAAAATTTATTGTGTACGAATCAGCTCCCTATACTTAGTGAATAGTGATCAACTAAGGTGTGATCTAAAAGATAAAATGGGGTAAGATAGATTTTGGTGAGGACACATGGCGATTTAAGTTGAAGAAAATTATGATCAATTTATAACAATCTCTCTCTTCCTTAATAATTGTCCAAACAACTCCTCCATCCTTTAATATTTCAAAACTTGGTTGATCTACTGGTTAATCCGTGAACCGGTGAGAAAAACGATTCAACAATCATTTGGTTGATGCCTCTTTTTTGACCTCTATCAAACCAGTCGAGTTTACGGATGAATCTGCCTCGCTATTGACACAGTTTTTGGGTTTTTTTTATGTCTTGATTTTTTATAATGATAATGTGAATACTGGTATAAGACAATACGACTATACGAGATATAACGATAACATCTACAAAACTCACAAGTTAAAGCTCTTAAAAAAACAAATGAATTTAATTACAAAAACTCATAAAAAGCTCGAACTTGAAAACACACACACACACACACATATATATATATAACCGGGTTAATCAGTTGTTCAAACCGGTTAATTCGTAACCAGCTCATTACATTGAATCAACTAAAAAACCAAAATATTAAACATTGCTCTCCTCCTAATACTAGTCCCCACCTTGTCTTCCCATATTCTAACCTACACTCTCCCCCTCTCCCCTGCAGATATCGGCAACTACGCAGTCGCCCATAATTCCTGCCTCCCCTAGTCACCAACGGCGAACCACACTTCCCTGTGACCATTGCCGTCCGACGATCTCTAAAATCTTTTCATCCATATAGTCATCGGCGCCTCTCCCGTCGAGACCTTCTATCACTTCCGACTTCCACCGTCGTTGGCATGTCCTTGTTACCACAATACCTGTAGTTCTCAGTGAAGTGGGATATATAGTCATCGATGATTCATTCACCATTGTCACCCACAAAAGACCAATGAACCCTGCCGCACCAAATCCGGTAGAAACCACCAGCGCCGCCGTGCATCAATTTATAAAATTCAATTAAAAGCTCTTATTTTGGGAGAATAAAGCAACAAATATACGATTCTAAGTTTGTGCATCAGTTTTTGGTGGTTGCTTCTTCATCGATTTAGTTTTATTAGGTTATGTTCCAAAATGACTTCCAAATTAGTACAAATAAGAGTTGATCAAATAGATCCCAAAGACAATTGTAACTTTTCATTCTCTAATTTATAAAATCACTAGATCTCACGCCCGTGTAAACACGGGCCGGGTTATAATGTATTTGTTAACTTTGTTTAATATTAATGTTTTTTAAAGTAAGTTACTGACGACATTTCAAATAAGGAGAATACATACACTAACATTCTACACAAATTGTATAAATTGTCTTGATTTATTGTGAAATTCTTTTTTTAGTTTGTTATGTTACTTTAAATAAGCTCATATCCATTTATTAGTATATGAAAAAGAAAGAAAGTGTTTCTCAAAGTATAATGCACAATTATACAAATATCTTATTTATTTAATTTGAAAAAGATTAGACTACCAGAATATATTCTAAAGTAGGCACTGTTTGGTATATATGGTTATTATTGTGCTACCTTAAAACTGTTAAATTGTATTCTCTTTTTTAAAGTAAAGCACCAAAAATAATCATAGTTACTTGTAAGTATGCTAGCAGCGACAAGGTGATGTAACCGTAAACACCACTTGATGATTGTTTTGTAAGACATTCACATCAATTGTAAAAAGCAACTTAGGACGTTATCTTAACTTTAAAGGTTTTTTGAAATTCCTCCACCAGTTCTTCCATCATTCATTGTTTTTATATCTTCATTTGTAGCCTTATTCATCTCTTCATATGTAGGGATAATTTATTTACCGGATATGTCAAAGTGTGTAAGGCTTATCATTCCTTCCATTATATGATCAAACACGAGATAATGTCCTGGAGTGATTTTAAGATCTTTACATAATTTTTGCCATGTTGGTCCACATAAACCAACTGGTAGAGATTCATCGAACAACACATCAACCTCATACACTCGTAAGTGAGTATATATTGCATGTTTTGTGGTGGTTTCAAAGTTGATTGATTATAGAAATGAATTGCTTAAGTCCTACATTTGAGATTGTTGAAATGTTATCTTTCATGAAATCATAATATATTTCTTGAATGTAGAATAAGGCTATAATTTGTACATACCTGATATGTTATGGTTTGTTCACTAAATATGGTGAAGTATTTTGTTGTCTTAAGGAATTGTTGTTTTGTATAGTATATACAATCCATCCCATGCATTCTAATTCTACATTGATTAATTTTTATGAATCAGATGTTATAAACATGGTTTGTAGTCTCTAAAGTAGTTTTTGTGAGAGAGTTTTTAGGTAATAAATCATAATTAGTAACCTTATCATACAATCTTGTGCATATGAAATTGTAAATAGATTTAGGATGAGAAATTGTAATAGAGTATAAAGTAATGATAATCATAATTACAATTTAAGAGTAACAATTAATATTAATAAGTAATATATTTTGATAATTACAAAAGTATTTTTAACATATAATAATTGATATTTTGATAATCAATCTTTTGGCTTTTCTAGATTGTAAATATATTTGGCTTTAACAAATTTAATAATTAGAAGAATCAATAAACATACAACAATATTGAAGTAGGTAAAACAATAAAGAGTGCATTTTATGATAAAAACTTACATTGTTGTAAATGAGAAATACTTGGATTCTCCTTCATTCCATTAGGGTATTATTGGATTTCTTAGGAATCTTCATATACAATCTTGTACATATGAAATTGTAAATAGATTAATAGAGTATAAAGTAATGATAAATCATAATTATGATTTAAGAGAATAATTAATATTGATGAGTAATAAATTTTGATATTTACATTAGTATCGTTAACCTATAATAATTGATATTTTAATGATTAATAATAATTGCTACTTGATAGTAATAATTATCATTAATGTCTAATAAATTTGTGTAGTTTAATAAATATTTTAGGTTATTCTAGTAAAATATAAGTTACAAATAATTTATCAAAAATATGTTTAAAATTATGGACATGGGTAAAAAATTTATAATTTTATACTTACAGGTTGCTATTTAAGTGTAATAATTAACTTTAATGTGTAATAAATTTGAATTGTTTTATGAATATTGTTATGTTACTATAGTAACATATAAGTTACAACAACATTTTCAATAGAGATGACGTAAATCATTATCAAGCTCAGTTAATAATTCTAAACATGAAAAATGATATTTTAAAACTAAAACCAAAGTATATTATTTTCAGATGACCTAATTATCATATGGTAAAATGGATTAGTGTTTTGGAAAATACAGCCAAAGATAACTATGCTACTTATTTGATAAAGGTCAAAAACATTTTCGAGTCACCTTATGAGTCACAATTTCACAATCATCACTATTTATTTGTATAGTCATCCTACACTAAAAATTAGGAAATCATCGTATAACAAAGCCGAAATACAAACATATTATGTGTAGAGATTAATTGAACAATACACACATATATACTAACACACAACACAAAGAACTTAATAATTTCAAACATGAAACCTTATATTTTAAAACTCGAACCAAAGAGCTTAATAATTCCAAACATGAAAACTTATATTTTAAAACTCAAACCAAAGTATATTATTTCCAAATCACCTAATTATCATACGGTGAAATGGATTAGTGTTTGAGAAATACTACCAAAGATAATTAATCTACTTATTTTATAAAAGTAAAAAAAAGACATTAATCTAAACGGTAGCAATTTCAAATCCTTCAAACTTTTTCTTTCTTTACAAACACAAGCTTCATATTCACAAGTGTAGATCCTTCTACATCCCATTTTGCCATCAATATTGCGATGTTTTTCGGATGGACCCGTGGTATTTGTTTTCAACCCAACCTTAGAACTCACAATTTCACAATCATCACTACCAATCACAATTTTGTTGTTTGTATCGTCATCCTACATTAAAATTAGGAAAAAAATAAAGTATGTTTCATAATTTCTTGTACTCTTTATGTACTTATCATTGTTAAATAACCATGGTTAAAGATATAGAATACCTTCAATAATTCAACCTCCATATTCATCACTTAGATTAACAACAGTGAAAACAACAATGATAACATTCTTCACCTACAAAGCATAAGTTCAATTTTCATAGGTAAAGAATAAAAGATTTAACACAAAAAGTGAACTTTATTCTAACTAAACAAACTACCTCACTAATATCGTCATTACCTTTGAACAAAAAACGAATAAAGAAGGAAGCTTTCGAATTTAAAAACCTTTGGTTGGGGCTTAAATGAAAACAACAATGAAAACTTTTTTCACTTACAAAGCATAAAGGGCAATTTTCATAGGTAAATATTAAAAGATTTAACATAAATAATGAATTTCATTCCAACTAAACAAATTACCTCACTAATATCGTCTTTATCTTTGAACAAAAAAGTAAAAAGAAGGAAGCTTTAAAATTTATAAACCTTCGGCTGGAGCTCAAATGTAATACTATTCTCATTTACTTTCTTCACCTACAAAGCATAAAGATCAATTTTCATACGTATAGAATAAAATACTTAGCACAAATAGTGAACTTCTTTCCAACTAAACAAACCATCTCACTAATATCATCATTATCTTTGAACAAAAAGCCAAGAAAAAAAAGAATGCGCTTTCGAATTTATAGACCTTAGGGGATTAAGGAAGAACACTAATTGCATATATCTACCTCATTAATACACTAATTGCATAATTGATATTCTTAGTTGTAACCGATGGTAGGGTATTAAAGAAGAACACTATTTACATAACTAAACCTTACAAATTTATCTTGGTGACACTTTAAGTCCAAACTTCTAATTAGGTACCACATCATTCATCCACTCATTCTAATTAACTTAGATTCAAAAATTAGGGATCAATAAAGGATGCCACATAGGATAGAAAAATTATTAAGTTATAAGATATATAGATTCGACCATATTCCTTCGATTACCTTTTCTTCCTTGAGGAATTGTGGATTGTTGTGAATAGATCATGGAATACCAGCCCTAGAATCTAATTTTATTAAATTTACGTAGAGTCAAAGTTTTTTATTGATTATGATTTAGGTTTATACTTTAGATTTAAATATTTATGTTTCATGGTTATGTTGCATCTAATTTTATTAAATCTTAATGGAATTTTAGGTTTAGAACTTTTATTTAGAGGTTTGATTTTCCTAGAACATAAAAACGTAGATTTAATATTTATTGATATTTGATAGTAACTTGATAAATTTATTGCGGAAATTGTGAAAAACTTTATAAATTCTTATAATAAAGAAAATTTGACGGAATAATCTGGCCAAACAAGTTTTACGCGATTCGTTTTCACCTGAATATATTCTAATTGCTTACCTAAGTCACGCTATCATCTTTAGTAAATCTGGTCGCGCTACTGGTTTGAAGTATTGGTGTTATATTCTATGTTGAAACAGAGCTTGGCTAAACAACCGGCTCTAGAAACCCCATTAAATCCCAATTAACTATAAAATAAACCGTACTGGAAACCATTTACAGTTGGTTTTATATAAAAGAACCTGATCAATAACCCAATAGAGTCTCGATCTTTATTATATTTAACCAGATTTTATTCTTTTCTTTTAGTTAAAGAAAAACAAAGAGATGGCAATATTTTTATTATTATTTCGTCACACCGGAGAACATAGACAAACTTTATCATCACACCCGTTAATGCTTAATTTCTTTCCAAAATTTGATTTTAAGTTAGGAAAAAATCTTACATTGAAGGAACTACATACGAACGTAATCACTTTAAATATATCTATACTCATTCAAGATCGATTAATAGCATAGAGACAGGAGATTAGTGTGATTGTGGAGTGACAATGGTGATTGTGTTTTGACAAAGGGAGATAGATTTTAATTTGTATAACAATCTATGTCTTTTTTGCATCTATAAACTTGTGAACTAATTTTCTTATTTACATGTTTAAGGGTACGTATTATTGTTTAAACAAATACTTTTGTTGTGTATGTCAAATCCTTGTGTTCAAATCATCATCGTTTGACGATGGTGTTGAGGTTTAAAGATGATGGCGGTCGTTGCTAGCTGTAGCGATGGGGGTTTAAGGTGATGGTAGTGGTAGTGGTAATTTAGTTGCAACCATAAAGAGGGTAATTAGAGAAAGATGAGAGAGTAGAAATTAAGAAGTAGTGAAGATGGTAGGATGGTGGTGCGTTTGAAATTAAAATTAAGATTGAAACCATCCTCATTTTCGTTCCTTAAACTGGAAGCAATCGTACAAAAAAAAGGCCATTATTGTGTTTTTAGATACAAAATCAGAAAAAACTAGGATTTGTTTGGTAAAGAAAATGACGATAGAGAAAGAAAAAGGAAACAATTCTCTTTTTTGTTTAGTGGTGAGAGTTCTAAAATGAGAAATAAGGTTTCTCATTCTTTATTTTCATTTTTTCATATGATGGAGAGAAAAAGAGAGATTACAAAACCATTTCTCGGATGCATTAAAAACACAACATCTGAGTGTTCATCCACTAAAGCATCATCCCATCAAACCTTCTCCCTTTTGCGGTGCTACTTTTGTTCTTCCTTACTCCGTGGTGGTGGCATGGTACATCTCCCTCTCTCTCTCTCTCTCTCTCATTCTCACTCTATCTCTCACTCACCCTCTTGGTGTTCTCTTTCTCTCTCCCTCCAGGGTGTAGCAGCAGCAAGCGACCGACGAAAGCTCCGTTTCTTCTCCAGTGAGGTACATCTCTCTCACACTTTTTTTGTCTTTGCGATCTCTCTGTCTCTCTGTGTCTTTCTCACCCCTCTTCGGGGTTCTAATATAAGTTTAATATAAATAATATCTATTAATCCTAGCTATCGATTTAGATAAAAATTTAATTATCAAATTTTAATTATCCATTTTGGTAAAAAAAATTAAAATCAAATTTCGACTTTCATTCCGAATCAAATTATTAGAAAGAATTTTATGTGTCTTTCTTAAACCCTGAAATATCCTATTCGTCCATCCTAATATACAAATATCATATTAACCTTGTATAATATTACAAAATATCATATTTAACTAAATTATTAGTTTTACCATTTTAAAATATTTTATAATCAACTGAAATATTTTTTAATTATCTATAGTACTTTATAAATCATACCACATTCTCTCTCTTCATCAATTTAAGAGTTCTTAATTTTCAATCAATACTTCATTCTAACCATCCATTTAATCTTGATTAATCACATCCATCCAATTTTAATCTTCAAAAATAGATTAAAATTTTCTAAAAGTTGAAACTAATTTTTTATTTGGTATATATGCACATCATTCTAAAAATAAATTGAAAACTTTAATATTTGTTGCACATATTTAATGATATCGATTATAATCAACGCCGCATTGCGCGAGTACCCCGCTAGTAATTAATAAAGACTTGACCTTATTGCCCTAATTGTAACAATAATGGTTGGTTACGTATATAAGAAATACAATCACATTTGCTCGTATCATGAAACCATGTTTCTACTGTCACGTCTTCCCTCCCCTCGCATCAATCCTTTAACTGCTTGTCTAGACGTTGACGTCGTCTATCATCATATTATAAAATTCCCATTTTTTCGCGTTTATAATTATTTAGTATATTTTTATTAATGTTTAATATTTATTATTTTTTAAATCAATCCTCGTATCAAACATATATCTTGTTTAGTCTAATAATACATAAATATATAAATATATTGACCTAATCTTATAATATATAAATATGCAAGTACATATCCACTAATATGTTTTTCTAAGCGATTAGCATTTTAGTATTTCAAGCATGTGAAGACACATGCATTCTCAAAAGAATCTACATAAAAATTCAACTAGTAATTTAGTAGTTTTTATCATATTGTTAACGAGGAACGATTTTTCATTATACAAAGAATTGATCAATTATTAAAAGAAATTGAGTTATAACTAAACTAAGTTATACGGGTCGGTTTAAAAATAATAAATAATAAATATTAATAGAAATATATTAGATAACTATAAGACGCATTAAATATTGAAGTTTGATTGCGCTGAAGTTAAGTGATCAGCACCGGCTGAAGCTCAAGCCTCAAGTGTTCAACATGAAATTGATATATTTGAACGTTTACATAATATCAACAAATGACGTTTTTCCTCCAAAATAAAATTTAAAAATTAGTTATAACTAATCTTGATTGTTATTGACCTTTAAGATAACTGTTTGGATGCCTATAAATAGAATCATAGACTCTTGTCTAGCCAAAGATCATTTGTTTGTCGAGAGTTGATGACTTGATGTCTTGCAACCTATGTATAAGGTAGAAATATAACTCTAGAAAAGTAAACTTTATAGTTTACACAATTGGCTTATCATTCAAGTAATTGATACTTAGTATTTTGCTAAAAACAGTATTTTCTAACACTGGACTTATAAATTAATAAGAATTTGATTATGAAATACCCAATAAGATTTGGCTAAGCTACCTTTCCAACTTTTTATCTTTTTTTTTCATAAGTTTGCATTTTATGTAGTTTTTACGTCCATATAGTGCTCAAACGACCAAGTTTCAGACTTTTGTTTGATTATAGTTAACCGGTTTTGTTTATTAGGTGTTTTTTTATATAAACTATCTAAAAACAAAGATCAACTTAAACATAATCATCTAGACCAATCACACTAAGATTAATCAGGTTAACCCTTACATTCACCACTAGTAAAACCATTATAAATAAATGCTTAGAAAATATGTAAAAACCAAGCTTTGACAACACCAAAGTACCAAGATCAAACACCAATCCGAAGTTTAAAGATAACTAAATAGTAAACTATTAAATTGAGTTTCAAAGTTAATAGAAAGGTTAAACTTCAAACTTGGAAATAATCTACAAACATCAACCAATAATAAAGTAAACTAAATAAAATAAAATAGTCACCAATGTTTGATCACGGCGTTGTTGGTCCATACGCCATACCAGGACTGTCGAAAATAACCGATAATCGAAACCGACTGATCCGGTCAATATTCGGTTAAATCGGGTCGGTTAAAACAGTTATCGTGTAGGCTTGATCGGTTAGTTCAGGTTACCCGTTTTAACTACGGTTCGGTTATCGGGAAAATTATTATCCATTCGGGCATACCCGAATTACCCAAAAAAAAACTTTTTTTTAATCTATTTCTATATAAACTTTGTTAATTACATATATATATATATATATATCCTTTCAAACATTTAAATTACATCAATTTACTTTTAAAAGTTGTAAAGTCTCAAATGTCTAGATAAATAACTTAATAACAATTAAATCATCTAAAAGTTTAAAAAATCATCCCAAATATAATCTAAATAAATCTTCAATTTTGTAAAAAAAAATATTTTTTTTACTTGGTTTAATTTGTAGAATAAAAGTGAGAATTTATTTCTTTGGTTTTGTTTACTTTGTATAACAAGAATTATATACACTAAAAAAGATTGAAAAAAATTTATATACGTTCGTTAGTTTAGCTTGGTTTGTTTACTGCTTTTGTTTAGCTTGGTTTCTTTTTGTGGTGATGATAATATTTTATTTGTTATTAAAAATAAATCATCAAAAGCATAAAATAGATCAAAGTTAGTATTTTCGGTTATACCCAATACCCGTTATAACCGAACCATACCCGAATCTACCCATAATCGATACCAGAATATTAAATACGATTAAGTTAGCAGTTAATATCCTATCATTAAAATAACCAAATTACCCGACTCGAATTAACCGGTAACAAAAAAAAATAACCAAACGACACCCCTACTCCATACATCCCAGTCCAGGCTCCTTTCACTGTTGCATCACTTGCATCCATGTCGTAACTTTAGGGAGAGGAGCAGCCCAATTGAGAAAAGTAGTATTTTCGTGCTTCGTTTTAAATGCCTAACCAAGTCGGCCCACTACCCATTTTGTTTAAGGCCCAATAGTATTTTCTGTTAATTTTAATTAAGAAAACAGCCTTTATTTATTGCATTCATTAATCCATTTTTGTATCTTTTTTAATGTGATTTTTTTCTTCACTTCATTTTTTACTGTTGTTTCTGTGTTGTTTATGCTTCTAATGTTTTCTCTCCTTTCTTATAACTCTTATTACGACATTTACCCTTCTTTCTCGAGTTTTTTTAAGAAAGAAAATGGGATGGAAAGAAAGTGAAGGAAATGAATGAAAAATAAAATGTGATTAAGTTGTATTCTTAAGGTGGAAGAGAAATGAAGGAAATAGAGGGGGACCATTTTTCCTTCCAAATTATTCCATATTTGAGAGGATAACTTTTAAACCAAATAGTTTCTTTCTTTCACTCTTTAAAAAATACTAGTGGGGTACCCGCGCAATGCCACGACGGTGAATAAAGAGGAGATTGTGATGAGTTTTGTGCAGAATAATTACAAAGAGCTAATATGAGTTTGTGAAGATTCTTTGCGAGATGAAAATAATATGAGTTTATGAAGATTCTTTGCGAGAGCCACTTTGAAATTAAGAATTAAATTGTTAACTCTGAGTTATTTGTCTTTCAGTTTGTTGGAAGAGTTTTGTCGTATGGCTGAATCATGAAGTTGCTGATTATATATATGTATGTATATGTGTGTGTAATGTTTCATAGTTTCAATTATTATGTAATTGAGTTAGAATGCAATGTTTATAAATTTCAACTCTTTGACTCTTTCATTTGTTTGGTGTTTGTGAAATCTCTTGAACTTGATCTATTGAAAACAGGAATTTAGGTGATATCATGAATCAAAAGTTAATATTAAAAATATATAGTTAGAAATAATTCAATTATAAGTATTGGTTTAAATTCATTAATTATCGGTTATGTTTTCAATATTTATTTGTTTATATTCATTAATTGTGGACTTAAAAGAGGGGTAAATGAGAGGTATAAATGAGGGGTATTTTAGTAAATTTACTCTTCTTAAAATTAAGAGTTTTTTAGGTGGTAGATGCATTATATAGGAGTAAGAAAGATTCTTTGCGAGAGCCACTTTGAAATTAAGAATTAAATTGCTAACTCTGAGTTATTTGTCTTTCAGTTTGTTGGAAGAGTTTTGTCGCATGGCTGAATCATAAAGTTGCTGAATATATATATGTATGTATATGTGTGTGTAATGTTTCATAGTTCTAATTATTATGTAATTGAGTTAGGATGCAATTTTTATAAATTTCAACTCTTTGACTCTTTCATTTGTTTGGTGTTTGTGAAATCTCTTGAACTTGATTTATTGAAAACAGGAATTTAGGTGATCTCATGAATCAAAAGTTAATATTGAAAATATATGATTAGACTTAATTCAGTTATAAGTATGGTGATCTAATGAATCAAAAATTAATATTAAAAATATATGGTTAGAAATAATTTAGTTATAAGTATTGATTTAAATTCATTAATTGTCGGTTATGTTTTCAATATTTATTTTTTAAAATTCATTAATTATGGACTTAAAGAAGGGGTAAATGAGAGGCATAAAAGAGAGGTATAAAGGAGGGGTATTTTAGTAAATTTACTCTTCTTAAAATTAAGAGTTTTTTAGGTGGTAAATGCATTATATAGGAGTAAGATATACAACCTTGTTGGTTTTCTTCCATTTCTCTCCATTTCAAAAAATAACTTGAGAACATAGTGTCGGGAGTTGGGCCTCAAATGGCACAGTCCTTAGATTTGTTAGTGCATCCATCTCAAATAAGAAGTGTGCTATTTCACAAAACTTGTACAATTACAAGAAAAAAATGATGTAATAAAATGAACATGCATGTAATTGATTAGTAGTGGTGTGGGTAGTTCCTAATTAGATATATTACCCATGAGCCTAGTTTGATTGGTTATGATCTTCTAGGTTAAATGCTAGTCGTTTTAAGTTGCCCAGTTTTTCAGATAATTTGAGTGACACGTGTTATACTGTACCTTGAGTATTCATATATTGGAGTGATGTTTGACATATAATCCCCGTCATCCGGATCAAATTACGTAGGTTAGGACTTGAATGACATCGTTATTACCTTTAACTCAACGACGACGTTGTGCAATTGTGACTTGTGTATTGCATAGACAGAGTAGCGAATGTGGATGAAACTTTGTAGATTTATGTACAGGTTGGGAGTCGCGCCCAAACTAGTGCATGAATTGCTAGGCACGCTAGTAGTTAATGGGGTTCTTACTTTGCGTATAAACTCTATGATAGGAACACCCTCTGAGATAGTGATAATGTAACGTCCCAATTTTTTTAACAAGTATAAGTAGATATAAATGCATTCATCTATAGCCTCCAACCAAAAGAAAAACCCGACAAGGTCCCACACCCGAAACTACACGTCGTCAAGTACATTCGAATAATTAATTACAAATATAGTTTGATAAAGCGTTTGAATAAATAAAACAGCGGAAACGGTTGGAAGAGGATGAGCCGTCTTCATGCTGCTGGAACTTTCCCACGATCATGTGCTGAAAAGAGTAAAATCAACAACAGTAAGCATAAAGCTTCGCAAGCACTCTAAATTACACACCACACTAGGTATGTACATGTCATATCATATAACAATCCATGATCACATATCATTTCACATACTACCGACGTAGTGCACTGACGACGATTTCACACTTTGGGTCACAGTTGACTATCCAAGCCGTACCAAGGATTTCATACTATGTCTGACTGTGCCGAATTTGCTTTTTCACCACAATATAATGTTACCCTTCACTTCACATATAACCATATCAGTTACACTTTCACATAAACATAATACACACATTTCACACAAAAATCATGTATAAGTTAGTGTAACTCACTTGATCCGCGGCACAGTTATAAGCAACAGATTTCACAAGTTGAATAATTAACAAGTCTAATCGCGAGGATCTACAACATATATATCTCAATAGATCAGCCTTAGATACTCAATGGGCCTATATAAGTTGTACCACTTCTAAGTCCGGACCAAGGCCCAAGTCGTACAAGGTCCTGAAGTCGGACCACACTAAGTCGGACCAACACTCCAAAGTCGGACCAACCTCTAAAGTTGGACCACAACACTAAGTCGGACCACACTAGGTTGGACTACAACACTTAGTCGGACCACACAAACACTTTTAAGTCGGACCAATGCAAATGCTCTAAGTCGGACCAACACTTAGGTCGGACCAATCACCAAAGTCGGACCACACTTAGGTCGGACCAATCATCAAAGTCGTACCACACTTAGGTAGGACCAATCACCAAACATTAAGTCGGACAAAACACTTAGGTCGGACCACCCCTATCCGACTTAACCCAAAAATGTAAACTTCATCTTGGTCGGACCTGAGATGCAGGTCACCAAAAACACCATTTTCAAAATCACAACCTTTCAAAATTCAATCAAATCAATTAGAATCACTTGTAAAACCTTTCTCTTATCATAAGAACAACCCTACAAATATTCATTGGGTTAAAACAAGATTTAGTCCTTCAATCCACCACTTTTACTCACCCACTCGAAGAACAAAACCCCACAAAACAAGTCCAAATCCATACATTAACGTATCTAAATGATCATAGAGGGTTTAGAAACATCACCTAATAGTTCTTCTTTTAATTCCTTGAAGCTTTGTAGGAAAAATAAAGGTTCTAGCTCTCTCTCTGTTTCTCCTTCTCGACCTCAAGCACACACACACATACATAGCTTCTCTGCTTTCTTCTCTCAATGGAACAGTAGCCACCAAGGCTAAGCCCTAATCTCTTCCATTTATACATATCCTTTAAAAGGCTTTTAAGCCCAACAATTAAACAACTATAAGGCCCATAAGACTTATTCTTTAGTACCTTTATTTTATCTCTTCATTCAACTAAGCCCACCATGAAAAATAACACAATATTCATTTATTTACTAAGGCTAAATAATCACCCAAGCCCAGTTGACCAACTACAAGTCCCACAAATTAATTGTAACTCAAATAATAATGACAATATCCACAAAATATTCTTTTTTTTTCAGAAATCCGGTTATTACAGATACGATAGAATAAATATAATATGAATGTGATCTATTGACACATATGAATATGAATATGAATATGAATTGATTACTTGATCATATGATTGAAATTTGAATGTTTACTTGGCCCTTGCCTGTGTTAAGATTCGCAAGTAAACAAAACGGGTCAAATACATGTTTTGCGACAAAGAATGGGTTGTATGTTCACTGTACTTGATTTACGATGTGTTTTAAATAGATTTTTGAATAATACTGTTATGTTGACTTACGAGACGTAAGCTGACACTTATTTATTTGATATGTATGTTATACCCACGTAATTTGATTAGGAGTGCTACTTGGTGAGATCTAGGGTAATCATTGGGTAGTATATTATTTAAAATAGACATAGACGTTTACGGACTTGTCGTTATGATTTGTGATTTGATATGTATCGTTGTGGTTTGACTTGTTTGTTTTGGCCATTTTGACAATTTGGCTAACTACTTAAGTATGCATTTTGGTTAGCTATATCTTTTGTTATAAATATTTTATTAAAATACGAAAAAAGTAAATCATAAATTTTGAAAATTATAACGTTACGATTCGTAGATCATTTGTCATTTCTTACCAGAACAAGAGCAAAACTTTTGTTTGCCTTTCAATTTGAATGTTGCCCTACCAAAGGATTGAGAGTTTTTACTTCTCTTGGCCATTCTTTCTCCACCATTTAAACCTTCAACTTTCGCTTCACCTGAAACACACATGCGTGCTTTATATTTTCTTTTTCTTGATCTAGAGCAGTCAAAACCTCATCCATATTGTCTAAGTTACTGACTAGCTCTTTGAATGTGAATTATGATCACTTAAAGGACTTCCTTCAATCATCTCAAGATTGAACAGTCGTCGATTTAAATATAAATTGTTTGGTAAACTCTTCATCACCGATAATTGTTGCAACTTTCACCATGAAGCCACCGCATAGGTTATGTAATAAATACGAAAGATCTCTCATCTTTACTTGTCGTAAGGGAAACCTAATGTGCCTATCTAACAATGAAATATCATATTTTAATAAAAACATTATTAATCACGATGAATATGTATTAAAACCTAAATACTCTGATACCAATTTTTGAAAAAATATGACTAAAGTTTGACCGTACTAATTTCTTCTCCGTTCAATTTAGCTGACTAAAGTCAAAACTAGGAAAGATCAACAACCTCATGAAAACAAACACCTAAAAATAATATCCGTTTAACGTATAATATAATTAAATTGTTAACCAATACGATCAACTAATAATAAATATAAAGAAATAACAATAAGAGAGATACACAATGATTTACGTATAAAAACCCAAAACACAAAAAATCATGAGGGAGGAAGGTGATAATCAATCTATTTGAAAGTTGCAGAAACCTTAAAAAGAGAGATTACAAAGCTTTAATGAAGATTTGGCGATTAGGATTTACATAGATGTATGAAAAAGAGAGATAAATCAAATTGTGATTTTGTTGGTCTCTAAATTGACACCCCTCAAGGGTTTTTATACCCATCAATAATTACAAGCAAAAGCATATTAGAAAAATAAAACACAAAACAAACCATAAAACTTGACATATTTATAACATGCTTTTATTCTTGATAAGATTAACATTTCAGTTCTACAATGAAATGTTTTATTGATTTTTATGTGTCCAAATCCATTTGATTTCCGGACTCACTCATTTAATGAACACACCACCACGTCCAACCTATACATTCAAAGTAGACGGTATGTATTTTACTAGAACTAGGATAATCGTACATGATCTATATATCTAATTTATAGTCTATACATCTCTCTTACAAACAATACTATTATTGCAAGACGACATGATACACTAATAAAATCATCATATATGTACTAAACGTCTAAACGGTAATTAATGTAGTTCAAAAGGATATACCAAAGAACTGTCATACTATCTATACATTTCTAATAAACCGCATAGCTAGTATAAAATGATAAAAAGTACTCAATTGGTCATAATACATGTATTTAACGGTAACTAATACAGTTAAAAGGATTGATAAATATAACTTATACTATGCTTATTGATATAGATATACTCCAAGAACAAGTCTTATTGTCATACAAATTGGTTATCCCAAAAGTTAGAAGGACATGATTGATAATTTTGTTAAAGAAATGTGTGTGACTCTGTTTTTAACTAAAACTCAGTATTTGTTACTAACAGAGTGGGCCTTTTAGGCCCAATAGGATGCACAAATTAGGGTTCTATCATTAGATCTCCCATGAGATTAACTGCCACGACTTTTAGCCCTAGTTGTTCTAAACTTTTAAGATCAGATAAACCAATATCCTGATTTTGATTATATTCATAAATTTATATATATATTTTTTATATTTCTTTTTCTTTTTTGTATTATTATCGAATAGATTTCTCCAAGATTCCGATCAAGCATAATTATCATTTGCCCAAAATTTACCATTTTCGATTTTTTCAATCGCAGTTTAAAACCCTCGTCTTTAATTCTGCAGATAAAACGAACCCACAAATTCGCAACGTTAATCCCTCTCTTTACATATCCCGATTCCACCAAACACATAGAAAACCCTCAAATATTGGCGTTCCCACCAAACACACACACTCTATCTATTCAACTTTCTTGATCCTTACTGATAATTCCTAGCGATATCCGTTAATTGTTTCCAACATATTGATTGAAGTTTACTCGTTGATTCCCAGATTGATTTGTATGTAATATAACCCCTTTGTGTGTTAGGGTTTTGTTGACAAATCTTTGTACCGATCTTTCTGATCAGATTTCCTGCTTATCGTTTCAACTTCCAGAGTAGTTTATGTTCTTTGCGGTTGTTTCTAGGGTTTGCTGGGATAAAGGAATTGCTCTTTAACTTCGATGATTTTTGGCCTTCATATATAATGAATGATATAGCCCCACCCCCTTCATTTCAAATCAAAGTTCACACCTTTAGTCTATAATCTCTTTAGGGTTATTTACATGTGTATATGCATTTATATGTTGTTTTGATCTGACATCTATAGTTGGGGTTTCTGCAATTAAATCTTCTGTAACTTATTGGGGAGCATTCAGAAGTTTGAACTAGAGTATTAAGGGATTGTCTCGCCTTTGAATCTGGGGTAAAATTGATTTGCCTATTGGGTAGTGGTGTAGCATACAATTGTCTTGTATGGGCGACCATGAGGAATGGTCACAGCCCCGTGGCGGCCTATTGCCAAATGGGCTATTGCCCAATGCAGGTCCACCGCTAGAGAGTTTAGATTCGGTTAGATGGTTAAAGGCTGAGGAAAGAACTGCAGAGCTTATTGCTTGCATTCAGCCCAATCAGCCATCTGAAGAACGCAGAAATGCTGTTGCTGATTATGTTCAAAGACTTATTACGAATTGCTTTCCCTGCCAGGTGCTTCTTTTCCCCTAATTTTCTATCGTTTTCATGTACAGATTGTGTATAGAGAGTTGTTATTCCCACATGAAGTTTTTGATTTAAAGAAACATTGATTTACCCCTAGTATTTATGTTATTGGTTATATATGTTCTGTTATTCATTGTTGTCTTGTTGGTTATCAATCTATCATGGCAGGTAGCAGCGAACGTAGTCTTGAAATTTTAAAAGCTTTTATCTATGTTTTAGCATTGGTCTTCCATGCCCTGTCTTTTAATTTCACGCTCATTGAAAGATTAAAACTTTTGCACAATGTCTACAATCTAATGGATTTGTATTGTGTATTTATATTATGTAAATACATTTGGTATCCAAAGTAGACTTATTCTTTAGTTTAATTTGTATTCCCTCTTAATTTTTCATGTGTTGCAGGTATTTACTTTTGGGTCTGTACCCCTTAAAACGTATTTACCTGATGGAGATATAGACTTAACAGCCTTCAGTAACAATCCAGCATTAAAAGACTCATGGGCTAGTGAGGTTCGTGATATGTTGGAGACTGAGGAGAAAAATGAAAATGCTGAATTTCGTGTTAAGGAGGTTCAATACATTCAAGCAGAAGTATGTTTCTTTTTTTCAGAATTATATGTGTAACTATAATTGTTATCATTATTAAAATCTAATTTTCAAATTGCAGGTGAAGATTATTAAGTGCCTTGTTGAGAACATTGTGGTTGATATATCCTTTAACCAACTTGGAGGATTGTGCACCCTTTGCTTTCTTGAGGAGGTTAGCAAAGTTATTATACTCATAATGACAAATCTTCTTGTGGTATTGCTGCTACGATGACTAATTCCACATTTACAGGTTGATAATTTGATAAACCAGAATCATTTGTTTAAGCGTAGCATTATACTGATCAAAGCGTGGTGTTACTATGAGAGCCGAATACTTGGTGCTCATCACGGGCTTATATCAACTTATGCACTTGAGACTTTGGTTCTCTACATATTCCATGTTTTCAACAATTCCTTTGCTGGTCCTCTTGAGGTTGTCTGGTCTACAAATCCATATTTTATAGTAAAATTTTGAATCCTTTCTATACATGTGAATGATGTTATTCTGTTTGCAGGTTCTATACCGTTTTCTGGAGTTTTTTAGTAATTTTGACTGGGAAAATTTTTGTGTTAGTTTATGGGGTCCTGTGCCAATAAGCTCACTTCCAGATGTGACAGGTAATAATTTATGATTATTTTATTTGGGCTTGATAATATACTGATGCCTGATGGATTTAAGTAATGTCAGATTTTATGCTGAAGTGGTATTCTTTTTTGTTTTATAATAAATTTGTAGCGGAGCCCCCTCGTAAGGACAGTGGAGAGTTGTTGCTAAACAAAGTATTTCTTGATGCTTGTAGCTCGGTGTATGCTGTTTTTCCTGGTGGTCAGGATAACCAAGGGCAAGCTTTTGTTTCCAAACATTTTAATGTTATTGATCCGTTGCGTGTCAGCAATAATCTGGGACGTAGTGTCAGTAAAGGTATTTACTTACTTTTTTTCTGTTATTTATGGGCAAAGTTGACTTTTTAGATAAACCTTGAACGCACAACTATATTATCTAGTGTTAGACATAATAATTACACCTGTTAACATGATCATGCTAACTATAATAGAACTCCAAGATTTTTCAAATTGCCCTTTTAGTGTCGAGGGTGAAATGGACCAATAATGTTATGAATCGAATAATAAAATCCTTGAAAAAATTGTCTTTGTGTAAATGGTAGGTATACTAGTTAAAATAAGTAAATAACATTTACAGATGCAAAGCTTGTAAAAACAGGAAGATTAGCATGAAATATTTGAAAACTGGACATTGAAGTGCAAGAAAGATAGATTATTATGTTAAAAGCACTTTTACTTGATCCCTTAAAATGCTAGCTAATGACTTGTTTGTTGCATGAATATGAGCAATAGTAAAAGGAAAATTGTATATTTTGCCTATTTACAAGTAGGGGAAAAGAAAAACATTATAGACAAAACAAATCTACAATTAAATGTGAATCAAGCTCTCTTTTCATGTGTATGATATGTTTCTCGTTTTTAGGTAATTTTTTCAGAATTCGCAGTGCATTTGCCTTTGGGGCGAAAAGGCTGGCAAGATTGCTGGATTGCCCCCAGGAAAATTTAGTTGCTGAAGTAAATCAGTTTTTTACCAACACATGGGAGCGGCATGGCAGTGGCATCCGCCCTGATGCACCTGGTACTGGTTCACTGCGTTTTAATCTGCCAGTTTCTGACATTCCACAAGTCAATGATGTCTCAAAGAGCAATTTAAGTGGCAAAAAGTTCAAGGAATTTATTGGTCGTGAGAGTGAATCTGAAGACACTCGTTCTCACAATACTTCCCGTCAACAAGCAACGACAGCTCCTCGGGCCCAAAACCAAAAGGGTCATGGAAACTCAAGCAGAGGACATAAGAATTTAATACCGGGTCAATTGGTTAATGATATTCAAAGGCCGCCCTTTGCTAGGACACGCTCTAGTCCAGAACTAACCGATAGTTACATAGACCCTTCTCAAAGTAAGCCTAACCGAGCACCTGAAAGTGGAAAAAATCAGCCCAAGAACAGGAAGAAGAATGTCGAAACCGAGTTATCAAATCACACTCCAACGCATCTCGGCTTTGATGGTTCTATTGATCTAAATAACGGGTCAAGTTTGTATCGACAACGCGAAGAGATCTCTTCAACAGTTGGAACACAAGGGATGCAACAAGAAGAACAAGATCTTGTGAACATGATGGCATCTTCTGGGCTTCATGGATTCAATGGGCAAGTTCATATGCCCATGGGGCATTTACCATTTTCATTCTCGCCGTCGTTTTTAGCAGGCGTGGGATATGCACAAAGAAACTTTTCGGGACTGGTTCCTACTAATTTTCCATTGATTGATCCTGCATTTTCAGCAATGCAGCTCCAACATGGTTTGGTTTCCCCTCAACTAACCCATTTTTTTTCTGGGCTTGGAGTGCAATCAAATGAAGATCCAATACAACCTGTTACTGAAAATTATAACTCTGTGGAAATGAGCTCTGCGGATGCTGACCATGAACAGGATATTAGTTATGAACCCGAGAGAGTGAATTCTGAAACTGTTGCATCAGATGATAAGAGTTGGGTTTCTTCTTCCGGGCTAAATTATATACCCCCACCTCGTCGTGTAGGCACGTTGGGTGGTTTAGTGAGAAGCCAACACAAGAATAACAAGGAAAAACGTGGGCCATTGAGGGACGATAGTGACGGGTTTTCTGATGAGAGAACCATAAGTTCAAGATTCTCGTCTGCTGCTCACAGTAATTCTTTAAAAAGTAAAACTTCCTCTGAGAGTTCATGGGATGAAACATCAACAGTCAACAAGTTAACAAAAGAAAAACGAGGTAAAAAACCTGTTGTATCTGCGGAATCATCTAGCGGGTATGTCAAAGGCAAGACCATGTTTGAGAACACGTCTGCACAGCAGTCTGAGGATGATGATCAGGACCCAGTCCGTCCACCAAGCATGGGGTCTGACACGGGCCCTGGACCTGGGTCGGTGCCTGGTCAAGTTTTGAGATCTCACATGCCAACTTATGAACTGGCTCAGACCAGTGGTTCTGACTCAATGGTCCCTATTGGATCAATGATTCTAGGGCCTAATTCCAGACAAAGGATGATGGATAATTCAGGAGCTGCGCCCTTAACATTTTACCCCACCGGGCCACCTGTTCCATTCTTCACAATGCTTCCATATGTGCCATCCCAGCCTGGGTCGTCTGACTCATCAAGTAGCCATGTTGGTGCAGATAATAGTATTGAAAACGGGAATCTGGGCCAGAATTTTCATGTTGGGGGACTAGACCAGTCTGAAGACATCGGGCCTGATTCTTTCAGAGGGCCTGCTCCTGGTGAAGCAGTGGAAGAGCGCAATCCCGATATTCTTAATAGTGACTTTGCTAGCCATTGGCAGAATCTGCAGTTTGGTCGGTTCTGCCAAAGTCCTCGTCAGCATGGGCCCACAATATATCCTTCACCTCTTATGGTCCCACCAGTTTATCTACAGGGTCGTGTCCCTTGGGATGGCCCAGGAAGACCCGTTCCAAACATGAATTTAGTAACTCAACTCATGAACTATGGACCTCGGCTCGTTCCTGTTGCTGCACCTGTTGCCAACAGACCTGTTAATGTTTACCAACCTTACGTAGAAGAACTCCCGAGATATCGTAGTGGCACAGGGACTTATCTACCAAATCCTGTAAGACAATTTAAAATTCATTTGATCCTTTTCTTTTCAAATCTGGAAACATGCTTGTGTTTTAAATATTTTATTTTATTTGTCTTTGTTAGAGGGTTGCGGTTAGGGACCGGCATTCTTCAGGCTCACGAAGAGGGAACTACAATCATGATAGAAGTGACAACCATATTGATAGAGAAAGTAACTGGAATGGTAATTCAAAACCAAGAGGTTCGAGTCGTAACCACAATCGTAACCAAGTGGATAAATCCAGCTCAAGGTTGGATCGGTTAAGTGGGAATGAGAGCCGGGTTGACAGGTCGGCGAGTTCATATAGACATGATTCATTCCCTACATACCAATCCCAGAACGGTTCATTGCATCCAAACTCAACTCAAACCGGTCCAACCAATGTCGCCTATGGCATGTATCCGAATGCTGGTGGACCCTCATCAAATGGCTCAACTGTTCCTTCTATGATGATGGTGTATCCCTACGACCACAGTACTGGTTTTGCAGGCCATACCGAACAGCTTGAGTTCGGATCATTGGGTCCAGTAGGGTTTTCTGGTGCGAACGAGCAATCACAGGTACATGATGGAAGCCATGGTAGGGGTGCATTTGAGGAACGTAATAGGTTATACGGAGCTTCTGTACAACAACGGTCGTCACCAGATCGGCCTACAACGCCACCTCATCAAAGGTAAATTAGTTTTTCACCTTTAAAAAGTGTTTCTTGAAACTATAGAATCTGATGGTTTTTCAGTGATGATAACAGGAGGGTATGATTACTTTATCTGCCAAATCAGCTGATAATCAAATTTCTTATAAAGTATACACAAAACAAAAATATGGTGACAACGTTGATGATGATGATGCCGAGAGACTCCTTGGTCAGGGTTCAACTCTTCTAAAACAAGATCTTCGTTACCATACTGTGTAAACTGCAGCTGCGGGCTTAGGGGTGGTGGTATGTTGTTGGGAAGAAGTTCCTCACATTTCAAATTTTGGTTATTTTGTTATCGGCTTGTAGCGGTCGATGATGATGATGACGATGATATGTACTCTTATTCCAGTACACTGTGATGTAGAATTTTTAGGCATCCACCCTGTTATACATGTTTAGCTGCTGCTGCTGCTGCTGCTCCTCTTTTGACTGATGATGTTTGTAGTACAGAAGACAGCTTTGTACTAACTTCCTTGAGACAATGTCCAATGTATCATTTATAAATTTAAAGAATCAAATGAAAGGTTTTATTTTAGTCTCAGTACTTGTATTGCTAAGGATTAGGAGGTACTACATATTCTTGTTAAATGTACATTTCTTTAGGGTTGTCTAAGTTCATGTGTTTCTTTCTACAACAAATTGGATACAGTGAGGTTTGATTCACAATTTAGTTGCTTGATGTACAGAGGTTTAAGCCATCTTATCTGGGTTCTTTGTGTGGGTTAATTGGGTTTTTGGTTACTTGGGTCGGGTTATTCATGTTTTTATGGTTTTGATATTTACCCGACATCTGGACTGAATTGGGATTCATGTTCATCGTGTTTGGGCTATCTGGGCCGGGTAGATTTTTGGGTTAAATAGGTGGACCCGATTAAACTGTATCGATAAAAAAAACTGAGAGAAGGGTCCAGCAAGCAGACAAGTTGGTTGTTTTGTCCAGCATCATATACAAAGGTTTGTTTCTAAACAAGCAAATAATTTTTGATAGAAATCAATATGATTGGCAAATGTTTGAACACAGATATGATGCAACTGTAATAGACTAATTTAGGATTAGAGTGAATCGAGAATTAGAAGACGAAATACACTGAATTCCTAAATGAAGAAAAAGAAATTGGGAATAGAAGGTTAGGGTTTATTCAGTTGTTAGTGGGATACATTTGAGAGAGAAAACTAAGGTCTAAGTACGATACATCTTTCCTATCTGCACAAGAGTAATAATAGCTACATGCTCACTAACTACTTCCCTCCAAAGACTAAGGGGCTGTTTGTTAAAACAAAATGATTAAACACTAAATGATTCTGTGGTCTGAATAATTCAAAGGCTCTGAATGAATTTGTTTATGAATGTAACATGCTGTTTGATAAAGGTTCTGAATGATACAAATTACCATTTTAACCTTAATAGATTGATATATATATATATATATATTATAAGATAAGATATGATTGTTTAACAAGACAACATGTAAAAGGAGTACTAGGGTAAAATACTTGGTGCTTAATGATTCAGAATGTACTTTAAGATAGACTGATTCAAAAGCGTCATTCTGTTTCACTCAACATATTCTTCATTCAGAGGCAGTAATCACATGTTGAATGTTAAACGATTCAACATTCAGCGCTGAATGGTTCCATTAAACAGCAAACAAACAACCCCTAGCTGATTACAAGTGCGTAACTAATTGAGTAGTTTTGTATATTCATCTTCTACGCTTGCTTATTGTTTGGCATATAACAATCCCTCTCCCTAATGATGATTCTTGTCCCTAAGAATCTACAAAGTTGGAAACTTGCATTGAATTTCAGTTGCTAACTCCCAAGTAGCATTCATTTTGCCTATCTTTTGATCAAACTCTTTAATCGGTATCTTTAGTTATAACCCTTCCTCGTTACAAAAAGGTTAATAGCTTGGACTTGGAGGAGTGTGGCATTTTTTAACTTGGAGAAGGAGTGTGGCATTTTTTAACCGAGACACACGGAGAACCGGATGAACTTTGCAATCAATTCCAATTTATAAGAAACTTCACCCACTCTAGCAATGATTTGGAAAGGGTCATAGTAACGAGAAGACAATTTGTGTTGCTTGTGCAATCGCAAAGTAATTTGTCGACGGGGTTGCAATTTCACAAACACCCACATGCCCACATCAAATACACGATTAACTTCTACTTTTCTCGGCCATAGATTTTATACGATCTTGGGTTCGTTTAAGATGAAATTTAAGCAAAGCAATAGTATTTTCTCTAACTGTCAATGTACGAGCAACCATCCCAACCATGGAATCACCGGGTGACATACGACAAATGGGTTGGAGGTGGTTGACCATAAAGAACTTCAAAAGGGGTTGTTTGAATTGACGTGTGGAACGTGGTGTTATACCAAAATTATGGTAGCGGCAGCATTGAACCCATTGTTTGGTAACATTCCGTTTGTAACATTCCAAACTTTTATTTACAATCTTTGTTTGCCCATCCGTTTGTGGGTGATATAGGAGGTTAAGAGATGCAAATGAACTCCCAACTTAGAAAACAAATCTTTCCAAAAATTACTCAAGAAATTATCACGATCACTTACAATAGTCTTAGGAAGACCATGAAGTCTATAAATCTGATCCAAACAAATATGAGCAACTTGACTTGCAGTAAATGGGTGAGCTAAATATCAGTCCACACATGTTGTGGAACTAGTAATGGTTGTAAAACCCCAGGGTAAGCAGCAAAATCCCACTTGTTCTTTTAAGAAGTGACACACTCTCAAACCCAATTCTGTACATCTCTTTTAAGTCCCTTCCAATACAGAAATGAAGCCAAGCTTTTCAAAGTAGCACTCATTCCAGAGTGTCCTCCAATTGCTTCAGCATGATACATTAAAAATAACTTATTTCGTAACTCAATATCATTACCCACATACAATTTACCTTTCTTGCTAACTACACCATTTCTCCACTCGTAGTTCCAGTTAGAAAAAAATGATTGTTGTAGTTTCTAAATCATCTTTTGGACATAAGAATCGTTCACATAGCTATCCTTCACATCGCTCAATAAGGAATTAGAAAGCTTAGTGAATGTCAAACTGCTCAAAGAAATATCTGGTACCATTCGAGATAAAGCATCTGCTATCACATTTTATATTCCTTTCTTGTAACTTATTTCGTAATCAAAATCCAATAGTTTTGGAAGCCACTTGAGTTGAAAAGTAGTATAAAGTCATTGGTCCATAAAATACTTCATACTAAAATGATCTGTACGGATTTTGAAATGTCTATCTAGAAGATAGCCTCTCCATTTCTCCAAAGCATGGATAATGGCCAATAATTTCTTCTCATAAGCTGACAAGTGCTTGTGTTTTGGTGACAATGATTTACTCAAATAGGCAATCAGATGGTCCCCTTGTAACAAAACAACCCCCATACAGATATCTGATGCATTTGTTTCAATCACAAACTCTTTTGAAAAATAAGGGAGTTTTAATATAGGAGCAGAGATCCTAGCAGCCTTCAATGATTCGAATGCCTCTTGAGCTGTATAATTCTAACTGAAAGCGTATTTCTTTAACAATTTAGATAATGGTTTGCTTATAAGAGCATAATTTCTAATAAAACACCGATAATATCCTGCAAGTCCTAAGAATCCCCGCAATTGTTTAATTGTTTTCGGACTGGTCCATTCTTTCATACACTGAATCTTCATCGGATGAGTAGGGACACCTTCTTTTGAAATGACATGACCTAAATACTCAACTTGTTCAGCCCCGAATATACCTTTGCTCATTTTAGCAAATAACGTATGCTTCCTTAATGTTTGCTAAATAATTTTTAGATGAGAAACATGATCATCCACTGTAGGGCTGTATACTAGAATGTCATCAAAGAAGACCAAAGTAAATTTCCGTAAGGACCAAAAACCTCATTCATAAGAGCTTGGAATGTTGATGAAGCATTAGTTAACCCAAAAGGCATTACAAGAAATATGTAATGTCCTTGGTGTGTATGAAATGTTGTCTTAGGCACATCATTATCATCCATTCTGATCTAATGATAACCGGATCGCAAATCCAATTTGGAAAAAATCACTGAACCACTCAATTCATCAATAAGCTTTTTGATTAAAGGAATAGGAAACTTATCCTTGATGGTATTTTTATTTAATTCCCTATAATCCACACACATTCGTCACGTACCATATTTCTTTTAACCATAACAACCTGAGAAGAGAATAGACTGTTGCCTTTTCGAATTACTCCAGCTTCCATCAATTCCTTAACCATTAATTCAATCACGTCTTTTTGCATGTCGGGGTGTCTGTAAGGATGAATGTTGCAAAAACATCATCAAATTCTTCTAACAGCTGTTGAAGCTGTTGTTGACAGCTACACCACCTGTTGTTCATTGGTAATTGACATTAAAGTGATAGGGTAAACACACAAAGACATGGCAGTGAGTTGTGGTGTTTTATGTTGGTCTTCAAACGAAATTTACAAAGAAAAATGCCAAAAGTTCTTCTATATATCTGAAAATTTTGGTACATAAAACCTTGACAAATGATGCATATTTATAGTGGTGGTGGCGGCGGTTTCCCGGCGGTTGTCGGCGATTGTCCGTCAGTTGACGGCGGCGGACAGCCGTCGGCAGTTACTGGTGGTGGTGAGGCTTACATATTATCCTATTCTACATAATTTCTACTAAAATACAACTAATAATACTTATACTAAAAATGTTTAATCAAGATTAATTTTGTAACATTCTTCACCTTAATCTTGATTATGCTGAAGTAGGTCTCTAACTCCGAGTAGTTGTCTCATGATGACGAATCTTGTTCTTGACAATGGTTTTGTTAGTATGTCAGTCTGTTGTAAATCTCCACCGACGTATTCAACCGATATGTTATCTCTTTCGACATATTCTCGAATGAAATGATATTTAATATCAATGTGTTTGCTTCGTCCATGAAAGACTGGATTTTTCATGAGTGCCATTGCTGACTTGTTATCCACATAGATTGTGATCTTTTGTTATTCTTCTTCTGTAATCTTGCTGAGTAATCTTTTTAACCATAATGCTTGCATTGCTGCTGCTGCTGCTGTTACTGCAATGAACTTTGATTCGCATGAAGATAATGCTACTGTTCCTTGCTTCTGAGTGTTCTAACTGATAGGTGAATTTCCGAAGTAAAATATTATTCATGTTGTGTCTTTTCCTTCTTGTGTATTGACACCATAACTGCTGTCACTGTAACCTTGTATCTTGTTCCCTCCATCATGTCTGTAGGTTATACCGTAGTTCTTCGTTCCTTTGATGTAATGCAATATCTATCTGATTGCTTTCATGCGTCGTTCTTGAGGTTTTTGCATAAAACAACTAAGTAATCCAACTGGATAATTTAGATCGGGTCGTGTATGTAGTAAATATAGTAAACATCCTATTATGCTTCGATATTCAGTGGCGTCAACATGTTCTTCTTTTGTCAGTTTCGTCAGGTTGAGTCCTGGCTCCATAGGCAATTCATTTGATGTACCAAGGCAACTCATTTCTAATTTGTTCTTCATTTGATCCTTGAAGGTATCAATCTCTTTCTTTGATGTACCTGTGATTATTAAATCATCAACGTATACTCCTACTAACATATTTAACCCTTGTTAGTTCTTGTGTGGACTGCTTGTTTCAAAGCACATTTCTTGAAACCAAGTGTCTTTAGTGTCTTGTCTAGCTTTGTGTACCATGCTCGTGGAGCTTGCTTTAAACCATATAGTGCTTTTATTAGTCTACACTTTTCCCTCGTCTCCTTTTATGAAGCCTTCTGGTTGAGAGACATAAACTTATTCTTTCAATTCTCCATGTAGGGAAGGCTGATTTTACATCAAGATGATGTACTTCCCATTTGTTGTATGCTGCTAGAGCCAAAACTAACCGAATTGTTTTAATTCGTGCTACTGGTGCAAAAACTTCATCGTAATCTATGCCGTGTTCTTGAATGTATCCTTTGGCTACTAGTCGTGCCTTGTACTTTAATATCCTTCCATTAGCATCTCTTTTTGTCTTGTATACTTGTTTTAAACCAATTGCTTTGTGCTCCTTCGTCAGGTTGTAAGTTTCTAGGTTTTATTTTTATTGATGGAGTCTATTTATGCTTCCATTGCTTGAATCCATTTTTCATCCACTGCTGCTTCTTTGAAATTCCTTGGTTCATCTTCTAACAACAATAACTCGTCCTTTTCGTCATAGATATCATGTAATATCTCGTCTGATCTGTTGTAGACATCATTTAAAGGCCTATAACCTTTTGTAGGTGTATGATCAATTCTTTCACGTGCCGCTTGTAACATCCTCAAAATGGGCCTAAACGTGTGCGAACGTGGTACGTCGAGTATTTAATTAAATTAAATTAATATATATATTTTAGAAAATGTTATAAAGTATGAAAATAATAAATAGATGGGGTTATTAACATAATAATAAAAATAGATAAAGATTATAAAATATCAAAAGGTTTCAAATTAGGATTCCGAAAATATCCTCGTTAGTTGAAACAGGTAAACGAGGTAGTTCGTTCAACGGCCGCCTCTAGGGATCCAAATCTTGGATCTCCGGTGAGATTTTCGGTTATTATTCCGGTAGATGATGAGAACCTTGGTACACAACCAAAGCTCTGATACCAAATGTTGGTCTTAAAATGAAATTTACAAAGAAAAATTCCAAAGATTCTTCTATATATCTGAAAATTTTGGTACATAAAACCTTGACAAATTATACATATTTATAGAGCTGGTGGTGGCTGTTTTCCAGCTGTTGTCAGCGATTGTGCGTCAGTTGATGTCTGTGGATAGTGGAGGTTGGCCGTCGGCGGTTACCGGCGGTGGTGAGGCTTACATATTATCCTACTTTACATAATTTCTACTAAAATACAACTAATAATATTTATCCTAAAAAATGTTTAAACAAGATTAATTTTGTAACATTTTAGGCTTAAAATCACAAGAGATTTGCTTCCACTACGCTTGTTTATTGTTTGGCATACAACACCAACTTGTTAAAATTAGCTCATGGTCTTTACCAAGGGAATAAATTAACCTTGATTTATATAATTTATAAAGTTGAAAAGATTAAAAGTATATGTAATTATTTATTATCTAAGTATTTTTTTTAAAATCCAGTTCAGGTTAATCCGATCATCTAAATAAAAAAATCTTAGGGAATGTTAAGTTGTGAAAGAGTTTTTTTAAAGGAAGGTTTCAAATCTTACATGTATGTTTATAACTCTATCTCCATCGTGTGAATCAAGATTTTATAGTTGGTTTTAATTTCTTTCATCTTTAGGGTTTCTACATGAATACATCATAAAAGATTGATTCATATGTGATTTATTCATGGACGAGTTTACATAACATGGTTTAGTTATGATACAGGGTGAGGGTTAGCCTAAGAAGTGGTAGTCGAAGATGAAGGATTGGCCGAAGATGGAGGGTGATTGATAATCCCCTTTTATTTCTTTAAATGGCTTACGAATAAGTTGTTTTATCAAATACCACTTTTTTAAGTGATTTATTTTCTTAATAATTAAATATCTTAACAAAAACATTTATTTTATGCATCTTACATATTTTCATGGTTATTTATGTAAACATGTATATCAATTGGATTAAATTAAAAAATTTAAATTTGATTATAAAGAGGCTTTACAAAAGATTTGATGATGATATTATGTATGAATTTTTGATTTCTTATAAATTTACTCTTTTAAGAGATTTTATATCCCCTAGTATGTTTTATAATTATTCTACTATATATGTTAATACTCTATATTCTATAACACCTAAACATACAAAATTTACTTTAATCATTCCTGTATTTATACATATTAATATATTTACCGGAATACCGGATTTCTTTTGTATAACCATATAAAAGATTTTATAAATGTATTAAAGATAAATAAATTATTTTATCAAATCTACAATTAATCAAATGCATTAAATTTAATGATATTTAAGATTTAATTATTTACAAATATGTTTTAACTAAAATATGTTAAGTAATAAAATGATGTATAATATAATTATTTCTAAAAAAATCAAAACCTAAATAAAAAAGCTGGATATATTAAAGTAAAATCTGGATGTATTTCAAATATTTAACAAGCACCGTATCCTCAAGATTCTGGTTTCTAACAACGGGAAGAGTTATTGTGAGAATGTATATTTAGATAAAAATGAGAAAATAAATCCTAACCATCCATTAAATGTTGTTCTATTAGATCTTATGGTTATAATTCACCCGTCACAATTCATGGTTGAGTTTTGAATAAAATGAAAGATCATCTGATCAAATATATAAATATCCATTCTCATTTGAACCTCCGGCTCTAACAATAAATATATATAAAAGAGAAATTTAAAAGTTGCATATAAAAATAAGGTTTTTAAGTGCAATATATAAAATTGCATTTGAGTAAAAGTTGAAATAATGCAACCGGTTCCAAAGAATTTCCGTTGCTTTGAATGTTGGTTGTTTAGAATCATTAGAAATACATACACAGATAAGAGGCACAGAATCAACTCAGTAAAAAGATAGCTTCTTGCAATGAAGATGCAATTTGTTGCCCTAATGACTAAAGGTTCAGAAGACACCTATACCTGTAAACAAAATTTCTCAAGGTTCCCTAATTGATTCTTGGGTTTCATTTAGACCGTAAACCCGGAATATTTTTTAACCCCATTTTACCAAGAACGAGTTTGGGAATTGCAGGTGGATTATCGAGCCCCATGCTTCGGCTAAACTCATTTGCAAGCTCCACAAGCCGGTATTTGTCCTTTCCAATCGTCTTATTTGAGTTGTAGTACCCAAGCCAGGCTTGGTATGCAGATTCTTTGTTTTTCATTTCCACATTACACAATGCCTTCTCCACCTGTACATATTTTCAGATTGACAAAACTAAAGTCAACTTTTGACTGATACGGGTCAAAACATGTAAAACCACGAGAAAGATATAGTCAACCTTTTTCTTTGTATCAGGATCTACCAAAGGTAATTCGGATTTTGAAATCGGCAAATCTTTAAGAGTAGACAAGAAGAATTGTTCCCAGGGTGCTAGCAACAGTATCCCTTGCCCTTCCTTCCCTTTACGTCCTGTTCTTCCTAGCCGATGAATGTACTGAGCTTTATCAGCCGGAAGCCCAACCTGCAACATGGGGCGGGTCAGATTTTACAGGTCAAAACGGGTTACTTTTGAATATGGGTCAAAACTTGATAACAACATGATACCTGAATAACGAGTGTTACATCCGGATAATCAACTCCACGTGCAGATACATCAGAAGTTACCAAAATAAGACCCTTTGACTTCCTGAACTCGTCTGAAACCCGAGTTCTGTAACTCTGTGGCTTTCTGGAATGGATTTCTCGCACATTCAAATTGAGCTCGCCAAGTAGGCCAGCTACGAGTTTTGTGACCATTGCAGTTGTGCAAAACACAAGAACCTATATATAGATATCATAGACTCAGCTGTCGATTACAAAGAAACACGGTAGTTATTAAGATCTTACAAGCTAAAGAGTTCAGACCTTATAGTCAGCATCATCTGCAATATGATCTTTTAAGAGAGTATATAATACTGAAAATTGTCTGTCCAGCGGAGCAATTAAGTGCATTTGTTGGACCTAAATAAAATAGAAAAGATTAACTGTGGGTGACTATAATAAATTACCTAACAAACATTACCATCCAAATAATATACCTGTGTGTGTGTCTCTTCACTACCTTCCCGGACAGTGTTGATATATTCATGGTCTCTTTTTAAAGCAATATGGCAAATTTGGCGAACCTTCACGACCGAAAATACTTTTTAATCAATTTCCAATTTGCAAGCAATGTGTCACAAGGAAACACTATTAAAAAAAAGGAAGAAAATTAAACCTCGGGTGGGACTGTGGCAGAAAATAGAAGCGTTTGTCTCTGTTTCGGGACGGCTGCAATGATCTTTTCAATGTCTTTACGAAAACCCATGTCTAATAAATGATCAGCTTCATCAAGAACCAAAACTTTAACACCCATCAGCCTAGTAGCAAATCCAGCTGTATTTTCAATATGATCTTTGAGCCTACCAGGTGTCGCTACAAGGATCTAAGAGTTTATTCAAGAAATGATTTTAGTTCTTCTTTGTCTTTTTCTGAGATTTAACATGCTTATTGAGGTTTCATCTTTTAAAAATAAAAACTAAATAGCAAATATTTGATTCAGAGCAATAGCTGACCTGGCATGGGCTTGCTTGCATACGTTTTTGTTCTAGAGCAAGTCGAGTGCCACCAATGACAACTTGAACACCAATGGAAGGATGATATTTCACCAATTTGTTAGCCTCCATGGCAGCTTGACTTGCAAGCTCTCTAGTAGGGCATATGACAAGGACCAGAATTGGAGGTCGCTTTTGATCACGACCGACAGCTGGCGATTTCACAACTTCTTCAATTGATGGGAGCTGAAATTTATATATTTTAGAAAAACAAAACCTTTTTAATAAAGCATACCATTTTCGGAAAGTTGATGTTAAGACCACAAATCACAAATTGGGTTTACAAAGTTAAGTGGTTGCATCTTACCAGGAATGCAACGGTTTTTCCAGTGCCTGTTCTAGCCTTAGCCAGCACATCCTTCCCTGGAAAGTTAAATCAATTAGAATAAGCATCATTCTCTACCAAAACTTGAAACTCAAATGAACTATTAGTCCTGTCACCAAAAAACGAAGGTCTGCTTAGACTTCAAAGGTCAAATTCTAGTTCATGTCAAACCAGGATTCAAACCCCTTTTGTTATAAATTAACGCCAAACCTTATATGTATTTTCTTATGAAGCTTTATAGTTATCAATATATAATGATTAGTTCCCATACCCCACATATGCGAGATTAGGTTCAGTTGTTGAATATACAATGAATAGTTGATGAAGAAAAGTCTTTTTCTGATTTTCAAGGTCCTATCGTGGATATAAAGGTAATTATAGATATGATATAAGCATATACCGGATTACTGAACTATTTAGACTCCTCAAATTTCATACTATCTTTGTAAATACGAACCTTTAAGAATGACAGGAAGTGTTGCCTCCTGGACAACAGTCATCTTTTCATAGCCAGCATCTTTTATTGCTTTCAGAGACAGAGGTGAAACTGCACATTGGTCAAATCTGTGGAAAATTCAGATGCATTTTTACTCGGGAAACACCAAATCTTACTCATTAGTTTGAGGCAGGAAACATCAAATCTTTGATAGTTCCATATCCAAATGGACCAGTTTCTAAATACTAAGTATGTTTCTAGAAACACCTCATGATGGATCAATCAACTGAGAGATGCAAAACATATTAAGTTAATTACATAAGTTCAGTATCATACAAAAATTATGACATCTTACCTCGATTCGCTTAAATAGGATTCAGTTCCATCAGGTGAGATTCTAGGTGGTTTTGATGCACCATTGCCGGGTTGACTCTTCCCTAAGACCCCATCATCCTCAACATCTTCATCATCGTCATCATCATCATCGTCGTCTTCATCACTGATCAGTTCTCTGAACTTATTCATTATATTCTTTTGTCCTTCATCATCTCCATCCTCATCAGACACCATGAAGCTTCCTCTACTCATGCTTTCACCCCCTCTTTTTGACACAACCTCATCATTGTAACTCTTTTTCCCTTTACGCATAGAATCAACAGAATCCCGATTTCCCCTTCCCTTGTTCGAATCACGAGAAAATCTATCATTTCGTTTCTCCAAATCACCTCCAAATCGTCCTCGCCCTCTCGAATCACCTGAACCCCTCCCTCCTCTGCCATTTTCGATACCGTTCTCTCGTCTGCTTCCAAATTCACCACCAGACCGCCCTTTTCCCCTTGAATCATAATTAGATGAACCCCTATTATAACCATCAGAATCATTCTCTCGTTTCCTCTTCACAGAACTCTTACCACCCCTCCAATCATCGTCACCGTCATCGCTATCGCTATACAATCGAGATTTTTTAAACGAATCAGATTTCAACTCACTAACCCAGTCACTTAGCTCAGCTTCATCTTCAATTAAGCTCTTGGCGGATCGACCTTCAGAGACGTTCCTAGACGCCCTAGTTGAATAGTCTAACTGCGATTGAGCTATCAAATTAGGGAGGCCTAATTTCTTAGATGATGAAGAGAATGACTGGTACTTGAGTTTGTGAGGAAATACACGAGCGAAAATCTCGTTTCTCATTCCCTTTGAGACTGATGGGTTGGTCTTCATGAAAGATGAGTTGAGGAAACGAAGGTGTGGCAATATAAAGAATTTGAAGTGCATGCTATGGTGGAAGAACACGGAGAATGTTGCCGGAAAGTTAGTTATAGCGGCGGGAGATCGATGAGTTTTTTTAGAGGAAAGACGTTGAGAATAGGGTTTAGGCCCTCTTCTGCAGAATGGGTTTAAGGTGTCGACACTTAAACTTGGACTAAAAAACATAAGTTCGAGGAAGGAAAAAAAAAGCATAAATTTTATTATTTAAATTATTTATTTTGATCGGTAATTTAGTTATAAATATTTTTTAGTATAAATTATTTATTTTTCGTAATTTAGTTACTTACGAAAAATTATAAATATTTTTCTTTCTTTTTAAAGTTAATTAATCTTTCTTTTCAAATATTTTCCCTTTTGAAATATTTTTGAAACACAATACTTTTTTTAATTTCATTTCAAATTTCTTTGATTTTTCTTTAAATTAAAACTCAGGGTTAGAGTGTCAAAGTGTTTGCAACTAGCTGTACCCTGATTGAGCAGAAATTAAAAAAAAGATACAAACTTGAGTAGGATATCTGTCGATGGACCATAAACACACATCAACAAAAAAACACCCTATTCGAGCATAGCTAGGGCAAATGTTGATAGATAAGAAACAAAAACCAAAAAAAGAGAAGACTCACCGTAGGAGGAGCGATGGAGGCTACGGCTCTGGAGAGTAGTTGGAGATGGAGACGGACCTGAGGGCTACTACAGGCTCTGTAGAATGAAACGAAAGATGAGGGATCGACTAGGTTTTACGGCGGAATAAGGTCACGTAAGGGTAATATAGTAATCTTCAGTAAACCCTCTTGAAATTCGTTTTCCAATATTCCTTCTTGAAATTGATTTTTTTTTTGAACGGCAAAAAAGGAACCTCTGGGAGAAGCTACGGCTCCGCCATCGCCCCTCCTAGAAGCCCCAAATTATATTAATAATATCAACCAGCAAGTTGCTAGAAATATTCAAAATGTCAATACAGAGTTAAACGATACAAGGATTACAACACCAAGAGATCCAATCAAAAGAGACCCCACTACGTTTCCTATGTTTGATCCAAAAGAAAGATAGGGATTGAATCGAACATGAAGGAGGCCACAAAGTGGAACTGCTGCCCACTTTAAAAACCTTCTCGTTCCTATGTTTCCAAATGAGCCAAAGAAACGAGTAAATAACACTTCGAAAGAGAATTAGATTTTCGCCCTTTAAATTGAGATTGCAGCCCCAGTTTAATAGATCATCAAGATTCTGCAAATCTGAAGAATTAAGACCCCACCATTGCGAAATTTTGTTCAACAACCGTTTGGCGAAGCTACAATCGAAGAACAAATGATTCTCAGTTTCCAGCTCGTTGTTACATAAGGGACATAGGTCAGAGATAACGGGCACCCCTCTTTTTGTGATGTTAACAAGAGTTGGGAGTCTTTTCCACATAACCCTCCATGCCAAGTGATTAACTTTGCTAGGGACCAAATTTACCCAATAGAAAGGAGACGGGAAAATTTTGTTATCCGTAAGATCTTCAAAAGCAAGTTTGATAGAGGCTGTCGAGAATCCATTGACATGATCGTAAGCCCAAAACCACTGATCAGATGGGCCACAAGAGGAGAAGGATCGAAGAAGATGCACTAGGCTAAACCTTTCAAGAATTTCAGCCTGAGAAGTAAGGCCCATACGCCAGTTTTCCTTCAAATCCGAAAACTTTAGTCTCTCGTCAATACTAATTCTATCAGCAATAGTGCATTTTTTTTTTACTCAAGAGCATATAAAGTGGGGAAACACTCCTTGAGAGGGGCAGAAGATATCCAAGGGTCACTCCAAAACGAGAGATTAGAGTTGTGACTAATCTTTCTTTGAAAAAGACTGTCAAGAGGGATGTTAGTATGTTCCTCCAAGTTCCAGCAAAACGCCCTGGTTTTGAAGTGGACAAACCCCCATTCACGCCATGAAAAGACTGGATAGCAAGCTTCCACAATGAGTCAGTTTCTGTATTAAATCTCCACCACCATTTGGCTAAAAGTGATATGTTTTGCGCGTGTAGTCTACCAATTTGCAGCCCGCCATGAGAAAAACTAGATGTCACTTTAAGCCAAGCAATCCAAGTGATTTTCCTTTCATTCAGATTCATTCCCCAAAGAACCTGTTGCGTAAACTTTCCAATTTTTCAAGGACTTTCTTCGGAGCTTAAAATAGCGAGAAGAAATACAGGTTTAGACTTCCAAGAACTGATTTGCATAAGATACGCCTTCCCCCTGCTGATAGAGCTTTAGCTTTCCAACTGGAAAGCTTGTCCTGGAATTTGTTAATAACTGGACCCCAACTTTCTATTTTATTCATGCTAGATCCGATTGGTAGACCAAGATATTTCATTGGGAAACACCCGGCCTTGCAGTTTATTGATGAAGCTAATTTCTTCAGTAGGAACACCCACACCAAATAAGTTACTCTTTTGAAGATTGACTTTTAGTCCAGAACACATCTGAAAGCATCGAAGAATTCGGGCAATATTTTTAACATTAGACACCGACCATTCCCCTATAAAAACAACATCGTCTGCATATTGAAGATGTGATAGAACAGGCCCATTCTTTGGGAGCTTGATACCATGAAAGACTCCTTTTTCGATGGCCTCTTTCATAATAATATTGAGTTCTTCCATGGCCATTATGAAGAGGAAAGGGGCCATGGGATCACCTTGCCTAACCCCTTTTGAGGGTTTAAATTCAGAGGTAGGTGATCCATTTATTAAAACTGAAGTATAAGCTGAGTTTAAACTCCCACAAACCCAATTTCTCCATTTGTCACCAAAACCCATAAGAATCAAAATTTCATCCAGGAATTCCCATTTGAGAGAGTCAAAAGCTTTATTGAAATCAACTTTAAAAATGAGCGATTTGTGCTTAGTGAACTTTGCCCATCCAATCAATTCACTAAGAACAAGGGGGCCATCAAGAATGCTTCTGTTTTTGATAAAAGCAGTTTGCTCCCCACCGATTAGATCATCAATGACAGTTTTTAATCAGTTAGCTATCAACTTGGCAATAATCTTATATAAGGAGTTTATAAGACTAATAGGCCTATAGTTAGCGAGAAAGATAGGAGAAGAGCATTTGGGGACCAAAGCAATAAAAGAGGAATTACAACCAGGTTCAAGTGTAGCTGTATTTTCGAACCTACGAATAACATCAATTAAATCAGATTTGATGGTATCCCAGAAAGATTTAAAGAACTCCAGCGTAAACCCGTCTGGACCTGGGGACTTGTCACCCCCGCAATCCCAAATAGCAGCTTTTATTTCAGCTTCAGAAAAGGGGTCTTCCAAAAGTTGCCTCTGAATCAAAGTAAGGGACTTGAATTTGTTACTGCTAAAAGAGGGTCTACAAGAGTGGAAATCAGAGAATTTATTTGAGAAATATCTAAATGCAACACCTTTTATGTCAACGGGGTTAGAAATCCAAGCGCCATTCTCCGTTAACCCATGTATTTTGTTCTTCCTTCTCCTATGATTAATCAAACCATGGAAGAGTATGGAGTTTTCATCTCCGTCAGTTGCCCATTTAATTCTAGATCTTTGCTTGAGATCCATTATCACCTTTTTTTCAAATTCTAAGATCATAAAATCATTTTCTATCCTTTGTTGATAATTAGTACCAGATAACAACCCCATTTCAGCTTTCTTATCCCATTCACCGGCCTTGGATTTAAGGTCGGCTAAAGATTTTGATATAGGATTTTGAATCTCTTTCTTCCACCGAATAATGTTATTTTTGAGAAATCTCAACTTGGCCATAAAGATCTGAGCTCCCGAATCAGAATGTTTTTTCTGGGAAGAGGACCATTTGCTTTTAACCATTTCCATTCAATAAGGATTTTTTTTGTTGCAACGGGATTTTTAAAATAGAATTTTTTATAAATAAAATATTGACAAAACAAAAATATAAAACTAACAAATAAATGTAAATATCTGAAATTCAATGGTGAATTTGATTTTCTTTATTTAGAATGTTTTATATTACTTTATGTCATTTTATTATAGATGGAAGATGGAAAAAATGCATACTTCTAAATGATTAAAATACACGACTAATTTTCTTGATAGAAAACTTTTTAAGTCCAAATTAATTGAAACATTTTTTTTATAATTTTGTCAAAGAAATAGAATATAACAACTAAAAATTAATCTTTGCTAGAAAAAATCATCTCTAAAACTTAATTGAAGTTTAATATCTCTAAAACACAAAATTTAATCAGTAAAATAAGTATTTCCATAAAAATTGTTTGTGTTGCATGTTATCTATAAGTTTTATGGTAAACTTAAGTGTGCTTATTAAAATTTACAAATCTTTGGGGGCTACTATTGAAATATGAGAAGAAAATATGCAAGGGAAGAACGCATGATGACCGAATTAGTGAAAGTAAATGCACACCTTAACAATCCGTCTTAGGGTTATTAAACTCTTTTTTTCTGATAAATGTAAGGTATATATAATTATTCGTACGTTGCCTTGCAATAGGGATTTTAAACATAAACACTTTTACAATGATATTTATCAAAAAAAAGTTTAAAAAGTTATACTTTTTCCCATAAACAAAAACCTATAAACAGAGTCACATTCTAAGTTGGCGCACGCACAATCAGTTTCAATGGTCATCTCTAGGACCCTTCAAGGGGCGTAGTCTGAATTAGATCCACAACTTCAGCTAAGATCTGAACGAGCATACACTCAGCACCAACTATTTATTTACCAAATTTAACTAAATCATTCGTATTAAATTGCTAACATCTATCAAATCAAATCTTGTGTACTTTATTTTCACCTATTTTTTAAAGGATAAGTTTGTTAATAAAGGTGATGTAAACTTTTATTCACCGATATCTACTTACACGATGAAGAGGGTAATAATTAGCAAAAGGAATTGGTTATTGATCTTGATGATAAAAATGAGAATAAAAAAAGGAAGCCCTTGTAAAGCTTAGATCCTTCGAGTGAGAGATTTTTCTCATGTTCAAGCTTTTGCAAATGTACCAAAAAATAGGCATTGTCGAGCAAGAGCTTACAGGAATTGGGAGAAATCTAGATAAATTATTACTTACTTTCTTTTTTTGACCAGGACACTCTCTGTTTTTTAAGTTCCACCTTGAATTTAGCCAAAGCAATGAATTACTTTGAACAAAACCAAACAACCAAGATTCATCAAACGGATCAAATAAGAAAACTTTACCATTTCCGAGTTTTCATATCGCCTAGCAAAATGCAAAGAGAGCAACCATGAAAGCTTCAAATCTCACCCCTTTTAATCCAATAAAGTTTCCTTAATTCAGAAAAGTGACCACCGATTCAAAAGAAGGGTTGTCTATCCTCCATCACCTTCTAAATTATTACTTACTTATGAGATCAACTTTAAAGGAGTTATTTAATAATGACTACAAAAAGATGGCGGGCAAAGAAAAGTGGAAAAAACTCGCAATTGTTTCTTCATCTTCTACTTCTACGTTATTTAGTAATTGTGGTGTAAATCTTGACTAATTATATAAGGAGGGGAAGAGGTAAAAATATTTTGAAGTTGTATATCTAGCTATATATTTGACCGATGCAACATAAAAATATTTTGTTTATGGATGATGAAGATTGAAAATATGTAACTTACAAAATGATGAAGAATTGAAGGTCGAACCCTAAGGCTTTGTTTGTTTTTTAAAATAAGGTCTTATTTTAAAGAAACGTCTACGGGCGTGCAGACGTTTCTGATAAGCTTGTTTGTTTTTTCAAAGAAACGTCTGCTCGCCTGCAGACGTTTCTAATAAGACTATTTGTTTTTTCGCAGGCATAAGACCTTATCCTGTCTTATTTTTGCTTATTTTGATAAGCTAAAAATTACATCTTTTTTTTTCGCATACATTCTCAGACTTAAGATCTTCTAAATCTCATTTTCTCCTGAAGACATGAAATAAGACATATGACATTTATGTCTTAAAAAACAAACAAATCCTTAAACTTTTGCTATTTATGATTGTATAAACACTGGTGTTATTTGTTTTCGAAGATATTAGCTATTAAGGTCTTATTTCACATCTTCGAAGGTCTTATTGAATAAGCTAAGCTCTAAAAGGTCTTATGTCTACAAAGGTCTTCTTGAATAAGCTGTTTGTTTTTTATTTTTAAGAAATGTCTTATTTACTATAATTTTACAATTTTAAGCTAAATTTAACAATTCGAGTAAAATTATCAAATATTTAGGTTCAAAACATTAATATCTAATATCTAAAACATTAATATCCAATATCCAAAATATAAAATTTAAAAAAAGTTAAATAAAATTGTTACGCAATTTGCTTAATTTGATCTCGCAAATGAACCATGTACTCACGATCCGCTACACTTCCATGTGGTTGGACATCATTATCAACATCATCATTATCAATAACTTGATTTTGTACGTGGTTGTTTTCAATTGGCACATTGTCTTGATCATACATACTGAGAGAATAATTCGTCACTTAAGCCCTCCTTTCTTATAAAATTATGTAGCGCGAAACAAGCAATTGTAATATTTCTTTGTGTAATCAAAGAAAAGCGGGCCATTCTCTTCAATATGGGAAAACGTGTTTTCAATACACCAAAAGAACGTTCAATAACGTTTCTAAGTTTTGCATGTGAGTGGTTGAATTTTTCTTTGATGTTCAATGCACGTCTTCGACGAAAATCTCCAAGCCAATATCTCACATTCCGGTATGGTGCCACAAACCCTCGAGTATGTGCATAAGCAGCATCACAAAGATAGTATTTATCTATAAATATAATTAAATGATTAATGTTCAAAACATAAAATAAATATTAATTATGAATCATTAATGTACCTGGAGGTGGAAGTGGAAATGGAGCATTTGCGTTTGTTAAAGCTTCGGACAATATTCTAGCGTCATGTGCTATACCTTCCCATCCGGCCACAATAAAAGTAAACATCATATTGAAATCACATATGGCCAGTACATTTTGATAACAGTCTCCCCTTCCCCTTCCTCTATATAAATGTTGGTGGTTGACAGGCACCACGACATGCACCAACGTTCCATCAAGTGCACCAACGGCTCCCTACATAACAATTAATTATTATTTAAAATATAAAAAACAAAGATGTCATATAATCAACTTTATTGCTATATACCTTAAACACTCGTCGTAATCTCTTATTATGTCATGGAATGTTCGGATTCGGGTTGAAAGTTGTTGGAACTATAATCTCTTTTGCAAACTCCATCATTCTATCCAATACCTCATGAAAATAAAAATGAATTGTTTGTGGCGAGTGTTGAAATCTATGTTTCACAACAACATATCGTTGATTATGACCAATTATTATAAAAAACATAGCCATCTTTTCCTCAACAGATACATGTTTGCTATCCCTTAGCCAACCCTTTACTCTAAAATGTGCACAGAGCGGGACGAAAGAATCACGTGACATACGTAGAAGCTCGATACATTGTCTATTGTTTCCTTGTAACAATTCCATTGTAAACTGATGCCCGGACATTACCGATGTATTGTCTCGTTTTCTTTTTAAATTTCTCTTCCAAAAATAGCGAATGTACAAGTACATAAGAATTATAATTAAAATTTTCTTATCCTTATCCATGTGACACACCTATTAAAAAAACATAACCAATATTCAATATAAAAAACATCCAACATTCATTTTCTAACATCAAGCATAGTAACAATAGAACATAAACATCCAATATAGTTCAAATATCTAACATAAACATCCATGAACATAAACATAGTAGCCAACAAACATAAACATCCAATATCTAATCAAATATACCAAATGTTTTTCCCGTCAACTTGATCCATCCTTTTAAGACCTCGGGATTAGATGGTAATCCCATCCACGACTCTCTCATTTTTGAAGACTGGCCAAATATGTTAAACGCGCCCAAAAATAATGGATCAACGGGACTTAACCCAACCAACTTCAGCTTCTCATGACATTCCTCAATAGTTGGCCTTTCACTTTTAATCAAATATTGCAATGCCTTCTGCATATCCAAGGCCAAGTCATCAAGATTAACAGAGGTTTTAGCCTTTTTACTAGGCCTACCTCTAGAACCACTTGGTTCTTCTTGATGAGTAGGAATTTCATGAGTAGAAATGTTTTGAGCAGTAGCAGTGGCGGTAGGAGCACTAGTCCCCTCATCATCATCTAAGTCGGCAAAAGGGTTGTCCTCGGTCTGAAGTGTCTGGACACGATGGACATGGACAGATGATGATGTACCCCCGGATGTTGTTTGGGAAGGGGCCCATTGATTATGACCACTCGCGCTACTCATATAAAGCTGCACAGAGGTCGGGATAAGGCATGGGTGTCGTTTTCAAAAACCCACATTTAGGATGAATCTACACGGGAGTAAATGATAATCAATAATTGGTTGTATCTTAATAATATCAAATTTAATAAACAAACGCACCTTTTTGAATGCATCCCACTCTTCTGTGGTTAATGTAAAAGTCTTTGTTTGGGGATTGTAGATGTTCTCAGTTTTATTTCTGAGATATACATACCCTAAATACTTCGCTCTCAAATTATCGTAAGCGTTTCTCATTGTTTTTGAGTTAAATCCAAGTTGAATCTTTCCTTGAGAACTTTGCCTAATTTAGCCCAAGACTCTATGTGCATACTACCGACTCGTCTACCCACTCTGTTGATTTCCTCAAGACATGTATCTAATAAGCACTTTAATTGCTCGTTAGACCATTGCGGTTGACCCATTTGAACAAACTACATATTGAACAAATTGCAACATATTGTAAACAATCAGATTATCATAACCATATATCAAGTTTCAACACATTCAACTTGTTAAACGGGTCAAATAGAAAAACAACTAATTACACATTTATATCTTGCAATTAAACAACTAATTACACATTTATATAGAAACCATAAACAGATTACATATGAACTAAAGTTGTGTTTGATGTTTGTGCTTAATACACTTTCTTTTAACAAAATTCAGAATTGACATCTTACTAACATTTCTTTAAATTTGGAGACATTTTTAGCTAATTGAGAAACTAAAATAGAGGATGTACTTGGATGAATATCTTTTTTAAATGGTTGTATAGAACATGCAAAGTGCTCTTTTTTTGTTTGAATAGTAGAGAATACCATCCAAGAAATAAAATAGTAGAAGTTATAGTATAGTTGGTAGGAAAATAAAATAGTAGAAGTTAGTAATTTAGTAATAGAGGATGTACTTGGATGAATAGTAGAGAATACCATCCAAGAAATAAAATAGTAGAAGTTATATAATTCATTTCATACCTATTAACTATGACACCATCTTGTACCTCTCTGTTTTCACTGTTCTTTCCATCACCACTAATCCTATCCTATGCATACCAAACCACCATATACATATATATCATCCTTATGCTACCTCCTACAATTTTATAAATTATAAAATTTGATTGTTTGATCTAAAATAATTAAGAATTTGATAACATATGACCAAGAAATATAACATATGACCAAGAAGCAAGACATATAACAGGAGTAAAAAACTAATGCAGAGGAACTCATTGATTCTTTGTAGCAATTGCAAATTTGGAGTACTTTCGCTTATATTAGCCCTGAGAGACTAGAGGTAAGTACTGTGTTAATTCCTAAGAACAAAGACATGAGGGAAACAACCAAAATCCATCGATGGTAAAATTGTATATGCTTCAAACCCAAACCCAAATCACTGATGCTTATTAATGAGCAACAAAAAACAACAATATCCTTCAAACCCAAATCACAGAGGCATTCAAACAACAATATGTCACAAATGTATTGGTTTTACTCTAATTGCATTCCAACACAATGGCAATTTCAAACACAGAGGCATTCAAACAAAGGGAAAACTTCAAATCAGAGATCCAATTTCAATAAAAAAAGAATCAGAGATGAAAACAATCGAATGGTAGCAAACCCAAATCATAGATGCAATTTCAAGCTTCAAATCATATACCTGTAGAAGATGAAGGCTGTATCGTTTAGGCTTCTACTGTAATGGAAGGTTGTATGCGTTTAGGGCTTTAACTTCAGTCGACCAACGAGGGTGGAGAACGACAGGCTTCGCGAACTGTTGCAGCGATCGACCGACGAGGGTGGAGCGACCGGAAGGCTTCGAACTGTTGTAGCGTTTAGGGCTTCAACTTCAATGGCCGACCGATGAGTGGAGAGATCGACGGGATTCGAGGAACCTGTTGTAGCGACCGATGAGGGTGGAGCGACCGGAGGGTGGAGCGATCGACGGGTGGAGCGATCGATCGACCGACGAATGAAGGGCGAGAAGGGTACGGGTGGAGCGGCTGAGAGTTTGCAACGTCTGCAATAAAAATGCTTATCTAAATCGCTTCTCTGAAGAAGACGTTGTAAGATGAACCTTATGTCTTCGAGAAATCAAATAATCTGCTCGTCCGCAGACGTATTTTAAAATAAGGTCTTGTTACAAAAAACAATCAAGGCCTAAATTGTTATTTGTATTATTTACTCTGTTTTATGATTCCATTTTGCTTATGGCAGTTGCGAATGATGACGTGACAAATGATCTTAAGTCTGGACTCACCTCCAAGTGCTTTGTAATATTTCATGAATTCTTTCTTAGTTTTATACTTTTATTATTTAGGTTGTGTTTGGTATGAATGATTGAGAGAGAGAATGGAATAAGTCATTCCGTCATAATAAAAAAAACTTGTTTGTTAACCATGCAGAAATGGAATGAACCATTGCATAAGGAATGTGATTCATTCCATTTCATTACATGGAGGAGAGGTGTTTTTTTCTCATTCCATCATCGAATGGAATGAAATTTAATAATTAATCTAATTTTTTAAAGTTTTTTTACTAACATTAACAAATATACTTTTAGATATTTATAAATTTTACTAAAAGGATATTTCCTATAATGATCTTAACTAATTTTTAAAATCTTTTATGTTTAAAGACAATTTAATTGAATGACTCATTCCATTCCATATGTAAAACAAACATGATAATAGAATTCAATGGATCATTCAATTTCATCACTCATTCCATTACCTTGTTCATTCCATTCATTCATCATTACAATACATCAAACCAAACACACAGTTTCAAGTGATTTCTCATCTATTGATGAAACATGAGTTCATTGCTTGAATTTATTTTCTCCTAATTTATTATGTTTTCTCAGTGTTTTGCTACTTTTGCAACATGAGTTCATGAATTCTTTCTTAGTTTTATACTTTCATACATCAAATTTCTACAATGTATTCTATTTCTATTTGTTCATATTTTCAGTCAGAATATGATTTGGTTAGATCATTGAAACCGAATGGAAATGCAAGCTAGATGCGCTCAAGTTTTTACTACATCTGATTGACCAAGTTGAGAGAATTAATGCTATTAAACCCGAATCAAACCTACAAGGAGTTTCAAATTTGGTATTGAAGAGCACCAACAATAAGGGGTGTTTAAAATAATTCGAATCTGAAAATCCGATCTGAAATTATCCAAAAATTCGGGTATCCGAATTTTCGATAGTAATTTTTTGAATTTTCGGATATCTGATATCCGAAAATTATTTTTTAATTTTAATTTTTTTAATTTTTATATTGCTTATTTATTTAATTTTCTTAACATATATAGTTTTATATACATGTATTTTTCATTTTGAAGCATACTTGAGCTATTTTTGGTGATTAAAGTTTAAAATATGGTTATTTAGTAATTGTATTTTTTAAAAAATTGTATGAAAAAATATATTTTTAAAATTATCCGATATTTCGGATATCCAAATCCGAAATTTCGGATTCGGATACTGAAAACCAACTATCAGAAATTCTTCGGATATCCAGTTTTGAACACCCCTACCAGCAATGCCCTTGTGGGAAGGTTGCCCGTTTACTTATATAATTATTGTTCCATCTAACGCCGGCAATTTTGGGTCGACACAAAACCCAACTCCAACTCAATACAAAGAAAGTGACACGAACCTGAAATAGGTCAAAAGCGGGTTGACACGAAAATAAATGGGTCGAGTTATGGTCAACGCAACAAACTGAAAGTACCCGTATGACCTGTTGTTGGAAACGCGCATACAAGTGGTATAAAATTTTCAACTTTCGTTTATATTCTAACTTCAATATTCAATGTTTGTTTAAATTATATTCGAACTTTAAATTAGATATTTGTTTTGTTTTTTTTCGAATGTTGATTTTACTTTTTTTATTCAATTATATAAATAAATATAAATATAATAATAAAAACTATAATGTACTTTCTCTTAAATACGAATAAATAATGTCATTGAACAACCGAATAATTTGAATCTATTCATCATTAAATAGAATTATGAATCGAATTCAAGATACTAAAGTACCACCTAGTAATCAAATCTAAAAATACCAAAATCATATAGTCAAAATAACAATTACCAAAATGACGTGCTAGTATTTTAACTATAAATCTTTTATTGTTTATTTTACGTTTTTAACGTTTAAGAGTTTTGCATTTTTGTTTGGCAGGTTTTATTGTCCTAACATGTCACACCCTTATTTGAATTTGCAATCTACATTTTAAAATTTAAAATTTAAGTGTTAAAAGAAGAGTTTATAATGATATAGTTTTACCTTTAAACGGGTCATACATGTCACTTCCGGGTTGTCGGGTTGACCCAATCCAACCCATTTATTTTCGTGTCGATACTTGTTTCGGGTTCGTGTCACTTTTTCGTGTCGGGTTGGGTTTCGTGTCGACCCAAAAATTGTTAGCCTTACTTATGTCCATGTTGAGTTTTGTAACATGTTTATGTGTTGAATGAAGTGTTGATTGCTTAAATGTGAAATCTGATAATCGAGGGGTTTATATGATGCTTATGTCATCAAGGTCAAGCGGACCAATGTGATTGATGTCTGTGTACATCATGACCGAGAGGGCCTTATGTGTAGTTACATGATACCTATGCAGTTATCTCGGTCAAAAATCAAATATCGGTCAAGGACCGAGATTTGAAATAGCGGTTGTCGCGGTGATATATCGGATTTTTATATTATGTAGAACATAGGTATATATAATCAAAATCATAAAAAAATTAAATAAAAAGCATAGAACTCCAAGTCAAAAGAAGAAGGTCTCTATTTGTTGCTTGTACAAGAACGAAACAAGGAAGGGAAGTGTGTGTTAATTAGGTTTAAGGTTGAGAAATAGGCTATTAAAGTGGATAGAAGAAAATCTCGGCCAAATCTCAGCTAAATATCGGTCAATCTCGGCGAGAATATCGGTTCCGATATTTACAACCGAGATTTTTCCTAAGTCTGAGATCCGAGATCTCGCCGAGATTAACTGTACAGGATGATACTATGTGATAATTATAAGGTATGAGTGATGTGTTGCTCACTAAGCTTCTATCTTACCCTTTGTTATTTAATCTCTTTCAGGTTCTTTGGACAAGGACAAGGAAAAGACTCTAGCTTAACAACAAACCAGTAGATTTTATTATAAATGGAATTTCAAGTAGAACATTTTAATTGTAGCTTTCACTATTGAATCTTAACATTTATTGAATTTTGAATGACCGTAACTACATTATTAAATATTGATGGTTGAGTTATATCATGACGACATTATATTATATTTGATTTTAAATTTTTTTGTGCGTTACACCTAATCGGCTAAGGCCCACAAAACCCAAAGCTCAAGATAAACAAAACCCATAAGATAATATTACGCTATATAAAGAATACCAACACTAACACTAACACTAACTAACTAGAGTTTGTTACATGTTGCCACAATGTGTATAGTTTCTGTGATGTGAGAAATATCTCGATGATATGGGTTGAAAATCGACATGATGGATCCTTTCCTTGATTACTCTCTCTCTCTCTCATATGGAACCATATTGAAATCGAATTAGGGGTGTAAATGAGTCAAGCTTTTATCGAGTAACTCGAACTCGAGCTCGGCTCGTTCGAGTCGAACTTTATCGAGCTCGAGTTCGAGTTCGAGCCAAAAAACGAGCTCGAATTATTTAACGAGTCGAGCTCGAGCTTCTAAGAGCTCGGCTCGAGTCCTTATCGAGCTTTTCGAGCCTTGTATAGTATATGTATATTTATATATGTAATATGTATATATATATGATGGACTAATATTAAAACATATTAAAAAGAGTACTTATTGAAACAAATTTATTTTATATACATACTATTTATAATATGTAGTTACTAAAAAATCATTAATTTTAGATTTTATCTATATTTTTAATAATTTTGTTTTTGAATTTATTTTTTTATATTATTTCGAGCTTTTCGAGCCGAGCTTGAGCTAAATGTACCCTTTCGAGCCGAGCTCGAGCTTCAAGTATGCAAGCTCGTCGAGCTATCGAGCCGAGCTCGAGCTTAACATAAAATTTCGAGTCGAGTTCGAGCTTGATTCGACTCGTTTACACCCCTAAATCGAATAGCAAGTATAAATATATGAATATATGCAGTAGTATATAAACACATGAAACAAGATATACACTGAAATCTTCGAATACTTGGATTATACACTTTCTTCTTGTCTGTACAATGTCACATATATATAGCCACTGTTTTGGCGTTTACATTTGGCGCCAACAACTGTCCAGCGGCAGTTGTGATGGTGGCCTACGGTGGCCCCTTTTAACTGCCGCCAAATATGTGTCACCCACACACTTTATTCAAGTTAATTACATAATACAATAATTAATAACACTATTATAAGTCTTAAATATTAATATAGTTCTAACACTTATGATTAAACATAAGAAAGTCCAACATTCTCCCCCCTAATGTTTAAACCTTTCTTCATCGTTTCCACTAGCCATCCACAATGATGTAATCACCATCTTCTTTCTTGTAGTTGTCCTTATCCATGGAACCTTCCATGTGCTCCTCTTCCTTGACTTTGTCTTCAACACTACCCGGTATCTCTTCACTCTTAGGCAAAACCGAAACCAACTCCTCTTGCTCACCCATGCACTCCACTGCTTCTGGTGTCAATTCATCCATGGAGTAGTTTCTATCCGTCTCATAATACGTGCCTAACAGCCCCAAGTGTGTACCATAAACCTCCTTTAAGCCATAGAAAGTTCTTAGAAAGTTCCATAGCATAAGCCACTTGTTTCCACTTATTCTTCACAGCCACATACACATGTCCTCCTAACTTTTTTACCATCAAATAGAGATCCAAAAGGTTGATCTCAATGTCTTTTACCTTCACTGGTAATGGCCTTTCCTCACATTGCAAGTAGTCTTGATAAAACCATTTTACCAACTTTTCAAAATGGTTTTTGACTAAATCCTTGCAATTTTGTTTGATTTCTTGTTCATCAATCATTTTCATGAAACAAATCAAACTATCAAAATCGTTTTTAGAGGGTACCTTCACTTGTTTATCAACAAGTTTACCATCTAGACTTTCTTCATATGTTAATTCATCATAATATAAAGAGTCAAAAATCTTTAAAACCTCTTTGATTGCCTTCTCCTTGATGAGATCAAGTTCTTACAAATCTTTGTTATTACATCTCCCATCCATGCCATCATCACTTTCACTTTCACTCATCTCTTCTTCGAATTGTATCCGTAACACACACTTTGTTCCTTTGAAAATTACTTTAAAACCTTGAATCACTAATTGACTAAAGCTTAAAGTTTTGAATCCCATATTTGGTACATAATAGACCCCAGAACAACATAATTCTTAGTCTGTTGATAGGAAATGCATAAGTCTTTATATTAAAAGGGGGTAAAGGGTAAAATTGGGTTTAAGTTGTCGGTAGTCTAAATAAATAGAGTTGAGTATCTCGTAGTGAGTAGGCAGAATTGATATTACGTTTAGGTCTTGTACCGGCTCATAGTCTTCTTTGGCTATCAAGAGGGCTACGCCCCGGACCAATCTTCTGATTGTGGTTGATTGGGGTTTCATTCCTTGTTCAATTTCAGTTCTATATGGTTTTTGTCTTTAGTATTTGACTATCGATGGATACTACTTGCTGTTCTTAATTTCGTATCATTGGTCCGACCCTGCCGACGACCTGCCGTTCTTCCCATCGCCGATTTGTTCACATCCACCGGAAGCGTCGATCTGTCTTACAACTTCATTTCCCATCATCGGTTGCCAATTTGACTTGTGAAATGCTGTTCGATTTTGTTTTTTTGGGTGGGTTCTACCGGTCGTCACTTCCAATCCTCAACCTTTGATTTCAATATTTTTGGATTCAATTGTAGTTACGTTCGGTAAGTATTGCTGTTTCACGATTAATTCCAGTAATCGGTCTTTTGTTTTCGTGGTGCTATCGATTTGAGAAATTACCGATCGCTATTCAGTCGTTGTTCTTCCCGATTGCCATTTTGGTTCGGCTGTTAGTTGTTCGTGTTGGGGAATTTGTGATTCGAATTGCAACACTCATTGCAATTCGTTTGCTGGTAATTGAGGATTTGCCTGTTGATTTGGGGAAATTATTGCTAGTTCGTTGATCGTTGTTGATTTCCCTTCCATTTAGACCTGCCGGTTGTGATTTTGGCTTTCATTGTTGTTTTTTGATTTGGGGTTCTGTTGTGGTGGCGAGTTTTATTGTTTCAATACGTAATGTGATTGTGTGTTTCTTCTTCTCAACTCCCATGGAAACTTGCTCTGTTCAATCTCGTTTGGATCTTCACGAGGAGCAGATTCAACAGCTCCAATCTGCTATTTCTGAAATCAAATCAGCCTTGATGAGCTTGGAAGCCAACCGAATTGAAGAAAGGGAGTTTCGTCAAGCTATGTTGGGGTGGCTGAAGCAACAAGGTAAGCGTTCTACATCTAATTGTGGTAGGGAAAAGGGGTCTGATGGTGAATTGATCGAGAGAAAGGGCTCAGGTATTGTCGATTACGGTGAAAGGGAAGGCAATTTTAGCAGTAGTGGCGCATTGGAGGCTGGTGATGGATATGTTCATATTTTGGAATCCGGTGGTGGAAGTAATGACTTTGGTGGTTTGGATTGTCAAGTGGGGGAATCAACTGCAATGGTAAGTGAGGACGAACACTTAGATGCTGATGATCAAGGGACGGATAGAGTGATGATGGTGAATCCTTTACAATAAATGGGATTGGTAACACTTGTTCCGTCAATTAGGGAAGGAAAAGTCAATTCGAATTGGCAGTTAAGACCTCTCACTAGTTGGGTTAGAAATGAAATCGAAACTCATATTTCCATGATGGATGGGATTTGTGTAGTTATGGAGCAGTTTTATGAAGGGGTCTACAAGAGTTTGACTCAAGCTGTTGTCTACAAGAGTTTGACTCAAGCGGTTATTGATGTAGACTTTTGTCGGTTTGAGGAGATTCGGGTTCGAAGCAAGTCTTGAGGACAAGACTTTTTCGAAGGTGGGAGTAATGATAGGAAATGCATAAGTCTTTATACTAAAAGGGGGTAAAGGGTAAAATTGGGTTTAAGTTGTTAGTAGTCTAAATAAATAGAGTTGAGTATCTCGTAGTGAGTAGGCAGAATTTATATTACGTTTAGGTCTTGTACCGGCTTGTAGTCTTCTTTGGCTATCGAGAAAGGGCTACGCCCTGGACCAATCTTCCGATTGTGGTTGATTGGGGTTTCATTCCTTGTTCAATTTTAGTTCTATTTGGTTCTTGATTTCAGTATTTGACTATCGATGGATACTACTTGCTATTCTTAATTTCGTATCATATTACTTCTCCAAAACCATCAACTTTCAACCCTTGTTCATTGGTTTTACTTGATCCATTCGAACCTGACTTAAAATGTTCTAAAATTTCCAAGTTTGGTGTCATATGCCTCGGGTATTGATCTGAGACAGACCAAAAATCATTCCAGCCCCTTTCATCCAAACCAAGAACAATCCAATTGGGTGTTGGTACAATAACCTCATTGAACATCGTCCCTGATGCCTTCTGCGTACACTTCATTTTGTCTGAACTTATCATCTTCGATTTTACAGTGCCTTGTTTCTTGAAATCAAAACTCCTTTGTTTGTTGGGACAATTCCAATACTTCATCCTTCTAATTGAATTTGCAGATAAATTCTTGTTACTTACGGTGCAATTTCCTTCATATATATTCATTCGATCCATCTTCTTTAGGATATCACTGTGTCGCTTGTACCATAGCCATCCTCGAAATCGATCTTCATTCTCTACAACTTGATCGTTTTCTTCCACTCGATCATATCCTTTTGCACTATCCATGTTCGAGTTTGTTTTTGAAATTTCTATGATTGTGTACATGTCTTCTGCCCTCGAGAATCCATCTTTTCTACGCAGCGATCTACCCAACCGTGAGCTCTGATACCATGTTGAAAATCAACATGATGGATCCTTTCCTTGATACTCTCTCTCTCTCTCTCTCATATGGAACCATATTGAAATCGAACAAGAAGTATAAATATATGTAGTAGTATATAAACACAGGAAACAAGATATATATATATATATCTTCTTTGCTAGCTTTGTGAACTGAGTTGACAGTATGCTGATCACTACTGAATTGGCTATGATATTATACACCCCTAATTATGTCGCATATGGATAGTTGATACCTATGACAACACATTTCACAGTATTCACAAGATAAGAAGCTATAAGCACACACATCTTAAATCAAATTTACCTGATGGAAAGGTTCGTATGATTGTACCATTATCATGAAAAATATGGCTGAGTTGGCTTCAGTGGCAGTATTGGCTGCAAGTTCGTCTCCTGAACTCCTATACGATATCTACGCCATGCATGCTGTATGTAGCATGCGGCCCACATTCTCCACTGCTGTGAGTAGAGCCTGAGAACAAATATAAATCCATTATAAGTCATGTAATGAACTTACTTCTTCTGTTTCAGAAAAGAAGCTATATATTTCTATTTCACTCCGCACATTGTCAACATTTCCCATACAGTTGATAAACTTTGTATGAAATGAAAAACTATCGAACAGGAACATTTAGCAAATTTTGAATTTTTTAAGTTTGCAAGAATACAAATTTGAAATTCCAAAATATAATGAACTTCATCTAAATCGTCATTGTATAAAATGAACTTCATTTTCTTGCTGAAACTTGCCATTGCATGCAATATTACCTTCTATAGCTGGTTTCCAGCAAACTTATAACCCGGATTCCAGCCAAACCTTTCTCCTTTCTACATTTGTTTCTTGCCAAAACCCACCAATTTCAATTTGTGGGGTTGGGGTTCAATTTGCAGGTTTGGTTTGGGTTATGGGTGGCTGAAGATAGGGATGCTTGGGGTTGTGGCAATATGTCGGAATCCAGGTTTGAAGGTTTCTGGAAATGGAGTTGGCTGGAATCTAGGTTTTGAGGTCATGGAGTTTGAGTGGAATATGACCAGAAACCACTATAGAAGGTTGGGTTACATATTTGATAATTTTTAGCAATTATGTTGCATTAATTGCAACAAAAAAATTCCTTGTATACAATCATAAATTATGCAACATTCGTTATATTTGATACACTTTGCCCAATTAAAATTTTGAACGTAAAAGGTGATAGGTTTGAAATCGAACGCAACAAATGTAGTAACATTTAATCTAAAAACCCATTTCAGAGTAGGAAACTTTGGACTTTGTGATTACTTAAAAGTATGTTGAAGACGTGTGCGGTGTAGATGCCTAAACTGGCAAGCGACAAACATCAGATCATCAGCCACAAGAGCAAAAGCTTGAACATTTGTAACTGCTTTGACCGTTCTTGTTGAGAAAGGAAGACATAGACTTTTAGATCCAAAGACCATGTGAGAAGCTCTTCCCCACATAAATCACCAGCCTCGAGATGAATACAATTGTTGAAGTCGATCCTTCCACCATCGGTTGTCACACTTATTACATCACCACGTGTGATGAATAGAATTTCATGTACTGCATCCCCCTCTCGAACTAAGAAGCTATCCTCCGTGTAAACAACTGGCTTTAGACGTTCACACATAGCATCCATCAAATGTTCATCCATTTCTTTAAAAAAAGGTACCTGTAAAAACTGTTTGTTAGTAATGCCACCAAACGTACATTCTCGATCATCATCTTCAGAAAGAAGAGCATTTGGTAGGAGCTTGGAGACTTTTATATCTGAATGCTTCTGTCATTGCAAGTATTGAAGTACTTTTATGAAATAAGTTTCCAATGTAAATACGAGCCATCACTCACTCTCATTAGTGGAAACAAGCAAAGATGACGCTTTATATCCCTTCTTAAGTCCCGAGGAAGGTCTCTGACTAAGGAATCTAACTCAACACCCCGTGTTGTTTTCCATTTATATTGCTGTTGTCTCCTAACACGTTGCCTGAACTCCTCAGGGAGGGAAATATGTGACATCAGCTCCTCTGCTTCTCTCCTTTTTTCTTTCATCTCTTCCACTCTAAGAGTCAGGTTTGAAAAAGACTGCAAATATCTCTGTCACACGTGAACCACTAAATTAGCTCATTAATCGTATAATGTGGAGACGTATTTTTTACTAGAAAAAAGTATGTATTTCATCTATATATTGGCTGGTCATGTTGTAAAGGTGGATTCAGAACAGACTACGATCATGTTATGTCATGGAGTCACTGGTTTAGCAGATACAAGGAACATAGAAATCAAAAACCTTATATGAACAAGCCATATAGCAATGCAACTACCCTCACCCCAAAAGAATTTAAATAAACATGGCGTATAGCATATTCTCTATCAACGTGGGTAAACATTCCTAGTTGAGATGTAAGTTTTGGACAAGATGGATCAATCAATAACCAAATAAATTTTAATATCCCTTATATTGGGTAAATAACATAAGGCAGAACTTTAAGATGTTAAGGGCATAATCAATTATCTTAAGCAAGAATAAACACAAACCTGCATGTTGCTAATCAGCAAAGCAAATACCACCAATCCAATGACAACAATGAAGTCAGCAAATAGAACCTCTCCATAGAAAGTGCTTGCTTTAAGGCCTTGACCAAGAGAGCTGGATAAAAGAGAGAATCATTTTTAGCTTATACGTAGCAGGACAAAGCACATGCAGTTTTTGATTCCGTGCCTAAACCTCAATTTATTTACTAGTCATATGCATCAAAAAGTTCAACACGTTGGAGGTTTTTTTCTATATAAAAGATTGTTTATGAATCAGTTCATTGTTAATTTACTAATTCATTTAGTGTAACATCCAAATTGTGAGAACTAATAATTAATGTAAATATATGTTATGCTAATATCTTTAGGAATAAGACTGCTATAAGTGGGAGGCTATAAGTGGCCAATTTATTTTAACTCCTTCAGAAATCAGAATTCTCTTAATCATTGCAAACACTAACCTTTAGTGAAGCGAGGGATAAAATTCAAATCTATAATGAAAGTAGTTTGGAAGTGTTTCCCAGCACATTAGGGTTGTTGGATCGAATCTCTATTTACAACACAAAGTTCATACCAAAGTTTCAGATCAAGAAATCCGTATAAACTTCTCTGTATATATTTGAAGTTTTACAACATGTTCATCATCGATTTACACATATCTGTACATACATATTTATAGACATACATATGGCGGTTTTTGCCTTAGCCGCCGGTGACGGTTATTGGGCTTAGCCGCTGGCAGTTACTCGCCGGTGGGAGTAGGGGGGCGGCTTGTAACACAAATAATAATAAGCTAAAGTATTTTATATCCTAAGTTAATAAATGATTGAGATTAATCTTTCATTCTCCCCCTTAATCTCGATCATGTTATAGTAGATCCTTGATTCCCAGTAGTTGTCTCATAATGCCAAATCTCATTCTTGGTAACGGCTTTGTAAGTATATCTGCACGTTGCTGCTCTCCACTAATGTGCTCGACAACTATATCATCTCGTTCAACACATTCTCTGATGAAATGATATTTTGTATCTATGTGTTTGCTTCATCCATGAAATACCGGGTTTTTCATTAAGGCGATTGCTGACTTGTTGTCCACGTATATAGTGACTCTTTGTTCTGTAGTGTCAGTAATCTTGCTAAGTAGTCTCTTTAACCATAGTGCTTGTGTTGCTGCTGCTATTGCTGCAATAAATTCTGATTCACAAGAAGATAATGCAACTGTTTCTTGCTTCTGGGTATTCCAGCTTATTGGTGAGTCTTCAAAATAGAAAATAATGCCTGTTGTGCCTTTTCCTTCTTGGTGTTGACTCCATAGCTGCTATCACTGTATCCCTTTATCTTGTTATCTTCTTCGTGCTTGTAAGTTATTCCATAATCCTTCGTTCCTTTGATGTATCGAAGAACTTGTCTTATTGCTTTCATGTGTTGTTCTTGTGGCTCCTGCAAGAAACGACTAAGTAACCCAATTGAGTAACTTAGGTCTGGTCTTGTATGCAATAAGTATCGTAGACATCCAATTAGACTTCGATATTCAGTGGTGTCCACATATTTCCCTTCTCATATCTTTGTAAGTTTTGTACCGGGTTCCATAGGTATCTTTGCTTCATTGCAATCTAACATACCCGTGTCTCTGAGTATTTTGTTTGCATATCTAGTTTATTTAATTGATATCTCATTATGATTTTGTGTGACTTCAATCCCTCTGTTTTTTTTTTAATTTTGAAAGTTTTGATGTTTTTTTTAAAAAATGGTCCTTTTGTTTTATGTGAAAGATATCTACGGTGTGGGGGGTTTATTCCAAAATTTAAGTAAATCTACTTTTCTTGGGTTTGCAGTTCTCTCTGCGTCACTGCAGTAGAACAATCGATGGTTTTTTTGCTTCCCGAAGTACTGCCTCTTCGATTGTGGTGCCGGTTCTCTTCGTTCTCCCGTTCCAAAAAAGGGTTTTCTCCCTTCTTTTTCTCCACTCCTCTCGGTGGCTCGGTGGTTAATCAAGAAAACTTCTCTGGTTTTCTTTGTTCGATCGTCACCAAAAATGTGTACGATCGTTTCGCCGGTGTTTGGTTACTTTTATGATGTGATGAACTGGTAACCGTCTTCTACTCCGGTTGACTCCTCGGTTCCGGCCACGGTAAGTTTTACGGTTACGGGTGCCGCGGTGGTAATCTTCTATTGCCGCCGCTGGTATCCTCCTCTCTGATAAAGAAATCGAATGCCTGAAATCTCAACGGGTGTTCCTTCTGTTTCTTTATCGTTGTCAGTTTCTTGATACTCTGATGTTCTTGGTAAGTGATGAAACTTTGGTATGTATGACCAAAGCTCTGATACCAATTGTTGGATCGAATCTCTATTTACAACACAAAGTTCATACCAAAGTTTCAGATCAAGAATTTCGTATAAACTTCTCTGTATATATTTGAAGTTTTACAACATGTTCATCATCGATTTACACATATCTGTACATACATATTTATAGACATACATATGGCGGTTTTTGCCTTAGCCGCCGGTGACGGTTATTGGGCTTAGCCGCCGGCAGTTACTCGTCGGTGGGAGTAGGGGGGCGGCTTGTAACACAAATAATAATAAGCTAAAATATTTTATATCCTAAGTTAATAAATGATTGAGATTAATCTTTCAAGGGTATCTCTTCTTAAGGAGCCTTGTGATTTTGTTGGGGTCAAGAAGAAACCAAGGTATGAGTTAATTTAGCATGTAAAGCTCAGATCTTTGCGTTCATGTAGGAAAAATGTTACTAGGGAATAGTGGATTATACTTTGGTGTTCTGTAGTACTACCTAAAACAATGGATGTACATTTTTTTTTAGAAATTAAAACAGCAAACACACACTCACTAACAAAACCTACTCCTTTGTCTATCACGAGATTTGAACTTCAACCTCTTAAAGAAGGCTGAAGGGCAACCTTTACAACACTTGATATGGCTGGGCTACAAGCCCTTTGATATGGATGTACATAATTCAGATGTCTACTGGTCAAATATTGGGTTTAGCTTGTCAACTTGACTTAGAGTCAAATGGGGCTTAGTAGATGGATTAATGTGTGATTTTATCCTCAATTAACGTGTTATTCATTTCACAAATGCATGCTCACACATACATCTGTTAGAACATGTTATTTTTAATAATTTGGCCTGAAAATTGTATTAGTCACCGTGATGTAACTTGAGGGGTTGCATAACGCTTATTAGGCTGCATACTGTTTTACTGGGTTTGTCCAAGCTTTGTCACGCATTTTTTAAGAGGGTTTTTAAACACATTGTTAGGATTTCTTTACTACTGTTTAGTAGAACCTAGCGAGGCCTTGATGAAGTGTATGTAGTGTAAGGACTGATAAACCTTTACACGTTAGGAGATTGCAGATAACTTAGAACGATAAACACACACACCAAGATTTAATGTGGTTCGGCCGACAAATTAAGGACTTCTTTATTAACAAAAAATGTTTGCACAGATACCACCCCAAAGATGCATACATGACTAGAACCTAGCTACGATATCTATACATATAAACTAGAAACCTTAATCATCTAAATGGGCCGCCGATAGCGACTTAAATTGCAAGATACGTCTTGGATTCCAATTTAATGCACCACGCCATGGAGTAAGAATCCTCCACGTGCACCCTACGAAATCCCATATCGCTCCATCAATTTGATCGCATGCTTCACGTACAGAACCAACACCCCACGCCATGCACCAATTTGATTCTTCCATGTAATTAATTCTTTGTTCCGTGCCATTTTATCACTATTAAAAACGGCAATTTACATTCATGTTTAGCTCCCCATTTGATTAGATTCTAGTCACAATCGTACCGCTAATTAAGTCATGTCTAACAATCTCCCACTTGACTTGAATTCTATTCGACCATCAACGAGACCTAACAATCTCCCCCTTGACTTATATTCTCTTCAACGGTCAATGACATTACCAAATAACCGTCTCCTTCCTGTCAATCTCCCCGAAAGGAAGTACCTCCTCGTACGAGTCACGAAGTCTAAAATTCCACCACTCTATTTAACCAGAGACTAACTCCCTCCGTGATGTCTTGACTTCGTCTAATCAATTTCCTACTCCAAGGACAGTACATGCGAAACCTTCTGACATCCGGAGGATCAGACATGCCTATGATAAAGCTTATCACCCAGCTTTTCCCACAGACCAGCGGCCGCTGTTTGATCCACCTCCTCGTACAACACCTCAACAGTCAAATACCACAAAACATGATTTTGACCTCTCTTTACATCCTCTCTCATATCCCTTGAAAGTTTATCTTCTCCTTCTAACGCCACCACGCAACCCTGCCAGAAGAGCCTTCATCTTTACCTTCCACGACGTGAAATCGTTCAAATCATTGAATTTCTCCAAATCGAACTTGACCGACAACGTCTTCAATCAACAATATGGGAGTCACCAAAGAAAACTGGCTTTGATACCACTTGTTAGGATCGAATACCACTTGTAAGGATCGAGCTCCCCATTTAATTAGATTCTAGTCACATTCATACCGCTAATCAAGTCATACCCAACATGTAGCATACCATAGGATCAGATGTTCGACCTCTGTGGTGCCCTTTCTTGCATGTTTGGATTCATCTCCGTTTGTTTAGATTCATCGTCACCCAATTTCTAATAGGATCACACATCTATCATCTTCCAAATCATGTTCAAGCTCTTGATCATAGGTGGACAAAATATGATCAAGCAAACATACATCTACTTAGTGAGTATAAGATGTTTTGGTTGCCTTATTTGAGATGTCTAGGTTGTGGGAATTTCACGGCTAGATCTTCATCTAAAGGGCGGTGAGCTCATGTCAATCTGCAAGAACTAGGTGCAAGTATAAATCGGAAAACTATACATGATATTTACCGATAGGCGGCATTCTTGGTACATGTGTATATCTATGCAGTTATCTCGGTCAAAAATCAAATATCGGTGAAGGACCGAGATTTGAAATAGCGGTTATTGCGGTGAGATATCGGTGGGATATCAGATTTTTATATTATGTAGAACATATGTATATATAATCAAAATCATAAAAAAATTAAATAAAAAGCATAGAACTCCAAGTCAAAAGAAGAAGGTCTCTATTTGTTGCTTGTACAAGAACGAAACAAGGAAGGGAAGTGTGTGTTAATTAGGTTTAAGGTTGAGAAATAGGCTATTAAAGTGGATAGAAGAAAATCTCGGCCAATCTTGGCCAAATCTCGGTCAAATCTCGGCTAAATATCGGTCAATCTCGGTGAGAATATCGGTTCCGATATTTACAACCGAGATTTTGAACCGAGATTTTTCCTAAGTCCGAGATCCGAGATCTCGCTGAGATTAACTGTACAGGTGTACATAATGGTTGATTTATTTATGGTAAGGTTATTTGCTGAAAATTTGCATGGTTTTTAATTTCTGGGAAGTGTTTTACATTTAGATGCATCTTCAAACAAAGATTTTGCACTCTAAAATCATGCATAGCGAGACCTAGAAAGTAGATATCATATAAAGTGATTACTAACCTTAGGCTCTGCAAACCCCACCATGAACAATACAAAATTTTCTGGTCGAAGTCTTTTGTTTCTAATATATGAGTTTGAAGAGCATCGAGAAATATGCCAAAATCAAAGTTGGTTAGATCTTTAATTTCATTTCGTTCAAGAACTGGACATGAAGTGCTGAGGAATCCATAATTTCCGACATGGCCTTCTCCACAATATAAATACTTGGAGTGACAGTTATGCTTTTGACATGCAATATTCCAGCATCTCAGTTCACTTTCTATTGCAAACAAGTACCACAGGGCTCCAACTACCTGTTTATGAAAAAGGTTTCTTGCCATTATTAGCATAACTATATAGATACACTTTTCAATGAATCAATAATTATACTTTTAACATTAAAGCACCCCCCATTTGTTTCTAAAGAATAAAACATCAATACCATTTAGCGTCTCACCTTTTGAAACAGTTTATGTTCAAAACCTACTTTATGCGTTATATTGATCTGTTCCGATCAACTTTTTACTACCTTGTAGTTCAAGCACAGAATTCTATGTTGATGTGTAAATTAGGGACATTTATCTACAGTGAGGAAAACTTCCAGGAAAACATGTCATGAAGGCATGGAGTGCATATCTGTTTTGTAAGATGATTAATCCTACATGAAATAGTACTTACATGGCTGGCTAGCACATAGAGAAAGAAGTTATAAGCAGCTCCAGCCCATGCTGTTTCAGTGAGGAAACCAGAAATTTTGGTCACCTTTTGATAGAACAAAGATAAACGAATAACTCGAGGGATGCACTGAGAAAAGATAACGAGCTTCAAAAGGTTTTTCGTCATTAACGAGGCCGGCCGTCTAAGTTTGGGATTATTACCAAAACTGCAAACTGCACAAACCAAATCATAAACAGAGTAACAGACACTTGATTAAAACCATACATTCAGGAACGTTTTTTAGAAAATGAATGTGCATGATTGATCCTGCTTTTCCACATCATTGTTGGAGTAATCTGAAATATTTGCTCGTTTATTTAGTTTTTAATTTTAATCTATTTCAATTAAGGCCATGTTGGCCATGTTGCTGACTGCTTTGTTTAGTAGAGTTAGTGGGGAGTTATCTCTTATTTTCATGTTTTCAAGTTGTTAAGTAGGAGAAGTATTATTAACTATTTTTTTTTGGCTTTTCTTAATACAATCGAGAGAGAAAATTTGCCCCAGTTCTTGTTCTTCCCTTTTCTTTGTTTATTTGTTCACTGTGAATTCGTAGGGCCTGATACATCTGGTATCAGAGCTCAGGTTATGCCAAAAATACAACCCCGTTCTACAACCATGGATACATCAAAGAACAAGGATGGTCAGATTAGTTTTCACTATCCGTTGTTGTCAAAGAGCAATTACACAGCCTGGGCTATTAAGATGAGAGTGTTCATGCAAGCACAAGGTGTGTGGGATGCTGTAGAACCAACCAGACCAAGAGTCATTGTAGATGCTCGTAAGGATAAAATGGCACTTGCCGCCATTTATCAAGGGATCCCGGAAGAAATGCTGCTCTCACTTGCAGAGAAGGAGACTGCACAGGAGGCGTGGGATACTCTCAAGACGATGTACATGGGTGTAGAAAGGGTCAAGACTGCAAAAGTGCAGACACTCAAGGCTGAGTTTGAAGTGATGACAATGAAATAAATCGAAACGGTAGATGAATTCGCAATGAAAGTGAATAATGTGGTCAGTAATATACGCGCCTTGGGGGAGAAGATTGAGGAATCGTATGTCGTAAAGAAGTTACTTCGAGCAGTTCCGACAAAGTTCGTTCAGATTGCATCGACCATTGAGCAGTTCGGTGACCTGGACACCATGTCAGTTGAGGAAGTAGTCGGTAGACTGAAGACGCATGAAGAAAGGGTAAGAGGCCATATCGAGCATGAAGAGAAAAAGCTTCTTCTCACGTAGGAGGAGTGGCTTGAAAAAACAAAAAGAAAGAACAATGAGTCGAGATCCATGCAAAGGAGCCACAATTCTGGTAAAAGCTCTTCTAGGGGACGTGGAAGGGGTCGAGGTCGTAGTGGTGGTAGAGGAGGCCGTCGAGGAGGTGGCTCCAGTGGTCGTGGTTCATCGGGAGGTCATGACAAGAGTAAGGTCAAGTGTTTTAATTGCAATGAATATGGTCATTTTGCATTTGAGTGCTCGAAACCACGTCGTGAAAGAAACCAAGAAGCCAATTTAGTTCAAGGAAATGAGGATGAGGAACCCACATTGCTGATGGCAAAGCTTCATACTAACAGACATGAGGAGGTCTTCTTGAATGAAACGGGAGTAGTCCCAAACTTGACCACAACAAATGGTGAACCGGTCAAGTCTAAGATGTGGTATTTGGATAATGGGGCTAGCAATCACATGACGGGCCAAAGTGATAAATTTGTGGAACTTGACACAAGCATTCATGGGGAAGTGAAGTTTGGAGACAACTCAAGAGTGAGCATAGAAGGGAAGGGATCTTGGTGAACAAAAATTGCTACAAGAAGTGTACTATATACCAAGCTTGTGTAATAATATAATAAGCTTGGGCCAACTTTCGGAGACTGGACATAAAGTGGTGATGAATGGCTTGTATTTGTGGATATACGATGAAAACGGTCGGCTCTTAATGAAAGTAAAACGCTCACAAAACCGTCTCTACAAAATAGTATTAGAAGATGCTAGTCCTATATGTTTAATGGATCGATTAAATGAGAAATCTTGGTTATAGCATGCACATCTTGGGCACGTGAGCTTTCCTGTAATTAAGCAACTTGGAGAAAAAGGTCTGGCCTATGGGGTACCAAAAATTGAGCAACCAACACAATTGTGTGAGGGTTGTTTAATTGGAAAGCAAGCAAGATGTCCCTTCCCATCAGCAACACCTTATAGAGCAGATCGTGTTCTGGAACTTGTACATGGAGACCTTTGTGGACCAATCTCACCTCCTACACCGTCGGGAAATCAGTATTTTATGCTCTTTGTTGATGATCACAGCCGTGTTATGTGGATGTACGCCTTAAAATAAAGGATGAAGTACTCCCCGTATTTAAAAAATTCAGGGTTCATGTCGAGAATGAAACGGGTTTGAAGTTGAGAACTTTCAGAACTGATCGTGGGGGGAGTTCCTCTCGAATTAGTTCACATCATACCGTGATGAAACCGGGCTGAATAGACACTTTACAGCTCCCTACTCTCCGCAGCAAACCGGAGTGGTAGAGAGGCATAACCGGACTGTAATCGAGATGGCTAGAAGTGTGATGAAAAGCATGGAAGTACCAAGTGAATTTTGGGGTGAAGCTGTTAGACACGCTATGTATGTCCTCAACCGAGTTCCAACCAAGGCTCTCAACAACAAAACACCATATGAAGCTTTAACAGGAAGAAAACCCAATCTGGAACACTTAAGGGTTTTTGGATGTGTGGCTCACATGAAAATTGCAGGAACCTACTCTCGCAAGCTGGATGATCGAAGCAAACAACTTGTTTATTTAGGATCGGAACCGGGAAGCAAGGCATATAGGTTGTTCGATCCTAAATCGGGAAAACTATATGTAAGTAGAGATGTTCGCTTCGAGGAGAGCAGGTCGTGGCCATGGGATGAAAAAGAAAAGATTAAACTGGCAACTTCATGCGTAACATTCACTATTAGTGATTACAACATGGATGGTACAAGTGATGAAATAAGCGAGCCCAGTATGCCAAATAATCACCATGTGGAAGGTGACCAGGGAAGTGAATATGAGATTGGAACTCCATTAAGTGAGCAGCAAAGGTCCACTGAAGATCAATCATTACAACCAATCATAGGTACTCCATCCAGCTCGGTTGGCTCGAGTGAAACCCAAACAAGTTCAACTGGTGGAGGCGCTCCGAAAAGGTATCGTAATCTAACCGATCTATATGAAGAATGTCCAATTGTACATGAGGAAGAATTGTTGCTGTTACATGGACTTGAAGAACCCACTTCATGTCTTCAAGCTATGAAAGAAGAAAATTGGCTCAAGGCAATGAAGAGTGAATTGGAGATGATTAAAAAAAATAAAACTTGGTATTTGGTTGATCTGCCAGTGGGACGAAAACCCATTGGGTTGAAGTGGGTGTATAAAGTGAAGAATAATCCTCAAGGAAAAGTGATCAAGTATAAGGCAAGATTGGTGGCAAAGGGCTACGTTCAAAAACCGGGAGTGGATTATGACGAAGTGTTTGCTCCGGTAGCACGCTTGGAGACTGTTCGTCTACTTCTAGCTCTTGCAGCTGGAAATGGGTGGGCTGTACATCACCTAGACGTAAAATCGGCCTTTTTAAATGGAGAATTGGATGAGGAAATTTATGTAAGTCAACCTGAAGGGTTCGTGAATAAAGATCAACCACATAAAGTGTATCGATTGGTGAAAGCACTCTACGGACTTCGTCAAGCACCTAGAGCTTGGAACGCCCGGTTAGATAAGTGTATGAAGAAGCTTGGATTCTCAAAAACACCACAAGAACCTGCTGTGTATGTAAGGAAAAACAATGAAAAAACCTTAATTGTTGGAGTTTACGTTGATGACCTGATTATAACAGGTACATGCAATTTGGAAATCAGAGAGTTCAAGAAGCAAATGAGTGATGAGTTCGAGATGAGTGATCTTGGGCTTCTCTCTTACTATCTGGGAATTGAGGTGGTTCAATCCATTGGAAGCCTCTCTCTCACAAGCATGTTATGCAAGAAATTTGATTGAAAAGATTGGCATGGCTGAATGTAATTATGTTCGATATCCAATGGAACCCAAGTTGGAGCTTAGTAAGGATGAGCAAGGGGAAAGAGTGGAAGCAACTTTGTATCGAAGCATTGTTGGTGGACTGAGGTATTTAACACACACTCGGCCAGATATATCTTTTGCAGTCGGGATGGTTAGCCGTTTTATGGAAAACCCAACAAGTATACATCTGCAGGCAGTAAAGAAAATTATTAGATACATAAAAGGCACTGTAAGTTATGGCTTGGTGTACTCAAAAGGCAAGCAAGAGGCTGAAATCATCGGGTATACAGACAGTGATTTGGCTCGAGACATAAATGATCGAAGAAGCACATCGGGAATGGTCTTTTATTTAAACGAAAGCATTGTGACTTGGGGCTCTCATAAACAACGAAGCGTGGCTCTCTCCTCATGTGAGGCAGAGTTTATGGCTGCTACTACAGCTGCATGCCAAGGAATCTGGTTGAAACGGTTGCTCAGTGAAGTAACAGGAAGGGAGATTAGTCCTGTGGTAATCCATGTTGACAACAAGTCGGCTCTTGCCTTGATGAAGAACCCGGTCTTTCATGGACGCAGTAAACATATAGACACCCGCTACCATTTCATACGGGAGTGTGTAGAGAGGGCTGACATTGTTGTGAAGCATGTATGTTCCCAGATGCAGCGTGCAGACATACTGACCAAGGCTTTGAGCAGGGTCAAATTCGAGGAAATGTGAGATTATTTAGGCGTAAAGGAGCTGATTATTTCAGATTAGAGGGGAGAATGTTGGAGTAATCTGAAATATTTGCACGTTTATTTAGTGTTTAATTTTAATCTATTTCAATTAAGGCCATGTTGGCCATGTTGCTGACTGCTTTGTTTAGTAGAGTTAGTGGGGAGTTATCTCCTATTTTCATGTTTTCCGGTTGTTAAGTAGGAGAAGTATTATTAACTTTTTTTTTGGCTTTTCTTAATACAATCGAGAGAGAAAATTTGCCCCAGTTCTTGTTCTTCCCTTTTCTTTGTTTATTTGTTCACTGTGAATTCGTAGGGCCTGATACATCAATCATAAGCAAAGTAGCAAACAATATATACATTTGAAAAATATCAAAACGATATCCGTTGATGCCCCTTCGATGGACTTGTATGTCCCAGACATACCACTCTAAGACGCTATATTTATCATATCCGTTAGATGATATCTTATTATGAGTCTTTTAAAATATCTGAGAGATTGACACATACCTGCGGAAGGGGAAGGGCGACTAATACATCAATGATGAAGTACGACTTCAGGTAATGTCTTGCCACATAATGAGGCTCATCTATAAATATTCTTTTTCCAAGTAATTGATTATAACGAGGAACATATGCAGTTCGAAACTGGATAATGATGTGAAGTACATATAAAATGTCAGCAAAAGAACGAAGGATACATACAGTTATCTCCAAATTGCGGTCGACATCAAGGCACTTTTGGGTGCCATCGACTACAGGAATGTAGAAAAATAAAGGATCCAAAGAAAGTGCTATAACAGAAGATAATAAAAAAGTTTTGTTCCATTGCAGAATAAATCTACCCTCCGGATCAAGAAACTTCATTGAAGGGCTTTCCACTCTCCTCTTTATCACCATATACAAAGCCTGCAAAATCATCTCATGTCCTCTTTAACAATTTCAATGACAAATAAAAAGGATGCTAATAAGGGATTCAAATCATGCTAACCTTACAAGATTTCCCAACTTGAGATATCTAAAAAAACACGAATTGCTACCAATATACTTTGACTTGGTCAAAAGAAAATTTGATAACCCTCTCTCGTGCATTCAAGAAAGCACAAAGGCACAAGCTTCTTTTAATCTAAAATACAGAAGCTGTAGTGTTTGACTTAGAAGAATAAAACCATTCGCTATGAGAATGGCGTGTTTTAATAGATTGATATACCACCAAGCTTTTAACATACTCTAAATTAAACATATAACAAAAAACGGTTATGTTTTAGTTGCAAGATGCAAGCATAAATGTACATTTGTTCATCAGATGAACTTATGACACAGTCGTCGCGTAACTAACAATCACCATCAAGCTTTTATTTGTTCTACACAACAAATTGTTTGTTTCAGTATCCATCAGAAACTGATTTTTTATCATGACAATCGACAGACAATTATATGTACATCAAACTGTAAAAAATTTAAATTAATATTATGGTAATATCAAAATGTATTTAACTTTACACGTTTTACTATTATATGTATTAAACTTCAAAAGTTTCTATTGTATGTATCAAACTTTTAATTTGTTGTTATTGCATATATACTGGTTACATAAAAAAGGAACAAGTTTATAACTTTAGTACATATACTAGTTTTTAATAGGCAGTATAACATAAAATCCATTTGACACCAATGCTGCTCCTAAATCATATGTGAATTCATATAAAAGGTAAGAGTGTAAGACCAACCAAAGTAAAATATATCATAAAACATTATACAAGATATTAAAAGGATAATAAAATCATATAATTTTCCGATTGTTATTATTTTTTTCTTTTCAAGACACGCATATTTAAGTGATAATGTATCTTGTTGACTGGTTCTTAATTCTCACCCTCCCACTGTCCCACACACATACACACACTCACTCTCTATCTTAGCAGCTCACATTTCTTTATCCAGATCTTCTTCCTCACCAGAAACACTAGTTATTAGAGAATGATAAAATGATTCTAGCTAGTTATACGAACTCGTCTCATATCATATCATAAACCCAAGTGCAGATACCGACTTGGGATCATAACAGCTAGGCAAAACTAAAACGACTATAATTTCACCATGAATTTTATGCAATGACTCAATATATAGTAAACATTAACTGCCCAGTTCTAACAACCAACTAGCGTTTGAAATTAGCAACCATAAAGGGACCCTGAAAGGGACGACAAACACTAAAACTCCGACCGCCGAGTCAAACTATGGAATCGGAACCTAGTCCTCTTACGCAAAAGGTAATACCTAATTTTGTTGCCAAAATTCAGATAGAGAAACGGAATTTAAGTGACGGTAACGTCCATTACTTTAAATTAATTTATTTGCATAAACACAAATATATGAAAGCATGGATATGAAAATCGACAACTACTTACCGCCAATAGGTTCTTCAGAAACGCCAATTGTCACGCCAAGTATATCCACAAAGAGTTATAGATGGAAACGAACATTAAATCAATAGAGATAACTATAAATTTTGAGTTGTGCTAGTAGGACGCCGTCTCCCTCATACGTCAAGATTTCTAGATTTTTTTTTAAACAGCTTCGCCTCAGCGGTGGTGGCACAGGATCGAAACCGGTTGATCTAATCCGGACCCCGGTTTCGAACCACTCCAACTACACCCCCTTAATTAATTCGGTAGGACTGCTTTCACCAACGAGGGAGTGACCCTCAACTACTCTTACGAAGAAACTCTCAACTTGAACCCAAGACCTCTCATTCACTAGGAAAACTCCCTTACCACCGGTGCAAGTCCCTTTGGTTGTCAAGATGTCTAGATGACCTTTTGTTTTTAATTTCTACCGACCAAGGGGTTGTGTTAACTCCTATTGTTTTCGTGTTCGGTGTGGATTGAAATTAATTTCGTGTCAGGTTTGGTTTATGTCACTTTAATTTTGTTTGGTTTGGATTGTGTTTCGTGTTAGCCTATTTTTCTGTAACAAATTGGATTTTCGGGTCAAATTTCAAATCAGTTCTTTTTCGAAAAAAAACATATAAAATTGCTCTTAAAAGACAAAAGTTTTAAGCTTATGAAATTTAAAATAAGTCATAATATTCTATATATAGCATTTATCAAAGGAGTTACTAAACAATAACTTTTCTTATTGGGTTAAGTACATCAAAATGTAATGAACTATCCCCATTATAATATTGTATGTAACAAACTAAACTTTCTTCGTTAAAATACATTAAACTGTCTGAAAGTTACAATTAATGTAACGTAACCTTCTATTGAAGGTTACCCGGTCATCTTATTTTTTTAATATTTTATTTTCAGTTTTAATTACATTAATTGCAACTTTCGGGTAGTTTAATGCATTTTAGCGAATAAAGTTTAGTTTGTTACATATAATATTAAAACGGAGATAATTCATATATTTCGGTACACTTAACCCTTTCCACTACTACTACTACTATTATTATACATGAACATAAGCAAGATGAACATCCGGGCAAACAACACTATCACCGCTTCCACCTTCCACCGTAGCCATTGCCACCACCACCACTTTCTTCTTCAACCACAACAACTGCAGCCACCACCTCCTGCTTCTTTAACCACCATCGCCGCGACCTTCATCTACAAAAACCAATCCATCTTCAACACCACAACCACCACTTCCAACATATGTGAGAGAAAAATCGTAAAAACATTCGACCACCACCAACAAATCTGAAACGAAAACTAATTTTGTCAGATCGATGAAAACCCTAATTTTTTCAACAAAATAGATCGACGAAAACCCTAATTTTTTCAAGCGATCGAAGAAAACCCTAATTTTTTCAAACGATCAATGAAAAGCCTAATTTTTTCAACGATTTGAAGTCTAGATCAAAACATATCTAATGAACTAAGAAGAAACGGAATCCAACATCTACAATTTTTGAGTTCTTCGCTTTAGGGTTTTCTCACCTATGTTTCACCAAGTCCGGCGAGTATGAGGTACCCAGAGCATCAATCGATTGAGGGATATTGTTCCTTACATCATCATGAGTAGCTTGATGGTTGAAGGTGATGGTGGCCGGTGCTCGTACATCAAGCGACAATTGAAGTTTTTAAGAAACCCATAAACCGATTGAGTTGAAGGTGGTGGCAGCGGTGATTCCATGAGACCGAGAGAGAAGAGGACATCACATCGTGGTCACTTCTCCGGCGTCGGTGGCGGTCTTCTACTCTGGCGATGGCAGCGGTTGAGGAGGCAGTGAGGGTGGTGGTGATGATGGGTGGTCGGTGTAACAGCGTGCTTTTGAGAACCAAAATTTCTTTTAAAAATACAATTTAAGTTTTCAAACCGTGTGGGTTTGATTGTAAATAGAACATTTAAACCTGTCTTATAATTTAAGAATGCAACGGAAGTAAAAACACGTGGCAAACTGTATAAACAGTCAAAATGTTGCCACATACGACATTTGGTGTTACGGATACATAATTGGCCGACCATTATCTCTAAACAAACATAAACATAATATAACAAAGTTTTAAACATAATAATAGTGTTCCTCTCAAAGCATTTAGACTACCCGCAGGCTCCCAAGCTCACTATGGATCACCTGCATATGTGAGATGTAGTATCTGTTAGCTATAATAGCTAGTGAGTATACGATAGCATGCAATCAATATAAACATATCACATATCATCAATCATGCTCAAATAGTTCTATCCTAGCATCTCGCGATAAGCTGGCGTAGTCAGAAGGTGACATATCTCGCAGGGTAGCGAACCCGGCTCAATGCACCAAACTGGGGTACCAGACACATCAACCGTGCCGGTGGGGAAGCTGTAAAGCGTCCACCGTTGCATTTCAGAATCAATAGATTCCTCTGTTGTACAACATACGCTATACCCGAAGAGGGCAGCTTTGTCCTTAAGTAGAACAGTTTTGTTCTTATGTTGGACAACTTTGTCCATAAGATCCGGACCAATCACAAACAAATATTCTGATTCAATCGAATCATCAATCAATGCATAATCATATCCACATAACATACACCTAAACAGATGCATATTATTTATATCAATCAAAATATCTAGCATCATCATGCCATTCATTCTTTACTTCATTGCGCGCACGCAATAATATATATATATATATATATATATATATATCTATCATCATAACATACACCTAATCAAGTGCATGCTATTGTATATCAATAAGTTAAGCTTAGCATCATCATGCTATACAATCTACACTTAAACAGGTGCGTATCATACGGTGTCAACATGTTAAGTCTAGCATCGTCATGCTTCACTAGCTACACTTAATCAAATGTGTGCAATATCCTGTTAATCATTTATCATACATGTTACAAGGTATACAACCTTTTATCAATATATTCAAACGCTTAATCAATTGTTTTACAAATCCGGGTATTTAATTCAATTTATTGTTAATATATGTTATAGATATATTAATCTTTATGTTATCAGGCACTCACCTGTTAGCTAGAATAAGCAAAGACCTTGCTTTAGCGCTCACGGATTGTCAACTCGACCTATAATACCAATATCTACGCATTAATCACTTGAACACGCGATGAACGCATAGGATATTTGAAACAATATCCTAATGGTGTTATTAAACCATTTATTAACTAACTATAGCAGTCCAAGCAACAACACGCGAATACGTAGCACAAAACAGCACCATAGACTGTGTGCAGGGGCATCGTGCCGCGACCAGCCTGCAGTGCACCAACAACTTGCTGTTTTGTGCACAACAGCACCATTTTCGCTCAATTCAACTCCAAATCGATTTTAGTAAAATTCTAGTGTTTCAATGGACCATTTGACACTTGTGGAAGTTTTCTAACATAAAAAACTCCTATCCAATTAATTCATACGCAAATCACATTTAAATGGACAAAGACGTGCGCATAATGGCCAAAACTTGATGTAGACCAATTCCAACACTTGAAACACACCATATACACCTAATATGATGTATTGAAGGTGTTGCAACTGACCAAAACCTTTAAACTCATTGTTTGGTATCATTTTCCAATTTCTTGCCTATTTAAGGCCTATTTTTCACTATTTTAGCCAATTCAAGCAAAACAATCATTCCAATTCAAAACCAATGTTCTAATCAAAATCATACAAGTCATATGAACCTATTAGAACCTTAAAAATCAGTTCTTGATGTGTAAAAACAGATTTAGGTCATTTTGACCCATTTAGGCTAAATATTGGATTTGTGCAAAAACACCACTTCTAATGCACCAATTGAGTTCTAATCAATCCTAACAAGTTATAGGATCAATTAGAACACTAAATTTCAGTTCTTGAAGGTCAAAATCAGTTTGACCCGTATTTGACCAATTTTGACCCATTTGAGCCAAAATTCATCAAGAACACTACTTTAATTCATGGAATTGATTCCTATACACTTATAAATGATATTAGAACCTATTTCAATCATAAATTTCAGTTCTTGATTGCTAAATCAAAGAACCCACTTGAAACCTAAAATTTCAAGTCTTGAAAGATCAAAATAAAGAACAAGGATGAATTGGAACTTACAAGGATCAAAGGATGATTAGGAACTACTTGTAAGACCAATTAGAAGCTTAATTCTCTGCTGGAACAAAGGTTTGTGAGTTTCTCTTCAAAACCCAAAAATCAAGATTGAAGAACAAGTATGGAGAAGATGAAGATGAAGCTTACCATAGAGAATAGGATGATCTAGGGCTGATAATACTTCAATTTGTGGCTGGAAATTAGAACTTCAAATGATCTCCTTGATGATTTCTTCAAAGCTTCAAGAACAAGAGGTTGTGTGTGTGTGTATACATACGTGAGGGTGTATGTGTCTGTGTTTAGAGAAAATGACCAAACCGACTTGTGGGTTATTATTATCCACAAGTGGGTATTTTGTTCCCCTTTTCAAACTACAACTCATCTCCTGTTTAACTGTTTCAACTAACGAGGATATTTTTGGAATCCTTGTTTGAAACCGTTCGATATTTTATAATATTTATCTATTTTTATTAATATTTTTAATAACCCATTTATCTATTATTTTTATATTTTATATCATTTTCTAAAATATATATATTTCATTTAATTAAATTAAATATTCGACGTATCACGATCACACACGTTTAGACCTGTTTTGAGGATGTTACAGTCGGTCGGCGCATGTCATGTTCAAAGAGAGCCCGGTTATCAACTTAAAAGGAATACATAATAATAATAATAATAATAATAATAATAATAATAATAATAATAATAATAATAATAATAATAATAATAACAACAACAACAACAACAACCACAACAACAACAACAACAACAACAAAGAAGAAGAAATTATTATTAATAATAATAAGGGTTAAGTGCACCGAAATGTAATGAACTATCTCTGTTTTAATATTGTATCATAAGGTAACCGGACACGTCAGCGGTTACCTACAAAGCATGTCAAAATTACACAAATTACAACTTTTGGGTAGTTTAATGTATTTTAGTGAAAAAAGTTTAGTTTGTTACACACAATATTAAAACGTGGATAGTTTATTATATTTCAATGCACTTAACCCGCTAGGTATATATATGGTGTCCATAGAGGCACATGTCTTTTATATCATGCAATTAGGCTTTGAAACACGATCATAGCCACTTCGTTTGGCTTTTCGAACATCCGATCTTTTCCTTAGATGAACCATGATGATAATATATATGTATATGCATAAATATGAAGATGAAAATAACAAGAAAGACAAGAGTATAAATCTGGAATCCATCTATTAATTTCATCAGAAACATACATATTTATAGGGCACAATTTTGGCGGTTCCATGGTGGTTGGTTGGTGGCTACAACCCCTCCCTTCCAACTGCCATACGGCTATGTGTATATATACACACACACTTTATTACATATAATAATAATAATAATAATAATAATAATAATAATAATAATAATAATAATAATAATAATAATTGTCTTTAAAACTTAAATACTATTATCTAAACAAATGATAATAATATTTTAGAGGTCTTCTAACAGCTCCCCCTTAAATATTATATCATTTGAACAAGTCTTCTAAAGCGTGATGAAACCATCATCTTTCCGGTTGCTGATGATCTCATTATCTGTGTCCGTGTAGTATTCAACGATGCTTGGGTCCTCCTCTTCAATGCTATCTTTGTTATTGCATGATCCAGATATATTACCATCTTGAGCTTGAATCAGATTCATTTTCTGAGTACCAGCATCTTGACCAACCTGATCTTGCCCTTCTTATGAGGCAATTATGCTCGAGAAGACCCTATTGGTTATACCACCAACATTTTGATCTTCAATACTCGAAATCCTGCCGAATCTTTTAAGTCCAAATTCATAATGCTCCTGTGGTAACAATAAATATTCATCGAAAATATTCTTGAAGTCATGCTCATAACATTGTGGATAACCGAAGCTCATAGCCATATCTTCTCACTCTTTGTCACTTGTTATTGTTACATATCCTCCAAATCTTGTAACAAGTTTGTAAAGATCAAACAAACAAACTTCCAATTCTGCTACTTTTTGTGGTAAAGAGATAGTTGATCCTTCCTTCATTTTGTGGAACCAAATAATCGCGTCATCGAATTTTTTCTTGAATAGATCTCTGTTTTTATAACAAATACGGTCCGAATTTGTCAACACCATAAATGATATGAAATCATCAAAGTTTTCAACGATCAAAAGTACTATATTTCCTTCAATCTCCAAACCATCTTCTATGATATTTTCCATAGTAACTTCTTTGATCTCATTTGTTGTTGGCATGGCCTCATCTTGATTGTTTCCTTGTTGATTGACACACGTGTGAGTAATAATACAAACGGAATCTTTTATCTCCACTTCTAAACCTTGTAATATTAATTGCTTTAGACTCAATATGTTAATATTGATTTGAGGTGCATAAGATACATAGGGAATAACATACTCCCTTTCGTTTGTTGAAAGTATGATATCACCAACACCATGTATTGCTATTGGTTCAATACTCCTTCCTTCGTTATTGATTGAGAAGCCTTTCTTGTAGTTCACAAACAGATCTTGATTTGGTGTCACATGTTTTGTTACCCTTGAATTTACATACCAATACAAATTCCAACTTCCTTTCTCCGTCTCTTCTACTAGATAGTCTCCATTGATCACAACTCGATCAACATAGGATGGTACGTAGTATGGGCCAGTTTTCAAACTGATGAGTGATCGATTTTTTCTAGGGACATTCCCAAGCGAAATGTCCTTGAGTATGACATTGATAACAAGTAATTTGATGCTTCCTCTTGTCCTGAATTTTGCTACCTAAGTTCCACTTTTTTCAATAAACTTGTGAGTTCATTGTTTCTTTTGTGTCGCTGCAACGTTTTATTTTTTGAATTCTGATTCTTGAGACAAGCATATGTCATTCCATCTAGTTGTTCTTTCTTTGCTCTTCTTGTCATTCGATCAAGGCCTAATTGTTTCTTATCATTCAAATGATCAAACATTGAAGTTTCTGCCATGTAACCGACGCCTGCAGTCATCGGCTCCATTAACGATTCTTTCTGGTTTGCAAACAAATTTAGTTTGGTCTGTGATTTGCCTTCCCTTCGGCTCTGATACCATGATGAGATTCCAGGCTTTGAAATACGATCATAGCCACTTCGTTTGGCTTTTCGAACATCCGATCTTTTCCTTATATAAACCATCATGATAATATATATGTATATGCGTACATATGAAGATGAAAATAACAAGAAAGACAAGAGTATAAATCTGGAATCTATCTATTAACTTCATAAAAAAACATACATATTTATAGGGCACAATTTTGGCGGTTCCATAGTGGTTGGTTGGCGGCTACGGCCCCCTCCCTTCCAACAGCCATACACCTATGTGTATATATACACACTATATTAATAATAACAATAATAATAATAATAACAATAATAATAATAATAATAATAATAATAATAACTGTCTTTAAAACTTAAATACTATTTATCTAAACAAATGATAATAATATTTAGAGTTCGTCTAACATATATATGGTGTCCGTAGAGGCACATGTCTTTTATATCATGCAATTAAGCTATGATGGTTTCATGTTTTTCTTTCATACAACTAATATAACCCTTATTGTTTTTATTTGATCTCATTCTTTTATATATATATATATATATATATATATATATATTCAAGCGAGAATTGTTTTTCGTACGAGAACTGCGAGAACCAAATTTAGCCGTTCATTTTGAATAGTGGAATTTATGGATGAAGAGCGTGGGGGGATTGAGTGTGACATAATGCATGTAAGGAATTCATGGGTAGGTAATCCAATTGAAGGAGGAAGAATTGGACGGGCAAGATTAGTTCTCGCAGTTCTCTTACGAAAAACAATTCTCGTTTGAACTTTTCCATATATATATATATATATATATATATATATATATATGCCTGTACTCCATGGTCATGCAATACATATCTTCATAGTTCATACCTACTAATTCTCCCTGCAAAAATTAAGTAAAGCATACCGTTAGTATATATTTGCATACCATATGCACATGGGGGATTAAACATATATAATACATACATACAATTCAAACATTCGATGAAGTAAATATTAACATCTCAAACGTTTTTAATTAGTGATTTACTAGACAATTTGATTAATTTTAGATTAAAATAATGTAACTGATATCATAATTAAATATTAAGTTGCGCAAGTAAATAAATAAGTTCTAACTTATTAATAAGAAGAATAGCATAAGATATTTTAGAGTGGAGCTAGGGGTGTGGTCGATCTTAAGGCTGGCGGTTTCTGGGTCGCCCCGAAACTCGATACGAACCCGACATGAAAAAAGTGACACGAACCCGAAACGGGTCAAAAGCGGGATGACACGAAAATAAATAGGTCGGGTTAGGGTCAACCCGACAACCTGAAAATGACCCGTATGACCCGTTTATAGGTAAAACTATAACATTATAAAATTTTCTTTAATACTTGAAATTGAAATTTTGAAAAGAAGATTATGAATTCAAATATAAGAGTGACATTTTTGGATAATAAAACCCGCCAAACAAAAGTACAAAGCTTTTAAACGTTAAAAACTCAAAATAAACAATAAAAGATTTACAATTAAAACAATAGTTTGTTATTTAGTATTTGTTATTTTCACTATATGATTTTGATACTTTTACATTTGATTATTTGATAGGTGATACTTTAGTATTTTGAATCGATTCATAATTCTATTTAATGATGAATAATATTAAATTATTCGTTAGTTCAATGACATTATTTATTGGTATAAAATAGTAATACATCATAGTTTTTATTATATTCATTTGTATAAGTGAATAAAAAAGGAAAATCAAAATTTCAATCAAACCGATATAAATACCGAATTTAAAGTTCAAATACAACCGAAACGAACATTGATTATTAAAGTTAGAATATAAATGAAAATCGTTTTCGAAATTTATGCCAAATATTGGAGAACAAACATGTAATTTAAAATATTGATAAAGAAAATCATAGTTGAAACGGAAAACCGTATTCGAAAATCATACTAAAAAACCGTATCCGAAATCGAAAAAATTCTCGTTGATGACATTTGGCCTAAATGGGTCAACCCGAAGGTCGACACGAAAAAAACTGGCATGACCCGAACCCGACATGAAAATAAATGGGTCGGAATTGGGTCGACACGAAACTGACCCGAACCCGATAACACGAACCCGACCCGAATTGATAGCGTTAGTCGATCTCACCATCAGCTTATATCACTTAGTTTGCGTTAGCTTTTCACTTCATCACAGTACCGTTTATTACTTACTCACTTAAAACGTACAAGCCCATACTAATCACACCCATCACCCTCAAATTTTATTCGGTCCATTGTCATCCGGCCCCTTTACGGCAGAGATCATGCTAGCTGTGAGGGGAGGTGATCACCGCATAATCCACCATCATGGCTGCGTACTCGACCATATTGTTGATTGTGACTTGAAGATGAATCTTGGATTAAGGAAAGAATCTCTTAATTGTGTTAATATATTGTTTCCTAATTTATATTAGGGCAACCTTAGGGTTTCTTGTTTGGTTATAAATATCAAGCTTACGGTTCAGTCATAGGTATGAGCCTTAGGGTGACATCTAATAAACATTTTAGTCATAATAAAGAAGTCTCTGGTTCCTGTCCGTGGACGTAGGTTGTGACCCTAACGACCGAGCCACATTATATCTTGGTGTCGTGTTTATCTTGTTTTGTTATCCGCATCTTTTAACGCTTGTTTGAGGTATCCCGAATCCTAACACATATCTTTCCTCTTAAAGAACTTTGAAAATTATTAGAAGAGTATTTTTTTCATTTTGACTAATCAAAACCTAAATACTTCCAATTCTTTGTACCAGTATTTTTTAAATATTTATGGATAATTACCATAAACCGTGATCTCTTAGTTAAGGGATAAAATCAATATTTGAACGGATTGATCTTATTTTGATAATAAGAAGATTTCGAATTCTGTATAAACACCTAGTTCGTGGTCTTGTATCAGTGCCTTGATACGAGTTATTTCTTAAAGGATTATTGTTGGGGAGATAATCACTTCACCCTAATAATCAACTCTGTCTATTATAAAACATAGAATTTGATGATAACCAAACCCTACATTCAGTATGACTTAGAAAGAATTCAAACATGTGTTGTTTGAATCAGTTTATGTAAAAATATGCTAAGTATGGAACCATCAGCTGAGCATCAGATCCTACTCAATATATCAGTCAAGGGATATCAGCCAAGGAGCATCAGATGAAGAAAACAAGTAAAGAAGACCATCAGCTGAGGAAAACAAACCATCAGCTGAGTGAAGAAAGTTGATCAGCTGAGGAAAATAAAACATCAGCCGAGTGAACCAGTTGATCAGCTGAGTGAACAAATTGATCAGCTGAGGCCCAGAGCATCAACTAAGTAAGTCTTCCTTTACACAAGTCATCTCCCCTTATAAACTGATGTATTTGAATGATCAGCTGAGCATTCTTGATCAACTGATCAACAAATACATAAGGTTATGCCCTCCTAAGCTTACTATTGATCAGCCGAGCCTCTATAAGATCAGCTGAGCAATATGTATCAACTGAGTCCTAGCAAAAAGTGATCAACTGATATATTTTGTCAACTGAGTAGTGAATATCAGAGTTCCTAGTACAATCTGTTAGCTGAGTCGTGCAAAATGTCAGATCTACTCTATCTTTTCAGATTGTAAGTTATATGTAAAAGGCAGAACATGTGTTGTTCTATTATGCCTTAGATCTTTGTTTGTAAAAGTAAAATGCACTTTTTGGATCAAGTAAGAGACAAAAAGGTTTGATCTTATCCTCTGGAAAAGGATAATGATACCTCAAACAGACGAAGATCTTGAAGATTTGTTCAAACAACTAAGTATGGCTGACAATCCCATACTTGGTAAAGTCAAATCAAACAGAAGCATGGTGTTGATTAAAGCACAAGCATGGAAAGGGAAATAAACTTCTACACGACAGTAGATGTGGGTTTTAATATCTTATATTGTGTATGGGTTGCACTTTTGCAGAAAAGTACAATTACTTTTATCAAACAGTTGATTAAAGTAACTTTACTTTTCACCCACTACCTTTACAATTAAAATATTATATTTCCACATCCTCTTTGTCTCTTACCTTCATGTAACCGGATTCACCAAGATTTCTATATATACTCATGCATGGTGGATATGCAAAATACAACACAGTGAAGTCTCTACTCCACAGAAAGAAAATCTCATCAGTTGAGAAATTCATAGAGTTTAAGCATTGTGTAGAATCAAACTTGTTCATGTGTTGAACACTCTATATACATTAGTTGTTTTAGAGTTAGCTTGTCTATGTGTTAGACAAATAGATTGCCACCTTTTATTGTACTTAGAATTTCCGCTTCTAGTACATATAATTCTTGATTCAATATCAATAAGAATTATATAAAAGTATATCAGTGTGTATTTAATTTCTTAAAAGCTAAAGTTTGTATTCAACCCCCCTTCTACAAACATTTGTTGTTGTGTACTCAATCTGAGACTAACAATTATTCCCATAGATAGAATTTTATGTAACCTAGACATAGGGTTGAAATATCACATTCAGATAGTATCTACATGATTCCATCCTTCAAGCAGTCCGGACTCCAGATTACCTACGATTTCAAAATCTCTTTCTTCATCCAAGCTCTAACATGTAATACCAACATAATTTGCATTACAATACATAGTTATTAACAATTGATAAAAGTGAATCTCACAAATGTAATCTGATAGCTCTGAAAGTATGTTACATATTATTGGAAAAAGTATTAAAAAATATTAGTTATTTTACACAGCAAAACCTACTATAAAAATATATGTATGCGTACCTTGATATATTACTTTTGTTCAACTATTCGACTTATAGAAATATACATGGATATCATCACATCTTTGTCTACATTTTTTTCCAAAAAGCATTGTATTTTAGTTTTGATATCAGCTAAAAGTTTTTCATACTTGAAAACGTGAAAAATTGATTCATAAGATTTTGGAAATTTTTTATCAATATACTGTTTCTTGTACACATACATCTCCATTATGGAATGGAGAATTTCCATACTTAAAACATGAAGAATTATCCAAATAGCTTCACATTTAAAAGTATTAAATATTTCTTGACACCTACTTTTTTTCAAACATGAGCCAAGTGCGAGTTTTATTTCCACGAACTTTTAAGTGTGTAAATATGACTTAATAAGCGTTTTCAATAAACCACTTTCTTGTAGTGATGTAATAACAACAATGTCGTGAAACATAGCCGAATAATCGTAACAATCCATGATGAATGATATATGGATGTCTAGAGAGAAAAAGAAAAAACTACTTTTCGCAGTTGTAGTTCTTATCTACGGGAGGAAATGTTGAGTTGACGCCACATTTCTTTGGTAGAAGAGGGATTCATTTCGGGTCGTAAGTGATCAACCTCGTGACTTTTTTCACACAGTTGCAGATAGCCACACGATCGTTTTTCCTTTTCCCCATGCCATTGAGGTTCTTGACCGACGAGCAACAAAGGTTCGATGGCTCTCTACCAAATATGAAACCTAAGCACGGGGCCAACAACGGTGCAACCATTGCACAATTCGGGGCAGCAAACACCATCGGCTTCCATGAAACCGATAGTAGAACAAATATACCAAAGGACCATATTATTCGACTACAAACCATCCTTAATTTGATGCTAAAGTTGAGTTTTTTTTTATCACGTTTGTTTTTATACAAATAACGGTTTTTAGTATGGTATATATGTATTTTGGCATATTTATATTTTAATTCGTGACGAAAACCTTCATGCATTTGCCGTGTTTTAATTTTGTCATACTACATATATATTATGTAAGTGTCGTGTAGAAAAACATAATAAGATTTAACAGTTAACAACACATTTTGCTAAAATAAAAAAAACTTTGTTAGAAGTGTTCTATATATCTTGTTTGATTAACATCGAAAACAAACATATTCAATCCTGTAAATGGAGGGTATATGAGAGCTAGGTAAGACGTAGAGATTCCTATTTTTATCCGAACATAAAGATTGTAAGTTTGTGGAGTTCTGATATATTTAGAACCGATTAACAATACATGAAGTAACTTAGGAATCTTATTAAATATACCATAGAGTGTCAATGTGTCATGGTTAACATGAGAGAGATGTTTGCCTAAACAACAGACAATAGTCCCTCAGACTCGGAAAGTAATAACGAAAATGGATCTCAAGTGATAAGGCGGGCCACCAAGCAAGGTATGCGGAATAAAATTCAGTCTTAACACATAAGGTAGATGTGATTATTGGACAAATTTCCCCTTTTGTCCTTAGTCAAACTATCATGAGTTATAAGGATCAAGTCACTAGTACAAAGGCCTCAAGTACACTTCTACCCATTAATGGTATTCTATTACGATCACAACCAGGGAATCAATCAACGATATTGTCCACTTTGAGTTGTCCATCATGGTTTTAAAACGCTTTATTTAGTAGGAGTAAGATCTATCCTCCTTATAAGAAGGAAGAATCCCCCTTGCCTCATGTGGGATGCTCCTACATTGTTACAGGAGCGGTGTTTTTAAGAGTTGCAGATTTGACCGGCTCGAGGGAACGATAAGCCTCATAAACACAACATCCCCCTTCCCCCAACATTGGTGAGGCTCTGATACCAATTGTTAGGATCGCAACCAGGAAACCAACCAACGATATCTTCCGCTCTGGGTTGCCTCTCACGGCTTTAAAACACGTCATTTGGTAGGAGTAAGATCTCCCATCCTTATAAGGAGGAAGATTAATCCCTCTATCTCACCAATGTGGGATGCTCCTGCATTGCTCCAGGAGTGGTGTTTTTAAGAGTCGTAGATTTGACAAGCTCGAGAGAACGATGTGTCTCATAAACCCAACATATTTTCATGACTATATTTGTAAAGTTGCTTGTAGGTCATCTCTATTGACGTGAAACAAGATATATACAAAGAATTTGTCATCTTTTTTTTGAACAACAACAAAAAGATTCGCTAAGAAAGAGCTTCAAAATGATCATCAACCTCTCCTAACAAGACCTATATATATTAAAAGCTTACTAGCAACGATACTAGAAATAATTAGGTTCAAGAGTTTACATCCTAGCAAATAAAATTACACCAACTAAAAACAAAACTAAAAACTACATGAGAAAAAGACTCCAATGAGTTTGTACACCAATTCACTTAGCTAATCTTTTTCTTCACTTATCTACAACAAAACGTACTCTGAATAAATCCCATAATACTTGAATCTCTTAATGTTTTTGATGAGAAAATGATCTCATTCCTCAATCTCCAGACTGCCCGGCAGAGAGACGAGAGTGCAACCGAGAATACAAATACCACGCTTAATTAGACCGGTTAACCATGGTACTTAATCTCTCATGTTGTAATGTCCAAGTGAATATGTTGACTTTGCTGGACAAAGTCTTTATCCACTTAGTTTTTAGCCCTCCTATTTTGAAGGAAACCATATCATCCATAGCTGCCCGAAGAGACGAAACATAAAAAATACCATATTTAGATAAGGCCTATTTCCATCTACTGTTTTCCGGTAATTCTTCTTCTAAAGAATATTGCATCAACGCTTTAAGATCAATATTAAAATCATTGATAGCATTATTAATGGAAGCAATTACCGACCAAACACCTCTTTTTTTTAGACAAGAGGATCCACCTAGTGCGACTGATCATGCAATGCAACTATGACCTGTTGCCATAAAGCATGTGATTCCACCTTGAGGCGCCAATACCAATTTGCCAAAAGAGCAAGGTTTAGAGCTTTAAGGCTATTAATTCCCAGCTCACCATTTTCCTTTGAAGCTATAGTTTCTCTCCATGCTATCCAAGATATATTATTATTATATTTATAATCTCCCCAGAAAAAGTGACACCTAGAGATCTCACCTTTCCTATTTATAATTGCTGTGGAAGGTCTCAATATTGCAATGAAAGAGGTCATCAATCTAAACCTCTTTCAAGGTTTGGCTCTCCCCAACAATGGCCCATCTTTATCTCTAATTGTATGCGGATGATGTACTTTTTTGTTGGAAAATGGTCGATGGATAATACATCAAATTTGTTGAGACTCCTAAGGTGCTTCTATCTTGCATCGGGGCCGAAAGTTGATTTATCAAAAACGACATTAATGGGTGTTGGAGTCTTGGATATTTATGTATCAAATATGGCCGCCAACTTAAACTGCTCATTCGGTTTCTTGCCTTTTATGTACTTGGGCTTGCCACTTGGGGCTTAAATGTCGCGTTCAATGAAAGATTTCAATCGAAACTCTCATGTTGAAAGGATTAGCCATCTCTCTCTATAGGGGGCAGGCTTACGCTATGCAAAAGAATTGGTCATCTGCTATCTCCTTAATTCGCCCTTTGAACCTCCACCACTAAAATTGTCTCCCTTGTCACCGCCACTCCATCTAGCCACCTCCTTGTCACCGCCACTCCACCTAACCATCGTCATTGCCGTCGCTGCCACTCCACTAGCCTCCAACTACTGAACTACTACATAGATTTCTCATTATTTGGCTCCCGCCTAGTTAAGCTATAGCGCCTCCCAATTCTCATATATAGTGTAAAACTTTATTTAATAGATGAAGTTCTTAGAACTTCTTAAAAAGTAAGTCGCTTCAACTAAATCACTAAACATCTATACATTTCTAGTTTCAACTTTGAGTTCTAAATAAAAGTTTTGACAGACAAACTCAGTGTAAATGTTTTTAAAATCTTTAGTTGTATTTTAGTAATAAAAAACTATCTAAATAAACTATAGAAATTCTAAATAAATGAGTTAATTTCTTATTCTAGTGTTTTATTTATTTATCCTTTAATAAATTAGCTAATTTCTTAATTTCTAAATAAATTATAGAAATTATAAATTTCTTAATTTCTAAAAAACAACAAAGTCTTCTCTGTTAGTTAATTTCTAATTTTAGAATTCAAAGGAAAGTAGGAAATGATTTGAGTGGTGAATTTAATCAATTTTCTACCAAAATCCTTTCATGTTGAGAAACATTTAGGTATAGTTTGTTTCGTGAAATTTGAAACAATGTAATTAATTTAAATTCTATCCAGCTTAACTATGGAATGAATTTTTTTTATTTAAGGGAATATAAACATCTAAAGAATGAGATTTCTTTTAAAAACAAGTCTACCAAACACAATTCAATACGAAATTTAGTTTCAATTCCATTTCATTTCTTCGAATTCTGTGAATTAAACCGGACCTTAGTATAACTTTTTTTCTTCCCTTTCTCTTACTTCATTTTCTTTCCTTTTTTTTCTTTCTATTCTTCTCATTTAAAACTCGCTAATTGCAAGCATCCTTTACTCGTATATCTTATGTAACTATAGTAATTTGTTCTTATGGATCAAGCCGTAGGAGCGTTTATGGATGGTTAACCCAGCATTCGGTTAACTGATAACCAGTTAATCGAAAGATCGGTTCGTAAGCTTCATGAACCTAAACCGAATAAACCCTTTAACCTATAGCCAGTTAATCGGTTTTTTTCAGTTAACCAAATATCCATGTCTAAATACGAAACATATTTTTAAAATTAAAACCTTTAAAATTAGTATCCTATCTCAACTTGGACATGTTTTATTACCAATTTTTTCATTTATTTATCAACTAAATATAATATGAGGAAAATATTTTGAATAAATATACGAATAAAATAGAGTGAAACTAAGTTAATTTGTAGTGAATAATAAGATTCATTAACCTAACTGACTTGTAAGCCTAAATAATCACTATATATTGAAAAGGTGTACATATGTTTGGATAACAATTTGTCATGAGGTGATAATTATTGTATTATAAACACTGATGAACATATTGGTATTGATAAACCTAAAAAATAATATTTGTATTTTTAATTTTCGGTATGGTTAAACATTTGTCTCTAAAATCATGAATCGTAACCAACCAAAATCCTTTTAGGTTTGGTTAACCAAACTGAAAAAAATAAAAACATTTAGTTCAATTAACTTAGATTTCGGTAGGGTTTTTGAGTTTTTAGGTTCAGATTTTCAATTTCGGATATTTTGAACACCCCTAGATCAAGGATCATTAGTCTTTCATTCTCTCTCTATTTTTTTCACTTAAAACAGTGTAGGTAAAAACCTTTTACCAAAATAAAAATAAAAACATCTAACTTAAAAAAAATTACGAAAATGAGAAACCTAGCCAGAAAAAAAGAGAGAGATACCAGATTAACAATTTTACGATAGAAAAAACAATTTGAAAATTAGTTTATGAAGCAAAAACGTTTTTTCACCCATCCTAGCTAAGATAATTATCCCATGCTATTTTACTTACGACTCTTGGAGCAGAATTTTGATCCATTTACTTTTATCCTATGTTTGAGTCATGTCATTTTTTCATGTCGGGTTTTGTGTTAACTCATTTCAATCAAAAGTGTTCGAACACTTTTCAAATATTGTATCATTTTTAATTCTTGAATTCCTTATTTGTCTTGATCCGCATTTCAAATAGAATCTTTCATTTTGATTGGAGCTTCGAATTTGGTGTTTGTCTTAAGTGTATTTTTATTTTATGGTTCAACTTATATAAATGAATATATGATTTACTACACTTTTTTTTGTCAAACTGTATCAAAATACAACACACTTTGACTAAGCTACTATTGTATATAATGATTTTTTAAATTATTACAACAAACTTATGTAACCTTACTATTGTGAGCAATCGGTACTTGAAGTGAAGGTAACCGGTCATTTTTAAATTGTTTGTATTTTTAAATTTTAAATTCATGTGTTCTTCAAGATATTCATTTGTGTTCTTCATTCATCTTCATATGTTCTTAATCATCTTCAATTAAACCAAGATTTTGCAACATGAAGATCTGGAGCCATAGAATATGAAGACTCAGAATGAAACTAGAATAAAACCCATACAAATTTGTAAAACCAAATCTAAAAGCTCTTAATCTGTAAGTCAAACCATATATTCAAGTAACACCTTCAAATAATTACTTAACCCTAATCCAGATCTGAAATCAAAGAAATCCATGAGTATTTAACCCCAATCGATTGCAAATCTGAAGGAGAGGAACACAAAGTATACCAACTTGATCGAAGATCTCATCAGACCCTCCTCATAGAATTTCTTGTGTGACTGGTTTTGAATGTAGTCGCGGTTTGATGACGGTGGTAGCGATGGCAGTTTGAAGGCGCCGATGGCGGTGAAGGTGAAGGTGAAAGTGGTGATGGTGGTTTGGCGCTGGCGATAGTGATGATGGTGGTCTTTTGAAGGTATAGAGGGTGGTGTGGTATGCAATCTCCTCCCCCTTAAACAACTTAACCTTTTAATTTGCAAATATGAGATCCCATCTTCATAGAAATATTTATTATATTTGTTAATTTATAAATTAAAGTCATTTAAAGATAAATCGGCAGTGGTGATGGTGATTATGAAGGCGATGGCGGTGGGTGAATTTGAAGATTGGCGGCAGTGATACTTGAAGGTCGGCGAGAATGGTGCTAGAAGATTGGCGGCAGTTATGCTTGTAGGCGGTGGTGTTTGGGGGTATTCCACTATTTCCCTTGATGATAAAAAACGAACCTGCTTGTGCTCTTTATGAGCAAAGGTTTTTTTACTAAAATTATTAATTAAAATGATTAAAAATACACAAAAGAGGGCAACCTCTTATAACAGGTCAATTGTATACTTATGAAAGTTTCTTTTATTAGTTAAAAAATTTAAAATTGATTGTATTCAATGATAACTTAGTCAAAGTTTATTATATTTTAGTACAGTTTACCCATTTCTTGATTTGGTCATCGCTAAAGGTCAAAATGAACATTTCTATAGGAAGAAGACCAAAATATTTTACTTAATAAATATAGACTTTTGTTCTCAGTCAATAAAATTTATATATTTCTTTAAAACGTGTTATGGAGCACTATCTAGTTGTCTACTTGTCCCTTATACCTAGAGGTGTAATTGAGCTTATAGAGTCGAGCCAAATACTACCAAGCTCGAAACTCGACTTGCCTTGAAAACTCGAGCTCGACGAAGCCTCAAACATCAAGCTCGAGCTTGAATTGATGATTAGACAATACACTCAAACTCGACTCGAAATAGTAAATCCGTTTTAGACAACACTCTATATGACTTATATTGCTCACTACTATGGATATTTATATTTATTGGGTAAAAATATAATTGAACACAAAGCTCGATTAGGCTTGTGAGATTAGTTGGAACTCAAGTTTGTGTCGGTTAACATGAAGTAAATTTCAAATGTTTCTCGAATAAATCTTGAGTAATTCATTACTTATCTCAGCACGGTTATTACCCAAATTATAACTGGTTTTATAACTCAATCTAAAATACCATTAATTGATTATCACCATATTAAATAGTTGGCACTCTCATCGTTTGCATTAATACAGAGATCGAAGAGCTTTTCGAAAAAAAATCCAGAGATCGAAGAAAGGTGATAATATCTTTAAAAAAATAATATATAAGAAATTGATCCATCTTTTATTAAACATTAATGAGGGATTTTTTCTGAAAAATCAAGTCTTACAAATTAATAATGGCTCATATGGACGCAAATTATAGTTGGGTAAATATATAAAAAACTAAAATACCCTTATTAATAAGTTATTAATATGTTACAAACAGTTATCGTATAAAAAACAATTCTCGATTAACTTGTCCCTATATATGTGAGAATGAGAAAACAAATCCTAGCTATTAATTAGATTTTGATATATTAAATCTAACGGTCGTAATTCATCCGTTACAATTCATGGCCGTCGCAATTTATGGTTGGGTAATGAATAAAAAGAATGGATAAATGTAAATCATCCGATCAAATCAAATGAAGGACTAAGATTAAGTCTCTCATTCTCATTTAAATATTCATTCTCAATTGAACCTCCATATATATATATATATATATATGTGTGTGTGTGTGTGTGTGTGTGAGGGTTCATGCCAAAAGCGTTTTATTTGCGAAAAGTGTAAAAACAATCTCAGTCACTTATTTATATTTGATCTAATGGTTTAGATTAGTTATGTTTTATTTATTTTTTAATTTGAAAGGGTATAATAGTAAATATAATTTTTATCTCTCTAATCTATTTCTCTCTGCTAAACTTTAAATAAAAACCAAAATAAATTAAAAGAATTTACTAGTAAAATATTAATTTTACAGAGATCACCGGTGAACACACCCAATTATTTACGAGTTTTTCATCATTACTTTGTTCGATAATGAACACATCCAAAAGTTTAAGAGTTTTAAGATAAATTTTACAATATTCAATACCGAACACAACTATAGACATGTTAGTTTTTCCATCATATATTACTGAACACAACCAAAGATTTACGAGTTTTTCATCAACACTGTAATCATTAATGAACAAATGAACATAGTCATACACACATTATGTTTCTGACATCATTTATCATAAAAAGCAGAGAATCTTCGATTTACCAATAAACCGAAATATATCACCGTTATCTATGCGTCTTTCACACTGCAATAATAAACAACATACATGTGAAAATAAGCATTACCGAAACCGTAAGAAAGCTATTACAAACGAACTATATAAAACAATCAACTCGTATTTTCACCTACGAACATTAATAGAAACCAAATAAATATTGTGTTCTAATGAACAATCTAATAAAACGTAAGTTTCAAACCTTATGTTTAAACCAATGTTGCAAAAATCGCTAGGTGCTACTCGAGCGGCCGATCGAGGAGTAAAGAGTACTCGGCCTAGGCGTAGATTACCTGGATTGGGATTTTTATGTATAAATTTGAAAATTAGTTAATTCCCTCAAGGTTTTATATTTGTGACAATGATAGTAACCTAACAAATAAAACTATAAATGTAGGGCTGTTTGTTAAAACAGAATGATTAAACACTGAATGATTATGTGGTCTGAATAATTCAAAGGCTCTGAATGAATCTGCCTCTGAATGTAACATGCTGTTTGATAAAGGTTCTGGATAAACAATCTGAATTATGCAAGTTATCATTTTAACCTTAATAATGATATATTATATTATAAGATAAGATAAAATATGATTGTGTAATATAAGATAAGATATAATTATGTAACAAGACAACGTGTGAAATAAGGAGTATTAGGGTAAAATATTTGGTGCTTAATGATTCAGAATGCATTTTAAGGTAGAATGATTCAGCAGCATTATGCTGAATCATTCAGCACAATCTTCATTCAGATGCAACAATCAAACACGCTGAATGCTGAATGATTTAGCATTCAGTGTGTAACATCCAGAATTCTACTATTAATTTAATACGAGAAAATGTACAAAGTGATATATGAGTTATAAATAGATATATATGATAAGAGGTGTTTATAAAACTAAAGGGGTTAAAACTGTTATAATATGAATCATTTAAGTGTAGGGACCAAATATGCAATTAGTTAATACATATAGATATTTATGGAGGATGAAGTTCTAGACTTTCATTTATATATATATACCTTCACAAACACAGCTTCAAATCATTCATACCTGGCGATTCTTGATCTTAAAACACATCAATATCATCAACTTATTAGCATCAATCAACCTTGCATAATAGAGGTATGAGTTCTTGAATTAGTTGTATGTTCTTCACCTTTTAATGGGTCAAATAATGATCATAAGAATCAAAGTATGTTAATTTATAGTTTATTATGTTATTTAGCTGTTATGGGTGTAGGAAAACACCTCTTAGATGTTAAAAGTTGATTAGAAATGAAGTATATGGTGTTTTGGTCGGAAAAACAGTGTTCCGGCTAATTTTCTGGTGCAGACCAGGGGAGGCACGGGCGTGCATGTGGAGGGTACGGGCATGCCTAACTCCTCGTGGCAAAACCTAGTTCATACGGTACTTCCCATGCTTTTTGGCTAAGGCACGGGCGTGTCTGAGAAAGGCATGGGCGTGCCTGAGGGGAAAGCACAACCATGCCTAGGACAAACACAGCCATGCCTGGGGAAGGCACAACCATGCCTAGGGTGTGCCTAGCCCTGTTCAGTTTACTTTTGATCAACAATAGCATGTGTTGATATATACAATTGATATTATGTTGTAGAAACTAATTGTGGACTTATTCACTGAATCATAATCATCTGTGGATCACTACATATCATATTAATCATAAGGTGAGTCTTCTAGACTACTCTTCATATTTGCAACATGTGTGCTATCATATTAGATTATTGACATGTAATGTTATCCATATGTGTATATAAACTTACTGCTATAGTCAATAAGACTCAAAGGTGATACAGTACTGTTACAAAAGTGGCTGCCCTGGGTCTAAAAACCGGTGGTTAGCATTGATTATTTGACATACGTGTATTATCTTCATATGATTTTATACGTGTGTCTATATGATGTTTAGTCTGGTTTACTCACTAAGCTCTCGTAGCTTATCAGATACTATTTTTAAAATGTTTTGTAGGTTTTAGCATAGACAAGGGTAAAGCTTCGGTTTGACTATATTTTGATAAACTCTTTGAAACACTTAACGCCTGGTTTGTAAACATCAAGTTTTTGGTACTAAACTTGTGATTGTATTTATGTGTGTATCTTTTGATACAACAGGTTTTCAACATATTGCTTTCGCTTTTATGTAAAACTTTCAAATGTGAACAATTATATGTGTTTTATTTCAAATATCAAATAATAGAATTTGGGGCGTTACACAGCGCTAAATGGTTCCATTAAGCAGTAAACAAACAGCTCCGTAGTATACAAAGTAGTGTTCTGAAAATATGAAAATCAGTCTTAATTTAATCTTCGAACATTCGATAAATATGTTGTTTTATTAGTTATTTTTCTATAGATATGATTCTGTTTGTTTAAATCGTTTTATATATTTTATTCACGTTTTATTACATATTAAATGTTTTAGGTTTTTTAAAACTTACTACACGGGTCATTCAAATAGTTTTTAATTAATTAATTAACTTTTCTATACGCGTATGCCCATTTTCTTATTCAAATTAAGTAGATAAAAATCACATATATATATAATCCAAAAGGTCGATACAGTTCAATTCGCCCATTCATTCAGAAGCTCCGTTAAATAATATCATAATTATCTTGACGTCGTACGACGTACATACTACTCCCGCATGTAGTTCCAATAATTAATCAGGTTTCACCCGCACTGCATCACAAATATACACACAAAACAAACATGAGCACGTAAATTAATTATTTTGTAAAACATCTTCATTTTATACATAAAGAGAGAACACTTGTTTTAAAAGAAAATATATTGAAAAAACATATATATATATATATATATATATATCTAAGCTCTTGAAAAACTTTTAAATTATTTAAAAAAATGAATGCCAAAATTGATAAATATAGTATATGCATCTAATTTTTGTAGATACATCATATTTTTGTAATACTTAGATCAAGATTTCAATGGTCCAGATGTGTGTTCCGTTCTACTTCACGGAAAAGGTTGAATGTAATATTATCAATCAAGAAAGAAAGAAAGAAAGAAAAGTAATTACAGATGGATGGAGACTGGAAAGGTGGACATATGGAAGAATGAGTAACTAACGATTGAACTTACAGAGTGCAGTTTGTGATTGGTTTGATCAAAGGAACTTTGAGGTTGATACTGCATCTCTTTAAAAGCATTAAATAATTCTCAATTTTGTAATTGGGAAGTGGTACGAAGAAATCCTTTAAACACTGGCAGAGAGACTTGACAACTTTCGGTGTTTTGGTGACGTAATCTTGTAGGTTTCCGATTCCATCACAACAAGGCTTCGGAGGATCTGGCCAGCTCATCGATGGAATCTTTAAGAAGGGAAAACATGGTTCAACCTTGGGTTTAACTTCATTGCATGTCATCTCTTTCTGGCCTTCAATCACCATTATCAAGATCATCAAACACACTGCAACCTGCAACCATACCATATAGCCAACCATCTTATGATTCATAATTAATATATCATCCTATGATTCATCACTTGGATCTAGCTATCTTATATATAATACATATAAGAAGCATGCATTGCATTCATCTTCTCTTTATATTAGTTATACTTCACTTCAACTTTTTATTCTTCTTCTTCCAAACTTGCCCTTACTTCAAATAGTTCTTTTTTAATTTTTTGATATTTCCGGTTTGGAATGGGGTTTATATAAATAGCGTGTGTGTGTATTTGCGGTTTTGAATATGTATTTTATGTAAATCGAATATGATGTTTTTGACTGAATACGTAGTTAAAGTAAATCAAATATGTAGGTGTAATTTCAACCATTGATCATTTATAAAGAAGAAAATCGTTTTCATCTATGGCGGAGTGGGTAAGGCTAAGACCATCAACATTCAACGCGGACTTACTCTGCCAACCCCACTGTCACATCAGCATTCACATCATCTTCCACCTCCAACCATATCAAACCCACAAACCCCACATCCAACCCTCTTCAACCTCACAACAAATATTAATAAAAAATATATATTAAATAGGAGAAAAAAAGAGAGAAGAAAAGAAAAAAAATACCCACCACTGGTTCACGCACCAGCCAGGCAGCGAACCAACCTCAACCATAAGAGGCATTATGGTGTTCCAGCTGGGGTCGGGATCCAATGAGAACAGTCCTTAAAATAGGAAAACTAGGAACACTGCATCTTGTGTATAATATCACTACATCAAACTTAAAGATATTACATCTTATCTAAAAAAACATGGAGTTCACTTAAAACTAGTCCATCAGATGGATTCTCATTTAAGAACCAATATATCATGTGTAAAAATTATTGCATCTAACATAAAATCATCACATCTTATCTTAAAACACTACATCTCATCTTTACATATAATAATAATAATAATAATAATAATAATAATAGTAATAATAGTAGTAATAATATATATATATATATATATATATATATATATATATATATATATATATATATATATTCTTTCATGAAAGCTTGTCTACCAATATTGACTTTTGATTCCTACATATTTTTCCTTAAAAGCGAATGATCCTCAAATTTTATATATATATATAGGGATGAGATCAAATAAAAAGAAAATTAAAGTAAAAAGTGTAAAATGGATTATTATTTGATTATTTTTCGGTATATATATCAACTGATAATCGTTAGTTCATCATCTTTATTGATTAAAACTAGTTCTTCATCAATTTCTTTTTTATTTCAAATACAGATTTTGAAAACAAAATTTTGGAATAATTTGTTGATGAACAAAATGCTTTCATCTAAAAAGTGATGAATATGTTGGATTCATCAAAAAGAAATTGATGAAGAACTAGTTTTAATTAATAAAGATGATGAACTAACGATTATCAGTTAATATATATACCGAAAAATGATCAAATAATCATCCCTTTTACCCTTTTTACTTTAATTTTCTTTTTACTTGATCTCTACCCTATATATATATATATATATATATATATATATATATATATATATATATATATATATATATATATAAACCGGTTACAAATCTATATTTTAATTACACAGAATATTAGCTATAAAAAATTATAAGAGAAAAATTTAGTCATCATAGGGTCAACTTCTTACTCATATATATATATATATAGTCATAGGATCAGATGCGAACCCAACAAATGGTTCGCAACTAGGAACATATTTGCGAACTCCACATATTTGCACCAAAGTCAACATTTTTATGCTATAGATTATTATTATTATTATTATTATTATTATTTTTATTATTATTATTATTATTATTATTATTTGTGTGTGTAAAAATAAGATACAGTATTTTTAGATAAGATGCAATGCTTTTAGATAAGATACAGTAACTTTATACTAGATGCAATGGTTTTTAAATATGATGATATTGGTTCCTAAATAAGAATCCACCGATTAATTAGTACATGATGGACTAGTTTTAAGAGAACTTCATGTTTTTTAGATATTATATAATAATTTTAAGTTTGATGTAATGATTTTATAGACTAGATGCAGTAGTTCCTAGAGTTCTCATTTTAAGGGATGTTCTTATTGGATCCTCACCCTATATATATATATATATATATATATATATATATATATATATATATATATATATATATATATATATATATATCACATCAATAAATCAATTTTTTCACATACATCATAAGGTGTGGGATCAATAATTCATACCAAGAGAAAAATAGGAAGACGTAAGAGGATAAACAAATATGTATTAATTTCTTATCTATAAAGATGGAAATAAAAAATGACTAATGTGACAAAAAAAAGTGTTAGGAGGAGGAAAAAAAAAGATATAACACGTGTTCTAACAAAATATATAAAACCTTAATGGATTTGAATCTTAAAAAGATAACATGAGTATAAAGAATTATCTGAATCAAAATACCTAACATATTACAATCCTAAGTGTTTGGTTTCTTCCAATTTTACCTAACCATTTGTTTTTAATTTGAATGTTATGTTTTTTATTTTTTTTCATCCTTAACTTTTCTTTCCGTCGCAACGTGCGAATTAGGAGAACTCTTTAATTAAAGAATGCAAGAATTTTTAATTTCTCCTAAGTAGTCTATTTAATGCCTAATATAATACATGTGTATCAAAAGTTCAAAACCAAAAGCTAACGAAATATTGCCTAGACTTTTAGACGGCAAACAAAGGTGAACCTAATATTTGAGTGAAACAAATGCATACGGATATACTATATAATATATATGTATGCATGTATGTGTATGTGTATGTGTGTATGTGTGTATGTGTGTATGTATATATACACATACATGAAGTTATGTTGTAGTTTATTACGTGTTTTATACGTCTTTTTTACAACATATTGTAAATACAAATTAAATATAAAGTTATAATTATAAAATGTTATATTAGTAGATTATATAAAACTTGAGTTTAAATAAAAATATGTAGGAAGACAATGAAAATATTGCATACTTGATGAGTCCACAATATGATGAACAAAATACACTAATAACTTCAAAACTTTTGTCACAAAATAAGATTGAACATCAACCTTAAGTTAATAAAAAGCACCTTAAATAGAAATCTTGATACTCATATCCTATAACCGATTGACATATGTATCAGTATGTATATGTGTTTTTTTGGAACGGCAATAAAGATCTCAAGGTTAGTTTTTCTTAAATGGTCATCACCCCGAGACCTAGAATTTTACTAATTATAAAGTAATCTTGCAAATACAAGATTAGAAAATAGATAAAGGTTACAAAATCACGTGGAATAAAACAAAAAGATTTGTGGTTAGGCTAATTAAATGAATAAAAAATCGAACATTAATTTTTAAAGTTAGACTGAAAAGGCGTTTGATTCCCTTAGTTGATCGTATCTTGAATCAATGACGAAACAAATGGAGTTTGAAACTAAATGGTGTAATTAGATTATGGGTTGCCTTCAATCAGCTCGGGCTTTGGTGTTAGTAAATGGTGTGGTTAGGGTACTTTATATCAAATTCTTTCCATAAAGATCTATCAATGGGATGACGCATGAAACCCTCTTTTGATTGCCTCGTAGTGTAATAAATCATATTTTTTGCCATATGCCTTGAGCAGTACAAACGCTTTAGTCTGAGGGTCAAAGGAATTAAGTATCGTAATATCTTATGAGCCACTTTCTTATCCTGTGTTTTTATTGGCCCAACGATTCTCATTACATATAGGAGAATGCTGCAATGATTCGTGTTCTTTCCAGAAGAGAAAGAAATCGTTTTTGCATATGTGCATCGACTCATAATCCAAACCAATCTTTTTAGCTACATAACGTGAAGAGGGAATCCAAACCAATCTTTTTAGCTTCATTTTAGCTACATAACGTGAAGAGGGAATCTTGTTTCCTTTTGGAAAAACATATTGCACCAGCTCCAAAAGATGCAATGAATTATCACACAATTTAAATCAGCTTTACTAAAAAGTTGAGGGAAGAAAACCAAGCACAACCATGATATAATTTTGCATTGATCGACTTCCTCTAGTAGCTTAAGAAATCCATCATCGACAACACTGTCCTCTGAATCTTGTTTCCTTTTGTTGTTGTGTTAGTTTAGTGGGAAATTGATCTTCATTTATATATATACACACACACACATTTATATACATACATGCATACATACATAGATACATACATACATACATACACTCAAACGTACTTAAACTCATTCATTTATTTATATACATACATATATACACACACACACATTTTATACACACTTTCATCTTTATATCTATATTATATATATACAACACACTTAAAACATATAACAATGTTATCATTATATATAGGCTATTCGAGTCAATTAAACACATTAAGATGATTCATATGTGCCTACATGCTTTTTGACGATCAAGGTGGCGATGGCGATGGTTGAACTGATCGAGAGAGAAATGATATAATTTGAGGTAGGATTTGAAAGGGTAACATGGTAATTTGGAGATTCTCTTGTTTATGGGATTTTGAAATACTAGGGGGGTGGGAGGATTTATAAAATCCCATGTCTAAAGCAATTGATAGGATTTCAAGAAAATCCTACCATTTGAAATCTTTTACCTTTTTTTCCAAACAAATACAGGATTTCTCAGGAATTGAAATCCCAATCCCAAGAAATTCTAGGAAATACCGCGAAACAAACAGGGCCTTAAGGTGCTGCCATTACTTTGTTCTTTAGGTTCATTGTTCACGGTTGTATAGTGCCGTATGGAATGGGGTCATATGGCCGTTAGCCTTCTATGTTGGTTTGGGAGCTTAGGTTTAGTATATAATTGTAATTAAGGTTGTTTAATGATGTTTGGTAAGAGGTACTAGTTTGGGTATGTTCGAATTCATGCATAAATATGGTTTTATATCATAAAATTCTAATAAATGGATATAAATTATTAAAGGATACTATTGGTCTAGGGAAGGATTTAGAGATATTAAAATACTGAATTGTTGGACCTCATGTGAATATATACCTTGAAACTGGTACTTGTTGGTATAAGTTATTTGTTTTACATGTCAAAATACTTTGAATTGATTAAAGTATCAAGTATCTAGTCATAAGGATTGATGTACTCCTTGTGGATGGATATATGTATGTATATATAGTCAAGAAATTACTATTGCTTAATAGATCAAATAAACTAATTGAATGATATAGTAAGATTTAGATGTAAGATATATGGGTTTAGAATCAAAAGGTGAAAGTATATATATTATATAAGGGTGTTTTCCTAGGAGTAGCTGAATGTCACTTCCTCTTTGGTGAAAGCAACCCTACCGAATTAATTAAGGGGTATAGTTGGAGTGGTTCGAAACCGGGGCCCGGATTAGATCAACTGGTTTCGATCATGTGCCACTACCGCTGAGGCGAAGCTGTTCAAATATATATATATATATATATATATATATATATTATAAGTAAAACTTATATTATGGTATATGTTACAAGTGTAATGAAGGAGTAACATTATAGATGGAAGTAATATATATATAGATATATATATATCATGAATTATAATGTGGATAATGGATATGATTAAAATGAAGAATATCAAGGCATAAATACACCAAGAAGTGATGAGGTATTATACCGTGCCCAATATAAAGTATTATCCACATAGTACGAGTACTACATAGTATTAACGGTAAATAAAGAATGAATGATTAATCATCCAAAATATAGAACTATAAATATAGTCAAAAATTGTTAAAGATTTTAGAGAAATACTTTCTCCTATACCTTGTTAACTAATGTCTTTTTATTGTGCAATCAATTTTAAAATTTTAGTTGTGTTAGTTTTTTCCCGACTTTTAAATAAAATATTTTTCTTCTAAATGTTTTCAAGACTATAATTTGTTTCATTCTTAAATGTATTAAATGATTTTTTATTATTGCTTCGTTGTATTATCTTGATTAAATATTTGGTTGCACAAAATTTTGTTTTAAATTATTAGATTATTTATTAAATTCAGTTTTAGAAAATGAGGCATTACAGAATCGAAACCCTAATCGCAATCTATTTGATATACATCACAGGAGAAGAAACATTGATTGAACCATGGGGATAAACCACTACCCTTAATTAGATCTGGTGGGGATAGAATCGAACCCATGTTCAGCTACATGTTCAAAATAGAACCTGAAATCATATTGATGGAATCGAACCCTCAAATTGGAACACATCTTGTATGGTGGGTATAAAGATTGATAATTCTAGCTTTAAGAACAAGATGAAGCTGAAGATGAAATGTACACAAGTAGAGGAAGGTTCTCGAACCCCATTTGAAATCAGAAGCCCTTTTAAAAAGAACCATAGATGAAATTGCAACTATTTTATAATTAATAATAATTTGAGTTTCTCTAAAAATAGAAAATCCATGTTAGCACACATGTCATTGCCACATTAGTAAAAACCTGTGTCATGCCTAGAGGTAACCTAATATACCCGGTTCAATACATTATACGTTAACTTTTAAAAGTTCAATATACTAAATAGTAAGTTTTAAAATTCAATACACATAATAGCAAAACGTGACAATTATATACATTTTGGAAAGTAAACCCCTATTTTATATAGCAGCACATAAAACCTCATTAAATTAATTAGAAATATGCAAGAATTTAGCATGTGTCATGTCAACAAGTAACCTACTAACCAATTTTAATATATTAAACGGTAACTTTTAAAAGTTCAGTAAAAATTCAATATATTAAATGATAAGTTTTAAAAGTTAATATATACAATAACAAATAAGTTGGATACATTATGGTGAAGCAAACACTATTTTATATAATGACACATAAAACTTAATTAAATTAATTACAAAAATATGCAAGAATTTTTAATTTCGCCTAACTGGTCTATTTAATGCCTAATATAACACATGGGTGTCAAAACCAAAGTCTATTTAATGCCTGGTATAACTAACACACACACATATATATATATATATATATACCAAAGTGGTGAATGGATCATTAATCAGAGTGATAGTAAATATAGCAAGCAATATTAACAGATAAAGATGAACAAAAATAGATTTATGATAAAGTACCTTCTTTGATTAAACAATCTTGATTACACTTGTCTTTACGACAATCTTGACATACATCTGGAAATATGAATAATTGGAAATCTAAAGACTTGGAACATCTGGTAGTAGAGAATTTGAGAGAGGGTTTTGAGGATTTTGAGTGTGGCATATCATGTTTTAGAGTAAAGAGAGAAGTGGTGATTTTTTCTAAATCTTCTGTCTCCTTTTATAGACATCTAAGATAATTGTAGGTTGAAGATATCCGGTTATGGACTTCAAACTCCTTCTTCATTTTGCTTAATTTCTTTTGTCTTCTTTTTATAATTGAATAGTAAGCATCTTTTGAAAAGTTGTTTGTCATGGCTTGATAATGGAGCATCTTTTCTTTTAAAAAGCTTCTTGATTGAACATGCTTTTGTCTTGGCATAACATGCTTCTTGTCTTGTCATGTTTTTACTCCATCTTTATCCTTCATGTCTTCATGAACCTATTTGATAAACTTTTTATTTGAATAATAAATTCTTTTGAAATACCAAAAATGTATTTCAAATATTTGAATAATATAAATTTGAATAATTAAAAGAATTTGTCTACAAAGACAAATCACCAAACTCACACAACACGATTACATTGGAAATGTTTATTTTGAATACATCATGAAGTATTAATCATAAAGACTAAATTCTGCATATGGATCTTGAGCATCTTGAATAGAAGATTCTTGGGGCATATCTTGAGTAGAACTTGTGGGAGAACTTTGCTTTATTTCCTTAATCAGTCTTCGAATTTCTTCTTTTGAATCTGCAGTCATAAATTGTTTGATTTGTTCTTCTTCATCTTCTGGACTTGGAGGTGGAGCAATAGAGGTTGATGCTCCAAAATTGATTGAATAATAGTTTGATACTCCTTGAATAGTCATTTTTTCAAGTTGTTCGGTGGGAAGTTTATCCCACCATTTTACTCTTACTGTCCTTTGTAGTAACGGTGGAGATGTTCCATTACCAGGAACAATCATGAAGGTCCATGAAATAATCCATGGGATTTTGAATAAAATGGTAAACTGTAGTAGGTATTCAAAGTCGGGAATATCTTGAACAAATATTTCTTTAAATTTGATAAATCCTTCCTTAACACGATCTGGGAAAGTGTCAATAATATTTCCTAGAAATTTGAACCATTTGATAAACCATCTTGGATAATTGTGGTCAAAATTTTTATCAAAGAAGATGAACCATGAATGGGAATAGCTTCTTAGATAAAGGAAATTGAACCAGGCATCTTGATAGTCATAATAGTTATAAGAAGGATGTTGGGGAAAGTTTGAAAGGGTTTTATTGGTATGTGGTCGAGTCTTCCATTCTTGAATAGACATAATATGAAATATTTGAGCTTTGCTAAAGTCTATTTGAAGGGGGTTTGACGGGCTACGATTATGAATAACTTTGATAGATCCTGTGTCTATTAAGATGGCTTGATAGTAATCACGTGTTTTTTGAGTATCATTGATAAAAAGAGAATCTTTTGGAAAAAGAAAATCTGTTAGAATATGAAAGCCTTTAGCTTGTAGTTCTAACTCATAATCTTCTAGTATCTTAACTATTTGAAAATTTGGGTTGAGAATATAAGAGCTGTTTTTTGGTTTTGATGATGGAGAAGGTATAACTGGCTTTGAGAAAGAAGAGATAGTAGAAGCGGCTTTTTGAGGAGTAATTGGAGCAAATCTATTTTGAGTAGGAATGATGGAAGAACTTCCACCTGTAAATGGAGAGATAACTAATTTTTTCTTTTGATCAGATGTTTGAGTAGGATTTTGAGAAGTCATTTGCCTTGTAAAAATTCTCTTGATAAGAAATCTGGTAAAGAGTTATCTTTACCTTTGATAAATTCTATTTGAAAATCAAAATTACTTAGCAAGGCTTGCCATCTTGCAAAAATTTGTTTAGATATTATATTTTTTATATCATTTTCTAAAATTGGTTTAGCTGATTGACAATCAACTCTTAGTAAAAAGGGTTTCATATATAAATCATCTTCGAATTTATTGATACACAAAACAATGCTTAAAACTTCTTTTTTCACAGTTGAGTAATTTTTTTGAGTTTCATTCCAAGCACCAGAGTAATATCTTACTAGTTCTTCTTTTGTTTGATCATTAGTTTTTTGCTTAAGTATTCCTCCAAATCCTAAGTCACTAGCATCTGTTTCAACAATTATTTTTGCATTTGGTTGGGGAATATTAAGACATGGTAGGTATTTAATTTTTTGTTTAATTTCTTTGACTACATTAGTATGTTCCTGAGTCCATGGCTCAGGGTTTTTCTTAAGTCTTCTGTATAAAGGTTTACATATTGTTCCTAGATCTTGGAAAAAATCATGAACATAGTTTAAACATCCTAGAAATCTTTGGAGTTGAGTTTTGTCTTTAATCTCATCAGGAAATTTATTAGCAAATTCTAGGCTTCTTTGAATAGGTTTAATGGTTCCTTTGATGATCTCATGACCTAAGAATCTAATGTGTGTTTGAAAAAGACTCATTTTTGAAGCAGAGACAACTAATCCATTTTTATAGATTAATTCATAAAAAATGTTTAAATGTTTAAAATGTTGGTCAATAGATTTTGAAAAGATTAGTACATCATCTATATAAACAATTGCAAAATCACTTATAGGAATTATGATATCATTCATAATATTTTGAAATTCTGAAGGAGCATTTTTTAATCCAAAGGGCATAACATTCCATTCGTAATGACCGAAGGGTACATTAAACCCAGTTTTGTATTTATCTTGTTCATGAATCTGTATTTGCCAAAATCCAGATTTCATATCAAATTTTGAAAAGATATTTGAATCATATAATCTTTTTAATAAATCTCTTTTATTAGGAATTGGATATCTTATCCATTCTAAAACTTTGTTTAAGGGTTTATAGTTGATTACAAGTCTAGGAGATCCTCTTTCAAGTTCAGCTGCATTCATAACGTAAAAGGCTGAACAGGACCAAGGAGACTTAGATGATCTTATAAGTTTCTTACTTAGTAATTCTTGAATTTCTTGTTTGCAATGTTCTTGTAATTCAGAGGACATATGAATAGCTCTTGATTTTGAAGGTATATCTTTTTCATCAAAGTTTTTTATGTATGGTAATTTGACTATATGTTGTTTTCTGTTCCAAAAAGCATTAGGAATATTAGAACATACGTATTTTTCGAATTTTTCTTTGATTTGTTTAATTTTACTTTGAGTTATTCTTTCTTGTAATTGATCAGGAATCTTTAAGCTACTTATTTCACTTATTAAATATTTTGCTTGGTTAACTTTATTATTTAAATTATTTAATTCTGAAAAGGCAATTGGATTAGTGAATTCAAATGTTATTTCTTTATTTAAAACTTTAGTACTTATTCCTGTTTCATTAATAGTAAAGGGATATAATTGTGAAATGAATGGCGTTCCTAATATTAGAGTGGAAGTTAAGTTTTTTGCAAGAATTAGAGAAGTCTTATAACAATAATCATTATTACATATATGAACATTTGTAACTTTGTATTTAACATTTAGAGAAGATCCGCTAGCTGTTGACAAACGACTAGCAGTTTTTTCATAATATTTTGTTGGAATGATCCCTTCTTGAATGCAATTCATATCTGCTCCACTATCTATTAATGCTAAGACTGTTATCTTAAATTCATTTGCTACGCAAAGATGTATACAACTAACTCTAAAAATCCTCTTATCAGAAAATCAAAATCATTAAGATATGTAGACTTCAATAAAAATATTCCACAACCTATTTATCATGAAGATAAACAAAGTGAATCTGAAGGATATAGTCCCACTCAATCAGATATATTATCAGAAATTAATAATTTTAAAAATCAAACATGAGTAACAAGACTCAAGCTTTATGTAATAATAATATTCAAAAAATACTTGCAATAAAAAAATATTGGAAAATTATTAACATCGATAATATTGAACTTTTAAAAATTAAAAGTGAAGAAAATCAGATAATAAAAAGCTCTAAAGAACCAATGAATATTCAATGGGATCAACCCAAAGACTTAACAAACATTCAATGGGTACAATTAGCAAATCTTAAGATAAGAAGTAATCAAATACAACAAAGAACAGAATTAATGTTTACATGGATCAAACAAACAAAATCAGAATTAGTCATTTGCTAATGAGTCCATTTTTAGTAAATCTTAAAAAAGAAATAAAATATACTACATCCCGAATTAATCAATTAGATAGAGACATAAAAATACTAACAGATGAATTAAGAACGGGTGAAAACATATATAATAAAGTAGCACATTTTAGAACACTAAATATGCTTAAAAACATTCGTGTAACACTAATTATAAAACTCGAACAACTAAAGAGTCAAGTTTACTAATAGTTTGTTAAAATGACCAACACAGTTAATATGGAATATCTCAAAAATGAATTCTATGCAGATCATAACAGAGAAAAAAGAACGCATTATTATAACATTGTTAATAACAACAAACAAGAATTAATACATCAACTCTCCTGGAGAAATTTCATTAATCAAAACAACATTCATATAACATTTTTTGAATGGTATGAAATGTATTGCAAACAAAATAATATTTCGAATCCCTTTTTAAATATATATGAATCCCCAAAAATAACTCAAGAATACCTAGATATAACTAAAGACGAAAAAATAATAGCTATACATCCTCCAAAAACTCGCATATTAATCCAGAACAACATATTAGCTACACCATTCACCACAGTTAATGAAACAATAACCAAAGAAGAATTAACTAAACAAATTGTATATCAAAATAATTATACCAATGAAATACTAAATACCATGAGTCAACAATTAAACAGAATAGAAAACAACGAAAACAATATCAACATTAAAGGTAATAATAATACAATAAAATATGAAGATAAACCAATTTTTACACCCCAACAAATAGATTCAACAATAAATTTAGGGTATAATAAAAAATTGGTTAATGAATTAGAACAAAAACTTAGTGAAATAAAAATTAATGTAATAAATCAATCTATAGACTCTGAAGACGAATACACATACAATAATAATGAGAATAAAATATCCCAACTTCAAGAACAATTCTCAAACAATATCAACAAACTTAGAAATACAAATACAAAAACATATAACAGGCCAACCACTTTAAACTATTACCCAAGACCAACTTTTCCAGATATTCAATTTGAAGATAGAGAATTCGCAGGATTAAGAAGTGCATATGATGGTTCTTCTGTCTATGAATGGAATATAGATGGATTAACAGAACATCAAATTTTAAACATGCTTCAAGAAATGAATATGGCTGCCAATGCCTATTCAATAAGAGGAAATAATCAAAGAAAAATAGCTGATCTACTAACTTCTGGGTTTACTGGTAATATAAAAGGATGGTGGGATTCATACCTTACAGGTGAAGAAAGAGAGTTTATTCTTACTGCAAAAAAATCAATCATAAAGCAAGAGAATAATGAAACTACAACTACTCAAGAAGATGATATTATAAACACACTTATATTTGTAATAGTAAAACATTTTATAGGAGATCCAACTATATTTCAAGAAAAAAGTGCAGAGATATTACTTAATCTTACTTGTAGAAAACTTCAAGATTTTAGATGGTATAAAGATATGTTCCTAACCAAAGTAATGTTAAGGTCAGATTGTAAAGAAGCCTACTGGAAAGAAAGATTTATTGCAGGACTACCAAACTTGTTTGCTGAAAAAATTAGAAATAATTTAAGGGAAAAATATAATAATCAAATACCTTATAAGGAACTTACCTATGGAGAAATAATTAGTCATGTCAATAAAGAAGGATTATCTATATGCTCAGATTTAAAGTTTAAAGCTAAACTTAAAAAAGATAAGATTACAAGTAAATCTGAATTAGGAGATTTCTGTCAACAATATGGTTTTCAACCTATTTCCAAACCTTCTTCTTCCTCTAAACCTAAAAAACAATTTCATAAAAGACGCTTTTTTAGCAAAAGATATACACCAAAGCAAAATAATACAGAAAAATACAACGATAACAGAAAAAATTATAAAAGGTTTAAAAAACCAAGCCCAAAGGGTAATCAAAGAGACATTATTATCTGTTATAAGTGTGGAAAGGCTGGTCATATGGCAAAAAATTGCTATGTCAAGAAAACTATAAATGAGCTAGATATCTCTGATCAATTAAAAGTACAAATAAGTAAGCTATTTCTTAATGAAAATGACGATTCGGAATCAAGTATATCAGACTATGATAATAATGATCTAAATGTTTTACAAAGTTATTCATCAGATGAAACCGATTATGAATCAAATTGCGAATGTTTAGGAAATTGTATTTGTAATAAAACAATAAATGTCATTACAGATAAAGATAGGGACTTTTTAGAACTAATAGACAAAATTCCAGATAAAATCATAAAAACCCAACTCATAGATAAATTTCTTAATTATAACAAAAATACTGAATCGATTATAGAAACATCACATAATAATCATCCCTTTAATATGCAAGAAATATATGCAAGATTTTCTAAACCAAAAACTACAATAACAATTCAAGACCTACAAGAAGAATTAAAAACTGTAAAAACAGAAATAAGATCAATCAAAGAAAGATTATCAAAGGTAGAAAAAGGTAAAGATATTATTACTGAAAACGAAAATAATGTAAACAAAATTATCAATACAAGTCCAGATCAAATAAAAATTCCAAAAAATATATCCTATCTGGTAATATATATATATATATATATATATATATATATATATATATATATATATATGTATCAAAATGAAAACGTAACAAAATCCTAATAAACTTTTAAACGGCAAATGAAGGAGCGTAATATTAGAGGCACACGGATATATGTGTATTATATTTTTGAATTTTTTGAACAGCATCAAATTTTTTTATATATAAAAAAACTAATAAGGTGCTAGAGAACAAGGAAAAAAAAAAAAGAAATAAACACCAAGTCATTCCTTGTTCTCCAAACCGCCCAGCATAACTTGAAAACACATATATTAATTGTAGGAGAGCCAGTTATATGTATGTAGACATGATTATTTTCACTAAAAAAACTGGGTGTGCCAAATTGACAACGAAAATATTAATATATAGTTTATATGAAACTTGAGTACAAATAATGAAAATACAGGAAGACAACGAAAATATCGGATAATTGACAGACTCCATATATGAACACCTAACTTCTAAACTTTTGTCTCAAAGACGATTGAACGTCTACTTAAAGGTAAAAAAAATAACATTTTTAAATATAAATATATCTTGACACTCAAATCCTATAAATGTTTGATGTATGGAACAGTATATTTATGTGCGTATATGTATACTAGCATTGTACTCACGTAATATGACAGTGACAAATAGTTTGTGCACCAAGTATATCCAATTTTAAAAATGTCAGCAAATTTACAAAATACGATGTAGCAAATAGTTTATATTTAATAACATATCCATTTTCCCAGCTCCTTTCTAGCTTATTTTTTTCCCATCAACATTTTATTGATTTTATATAAATAATTTTTGAAAAACAATAATAAGAAAAAAGACGTCTAACTATTAAATAAATAGAGATAAAAATAATCTATTCTCGGAAATAGTATCAATGTGAGTGATTTAACTAAAATTAGATTAATAAAATTATTAATATTATGTGCAGGAACCTAGAGACAGGTGAATAAGTTTTTTACTTGGTTTGTCTTTTAAAAAAATAAGTTGTATTTTAAAGATTGATCTTGAAGTTTATAATAGCACAACAAATATTTGCAAAAAATAAAGAGAGTGGGGATAGAAAGATATCACCGGTCAATATAGTAGACAAGAGATTTATAGTAGTTCATGCAAGTATTAACAAACTTACACTACATCCACTCCTTGATGTCACTCACTAAAAGTTTGTTCATTTAAAATTTCTCTCTTTGAAGGTAGAAATAAATATTTACAACTTCTTCTCTATTTAGCTTACAAGAAATAATCTTCTTTCTTGTAAACAAAGCTAAAATATATCTAACTTCATTGTAATTCTAATGACTAGAGTTAATCTTCATACTTCACTCTAATTTGTTGGCTAGGGTTAATTTCCTCACAACTATACAAATAAAATAATAGAACGAGATGTAGATTTGTTCTTCAAAGCTTTATACTATTACTCTTAATCTTGACCTTGAAAGATGATCTTTTGTATATAATATGAGCTCAGGTTTAAGTCTGGTTTTTTAGTGTGTAAGAGCTTGAAAAGGTTAAGAACTAAGCTTCTTTAAATAGTTATAAAAGAGAAAAAGCTAGTTTTGTTACATCTCTATGGAAGATTTCATGGTCAACCGTGAACATGTCATGGGGTATCAGTTCATAATTTTTGATATTTTGACAATAGACGCTGCAATTTGTTTTGTATTATACTCAAACACGTTTTCCCATAAAAAATCACTAGAAAATGTGTTTAGAAAAGTCCCTTATTGACTTACCAAAAGAGTTTAAAATTTGTATACAAATTTGGAAGGTTGGACAGATTTGCAAAAATGATGTTGGATATTTTTCACAAATAGAAAATGTTTTTCTAGTTTTTGTATTGTGACATTTCAATACAAAATTATGTTTAGTTTTTGTCATAATGGGAAATCATTTGTTTTGTTATAGCTTGTCTTATATTGCATACAAGACAAATTAATAAAAGTTTGGAAGTATTTTTATATAATATATGTGTGACATATTTATAAAAGTTTGGATAAAATATTCTTTTATAAATTTATTTGTAAGCTCATATTTTTCTTATTCACCTTTAAGTTGTCGTCTTCAATTGTCGAAAATGACTTTGAGCACGAGTGCGAAAGATAATCTTGTAGCTTAAAAACAATACGGCGATGGCTCATGCACGATTGATCGTGAGCGTTGATTTTGATTTTGTTTCTTGTTTAAGTTCTTCTTTTCTTGTTGATATGAGGTTTTAACTATATTGTTTCTTTATTTGATCATCTTTTTAATTCTTGTTTATATCTAAGAATGGAGCATATAAACATATGAATAATTTTGATAAGCAATAATATCACATGTTTATATTTTTATCATCATTAAAACAAATAGTGTATTTCTCAATTTATGATCATGTATGCATTAACAAACTTCCCCTTTTTTATGATGACAAAATATGTAACATCTAATAAGATTGTTACACAAAATTATTCATGTTAATAATGTTGCATATCTGTATTCTTCTCCCCCTTTTGTCAAAATAAAAAATAACACTCCCCTGGGATAAAAGCTCCCTTAGTCCTTACTCTCCCTATTGTGGTGTTTCTACTAAAATGATCCTTCATATTTCATCGAAGGACCCCTTGATTTATGATCCCTCTTGATCTAGCACTTGATAAAAGATATACAAAGCAAAGCACAAGTGAAAAATAACAAAAATGTATATATAAACCAAACTTGGGAAAGATTAAATATACCCAATTAAGCATAAGTATTAGTAGATGGCATGATGAGAGACTTAGGAATAATTATCACATATTTATGCTTATGATAGTAAGTAAGGGTGTAAAAAATATATGAGATTTTCTTCTTGATTTATGACTCCCCTCAAAATGTGCACATTATGTTTAGGGTCAACTAAGATCCACAAAGCCAATATCAAGAGGGATATCAAAAATTTCTTAACTCTAGATGTGTTCAATGATTTTAACACATTATGTTTATTTTAATACATATTTATTTATAACTAATTGATATTTATTTATTTTTATTGTGTATCCACGGAAGATGTCACGGTTGATTGTGTACATCCTGTGGGGTGTCCGTTCACAATTTTTTATATTTTGAATATAGGCATTGCATTTTGTTTTGTACTATACTCAAACACTTTTTGCCAAAAAAATATCACTAGATAATGCATTTAGAAAGTCTCAAGTTGACTTAGCAAAAGAGTTTGAAATCTTTATACAAATTTGCAAGGTTAGAAAGTTTTGTAAAAAAGATGTTGGAAATTTACGACAAATAGAAAATGTTTTTCAAGCTTTTGTGTTATGGCATTTAAATACAAAATTATGTTTAGTTTTTGACACAATAAGAATCATTTGTTTTATTATAGTTTGTCTTATATTGCATACAAGACAAATTAATAAAAGTTTGCAAGTATTTCATATAAAATATACGTATGAGATATTTATAAAAGTTTGGATAAAATATTCTTTTATAAAATTTATTTTTGAGCTCATATTTTTCATATTTGTCTTTTAAAATGTCGTCTTCAATTGACGAATATGATTTTGAGTGCAAGCGAGAAAGATAATCTTGTAGTTTAAAGAAAATACATCGATGACTCATGCACGGTTGACCTTGGGTCAAGCGTGAGAGTTGATTCTGATTTTGTTTCTTGTTTGAATTATTCTTTTTTTATTGATTTGAGGTCTTGACTATATTGTTTCTTCATTTGATCAATTCTTGTCGACATCTAAAGAATGTAGGACATAAACATATAAATAATCTCAATAAGCAATAATATCAAATGTTCTTATTTTTATTTTCATCAAAATAAGGAGTGCATTTTTGAATTTTTGATCATATATGCAATAACATCATGTTTAATGAGTTGTTAAAGCAACCTTTACCATAAATTAGTTGATGTAATTAATTCAACTAATATGGATCTATGACAATTTAATTGTGCAAGTACATTTGCATCTTCTTAACATTATGAAATGTTTTTAAGGAAGACCACTGGGACACAAAAAGCCTTAGGAGGTGTTTGGTAGGTGTTATTTGGGAGGATTTCTTGGATTGAAATTTCATGGGATTGGGATTTCAAATCACTTCAAATGTGGTTTTTGGTTTGCAAAAATGAGATGGGGTTTTAAATCCTAGGAATCTTTAAAATCCCATGCATGGAGGATTTCTCATTCCCTTCAAACCCCATGGTATTTTGAAATCCCACAACTGAGGTATTTTCTCCGGCAAGCCTCCGGCTAAAATTCCGGCAAACCATCACCACTGTCGCCGTCGACCCCTGGTTGTCGCCGTCAATCCCTTCCTTCGTTCGCCATCAATCCCTTTGTCGCCGTCGATCCGTTCGCTGTTCACCAGAAACCCTAGTCGACCCCTCGTTCGCCGTCAATCTCTTCCTTTGTCGCCATTATTCAAACCATCGTCGTTTCAACCGTCACCATAGTCGTCGTTGCCGTTCGCCAGAAACCCTTCCGTTCCGTTCGCTGTTCGCTAGAAACACTAGTCGCCGTCAATCCTATTCGCCAGAAACCCATCGTCGCTTCCTTTGTTCCATTCTTTTCCGTCACCGTTCGCCATGGGAATGGATGTGGTGGTTGGTGGTGGCAATGACGGTTGTAGGTGGTGTTGATGGGGTTTAGTGGTGGTGGATTAGATGCACAAAATCGGTCTTGGACCACAGCCGGCGGACCGGTCTTCGCGTAAGACCATTTCGATAAATTCGGTCTTTGGGCGGTCCTAGACCACTTCCGGACCGGTCCAAGTCCGGACCAATCTGACTTCGGTCCTGGACCGGTCCGTTTTTTGTTCGGGTATTTTCCGGTTCAGTTTAGACATTTTCGGGTTTTTTTTAGTTTCGGTTTAAAATTTTCCGGTTTTCGGTTCGTTTTTTGTTTGAAAAAAAAGTGACTTGTTAATTTAAAAAAAATTCGAGTTATAAAGTATAAACATATATAATTGCAAGTTGATAAAAACATATAAATAACATTGCAATACAATTACGAAATAAAATTACATATTGTTGAAACTTGAATTATTTTTTTAACAAGAAAAGGGAACTCTGGCAATGGAGTTTCGGCATGGTCATCACCCCTAGTTTGAAACCTAAAAATATCTAGCATGTTCTTCGAAATCAAAGTACATATTGTTCGAAAGAAATAACGTCACAAAATATAAAGAGACAACTACGGAAATTGATTGTCAGAATTGAAATTCCAAAAGTTGTAACTATCGTCGGTATATGGTCCATAATAGACGACTTCGTTTGAGTTGACGTTGGATGATGAATCTGCGTTCATTCTATTTTGAGTGTCATCAACGTATTGTTCGCCGGCTTCGGGTTCTTCAGTTTCAGCTTGAGTGTTAGTGTTTGATGTTCCCGATGTGAAGTCCTTATTATAATCGTCTTCCAAAATCGCTTCCTCCAAATTAGTTAAGCCTTCTTCGAGATCCGCATCGTTTTGACTTCTTTCCATAGAATCATAGTTGTCCTTAAGCATCACGACCATTTGTACCAACTCGACCTTCAACATACACCGCTGTGCACTTAAAATCCTGCCACTAAGAGAAAAACAACATTCCGAAGCTACGCTACTAGCTTGGACCGTTAGTACGTCCCTAGCCATAGCGGCTAGGATCTTAAATTGACCAAAATTTTCTCTTTCTTGCCACCATTTTAAAACATCAAATTGTGTAAACTCTTCGGGGGTTACATAATTATCGTAATCAGTTTCTTTATATATAGAAAGTTCTTCTAAAGACGATTGAACTCGTGTACGTTTCGATTGAGATATATTTTGAAACCAAGACGTCCTAATCGTAAAAGGATTGTTTGGCCGAGTAACCGATGTTTGTGAAGACGAAGACCCCGGGGTGGAAGCAACTTCTCCCCGTGGTGCACATTCATTGTCATAAATAATATATAATTGTTTAACACAATTTTCAAATTTTGTTATACTTGTCATTATCTCAATTGGACTTTGACCCAACGCTTCCCTGATACAAGTTAAAGATTCTGCTACACCCTTAAAATTAACAAGAGGGTTTAATGCCGAAGCAATCAAAAAATTGTTGGAAACTCTTTAAAATATTTTATAAGACTTTCACACATTTCGGAGGTAATACGATCCCATGTTCTATCCAAAGAACCAAAAGACTTTAATGTTTTCAAAATTTCACAAACACTTATCATAGCGGCGTGAGATGTTGGAAAATATGTTTGTGATAGCATCAACGTTGCTTGATACAATACTCCCAAACCGGTGTGTAATTCTTGTAAAATATTCCGATTAGTTTCCGTAAGTACTTCATATAAATGAGCTAGGTGTTCTCGATGATATTCCGTGAGTAAATCTTTATTTTTTAACAAACGCCATATCATTATATAAATCGAAATATTATAGAACACTTTTATATAAGCAAATCCTTGTATAAATGGATGGTGCTAGAAATGAGAATGAGAGAATGGATGGTGCAAAAAATGAGTCTTACAAATGGGGTATTTATAGAATTGGAAGATTTTTTTTTTGAAAAACTAGCCATTGGACCGGTTTGGAGCCGTTGGGATTCAAAAAAGATCTGTTGGTGACTTGGATCGGTTTGGACCGAGCTTGGACCGACTCGGTTTGGACCGGTTCACGGACCGTTTTGGACCGGTCCTGTTCGGACCGTTTCTGTTGGTGGTGGACTGACTCGACTCATTCAGTCTTCGAAGGACCGGTTGGACCGGTCTTTTTTGCCTATGTCTATGGTGGAAATCCCACCTAAGGAATCTCAACCAAATGCCACATGGGATTTTAAATCCCACAAAATGTAAATCCCATTATAAAATACAAATCCTACCAAAATCAATACTTGAACCAAACACCCCTTAGATTCTGCATTAATTGTTTCTCTTAAAGATATGCATTAGATTACCTAGCATACTTTGCTATTTCATACAACTGTAAAAAAAAACTTAGAATTTCAATATTTATTATTTTACCATCCAAAAAGAAAAACTTAGAATTTAAATTATCTGGTCATTTAGTGTCAATGATCTTCTCAGTGATCAGGTAGATTAGTTTAAGTCTCAAAATATATTATTAAACTATTAACATGAATTTTCATATAATACAAAAAAGGCAAAAACTTTAATAAATGCAAAACCAGAACATACAATCAAATCCTAATATTCTTTGGTGTAAGCTCCAAAAAAGAAGGAACAAAAAAAAAATACAAAACACAAGACTTATGACAAATCCTCAACACTTCAATATATTTTTTAACACATCTGGACAGTGCATCCATTCTTCTCAAGAGTAAATTTTCTTTGTTCTTTAATGGATAACCCATTCAAACAGATTATTAAATGAAGAATCTGAAATATTCCATCATATTTATTGAAGATCAAGCATTCGTATAATAGTAAAGTGATGAATAATATTACCTAAATTTCTTCAAACTTAATTAGGATAACATTATTCCTAACAGTCACGTGCGTCCTTAATTTGTCCTGTATTTTATGCCATCATAAAAATTCACCATTGTCAGTCTTTATTTATCGTCATCGCATAGCACAAATAACCTAAATACCGTGCTAGTGTATAGAAAAAGATACGAACAATCTGACAAAATGTTATGATTCCACATCGGCCAAAAGTATATTAAGTTGATGACTTATAAGTATAGGTGTCCTCTCCCTTTATAAGCTAACTTTTGAGGGTAAGTTCTACACTTGGATTTATGACATGATATGACAGGATGGGTTCGTATCACAGAATTTAAGGAAATACTGTGGGATCCTTGAGCAACAAATTAAGAAAGCTAAATGATAAGCTTTTTTTTCCCTTTTGTGAGAAAAGGTGTCTCAATTTCCATTAATCCAATCTTTGTTTGGTTAGAATATGTAATTTCTTTAATGTAAAACTAATTTTAGTATACAAAATTAAAAGCATATATATATAATCTCATTATTCAAAGATCAACAAATTTATATTCTTAATTAAGTACAACTTCAATTATTTTCTTAATTACATTGATTGCATGTTATTTCTATATAAATCCTTCTTGATGCCTGCAACACCTCCATACCTATTCAACGCTGCGTCATATCACATAATGTTTTAGCATGTGTGCAGAATATATGTATAGTAAGTGTAGTTGAAGATGTGAGAGAGAGAGAGAGAGAGAGAGAGAGAGAGAGAGAGAGAGAGGAAACTATGTACGTACTACTTTGTGCAATTGTAGTAGGGAGTGGCCGGAGGGAGTTTAAGGTCGATGGCACATTCCTTAGTTAAAAGAGGTAATTGTTCTGGTTTGAAATACTTCAAAGGCGCGAAGAGACCCCTTAGACAATCGCATATAGCCACCCGCTCATCTCGAGTTTTACCAGTCTTTTTTAACCTCTCGAGTCCAATACAACATCCTTTCGAAGCCCCTCGACCCTGGAAGAAGTTGAAACATGGTTCGATTGACACAGCTACTCCTACACATAACTGGTCTGCAACCACCCTTAAACTCCATGAACACAATACTAAATAAATGTAAACAAATCCCATCATGCCATTTATGCATCCCATTTCTTAATTAATTACACCCCCAAAACCAACCCCTTTTCACTTCCACATGCATGATAATATATGTTTGTGTTTATATATATATATATATATATATATATATATATATATATATATATATATATATGTGTGTGTGTAAAAGGAGTTTTTGTCCTAAAAAACTGTACGTAGGAATATTATATGGAAATGTTATCCATCTTAATTAAATTCTATCAGTGATTAATTAAGATATTACTTTGCATTTTAGTATATACTAGCGTTATATCCGCGTAACTTGTTTGTCTAATTAGCCCCTCAAATTATTACTTTTTTTATAGAATTTTGAGTAACACAAGTGACTAATGGGTATGGGGAAGTGAGAGTACATGTCTTATAGGGTTATATGGAACTATAAGTTATTTGGTTTTATAATACTTTTATCAATTTTTTAATAACACTTTTATAAAAAATTACATCTTGTGTGAATCTTTTATAATACAATTAGGCCATGTTTATTTCATAGTATTTTCTCGGATTGGGATTTCAAATCCTGAGAAATCCTGTATTTGTTTAGAAAAAAAGACAAACGATTTCAAATGATAAGATTTTCTTGAAATCCTACCAAATGCTTTAGACATGGGATTTTATAAATCTTCCCACCCCCTAGTATTTTCAAATCCATAAACAAGTAAATCTTCAAATTACCATAATACCCTCACCCCACCCACCTCACCGCCACCCTACCTACCCTACCCTACCTCCACCCCTACCCTACACTATATCCCACCCTACCTACCCCTTACACTACCATACTCTTACCGCAACCCACCCCTACTCTTACCCTACCCTACCCCCACCCCTACCCTACCCTACCCTATATCCTACCCTACCGACCCCCTACACTACCATACTCTTACCGCAACCCACCCCTACTCTTACCCTACCCCTACCCACCCCTACCCTACCCTACCACCCCATCCCACCCTACCCTACCCTACCCTACCCCCACTCTCTATCCTACCCTACCCATCCCCTACACTACCCTGCTCTTACCACAACCCACCCCTACCCTTACCCTACCCACCCCCACCCTACCCTACCTTACCCTACCCTACCCCACCCTCATCCTCTATCCTACCCTACCCACCCCCTACACTACCTTACTCTTACCGCAACTCACCCCTACCCTTACCCCTACCCTACTCCTACCCTACCCCACGCCACCCTATCCTACCCCTACCCTAACAATCACCCTACCCTACCCCTACCCTATCCTACCCCCACCCCACCTCACCCTAACCATCACGCTACCCTACCTACTCGCCCCATCCCCACCCTACCCCTACCACTCTACCTTACCCTCTCCCCCACCCTCACCCTACCCCCACCCACCCCACTCTACCCTACCCAAACCAAATATAAACGAACGACAATTCTGTCATTTCTCATAGAAACAATCCAAATCAATTGATTGATTTACAAAACAAACATGATTTCAGGAATACAAATCCTGACAGATTTGTCAACCAAACACAGGACTGGATTCACAATCCTACCAAATACAAATCCTTTGACATAATGCAAATCCCATAAATAAATCTAGGAACCAAATGCCCCCTTATATTAGAGAGTTGTATTCAATAAAGTATGTGTAAAAAAAATATTCCTAAGATTTTAATATTCAATCACAAGTGATTCTGTATACAATCACATGTGATTTGTAAAAGCATCACATGTGAATTACGAAAATGTCACTCTACCTAAATTTTTAAAATGCAATCTGGACCATTTATGTTATTAATCTAAAAACTAAAATTAGACCCTTATGACTATGTATTAAATTTGGACTATATTAAATATTCTTCTTATATTAGATCCTTATATAATAGAGCTATTACTTTTTTGTCCTCTTTTATTTTTGTTTTAACTTGTAAATATTAATGTATAGATTATTTTTTTAGTTATTGTAATGGTTTTTTATATTTAATATCAGTTGTTAGTTATTCATTTATTATATAATTTTTAATTTCGAAACAACTTTTTAAAGGAAAACGGTGAAGTTAACGAAAATTGTTCTTATCCTACCTTTTTTTCTCTCGATTCATTTTATTTGTCTTAAAAAATGAAGAATATAAAAAAATAGTAATATAAAATTTGTAAAAATAAAATAACAAATAAAAAAATTAACAATTATTTTTGATTATTTTATTATTAGAAGGTTATAAATATTGGTAAAGGTAAACAGCTTTTAATGATTATGTAATGATTCTATTATTATGTTATTTTAAGAAATTTATCTTCGTAATTATTAGAGGGTCCTTAAAGATTACAAAAGGGGTCTAAATAGATCTACCTTTTGCTAAAATGAACATATCTTATAACTTTGATACACATGATAATTAATATAGCACATTAATTAATACAAATCATACTAACAGACCGGTGTAATGAAAAAAATAGTTTGCGAGTTTTTTCTAGTGTTTTCATGGTTTTGACATTAATTTTAACCAAGATTGAATTTAATTTGATTCAACAAAAAACTTAAAACATAAAAATTGTAGAGTTTTATATTCACTTTCTAAGTATTTTTCAATTACTCAAATAGATGTCGGGTGTGTTTAGCGAAAGAGGCTGGGGCTGGAGATAAGGGTGGGGTTGGAGCTGGGGCTGAGGCTGATTAATTAATAATCCTAAGCCAAGCCATAAGCTACTTGAAAAAGCTTTTATTTTTGGGGCTTATGAGGGCTTATGTTTTTAATAATCCCGTCAAGATTGTAACAACCGAACAGTGCTAGATGGCTAGGGATTATGAAAACTAGAATCATAAGCCCCTATAAACCCCCATAAGTCCGTTGCCGAACACACCCTTTGAGGAGCAAGATATGACTTTAACAGTTAACCAACATATGTAAATTCCTCTTCTTTAATTTATGCACAAATAACACTCATACACACAATAATAACCCTTAAATGGTGAATAAACCCCACAATCGTGAATAACACTTAATTGGTATGAATTTAAAAAAGAGTTTAGTATCAGCTTACTTTGGTATCACGATTCTGGTTTCAAGTGCCAATTCATCATCTGCAATTTTCAATTAATTTTTCATCTGCTACCTATCGATTGTTCATCTCCGGCAGCATGACCAACGGCACCACCACCACCATCAATTGTTCATCTCCGGCGACATGACACTGCCACCACCACCATGGATTGTTCTAGATTTAGTCGATTTAATAATCGATTGTTCATTGTTTATCTTTATGGTTCCCGGATCTAGTTTTGTTGTTCATGGATTCATGGTTCCAGATTAGGGTTCTTAGGCGACTTATGACGATTTATGGTTCCCAGATCTTGTTTTGTTCGATATCTACGATTTATGACGGCGATTAGATCCTATGGTTTCTTTCGATTTATGACGGCGATTCCATCAAACTTGCGATTTAGTCGAGATCTAGTTTTCTTCGATCTGGTTTTCTACAACTAAAAGGTCAAATCTTCATCTTCCATTGCCCTATTCTCAAATCGATGGCGTTGCTTCACTCATCTTCGTTTGAACCATTCAAGAACACCATCAGATGTGTTGCTTCATTTCAGATCTGTGTGTTTGTGTTTGGTTCGATTCCATCTTCTGCTTTTTCTATTTGATTATTCGATTTTAGGGTTTTTGGTTTTAGATGGGTTTGATCCATGTTAGGGTTTCATCATATTTCAGATGGTTTCTGATTTCAAAAGGATTGTTCTATTTGATTGTTCGATTTTGATTCAAATCCATGTTAGGGTTCTTCATCTTCTTGAATGGGTTTCATCATATTTGTGCTTCTTAAACATATATGTGATTCTTCATGTTCTTGAATGGATTTATGTATTTCTTCTTACATGAAGATGATGAATATTCATCGTCATCTTGAACTTAAATAAAAATAATAATAGAAATAGCACATGCCATGATTTTGCTTACATGGATATACACATGGCTTTTTAGGGTATAAAAATAATTCAAAAATAATAAAAATACCGGTTACCTGATTACAGGTCAACCGATACACAAATTGGTAGTTTTAGGAAGTTTGATACACCAAACGGTAGTTTTTAAAATTGAGTATATACAATAACAAAATGTGACAACTTCGATATATTTTCAGATACTAAACCCTTTAAAAAACATATATTATATTCTTACACTTCACTTAAATCATTAACACGCCAAAGGAGGCCGTTATCTTTCATTAAAGTTTTTTATGACTACAACACCTTCTAAGTTATGTATAATTGATTGAATAGATCATTTATATATATAGGCAAAAGTTCAAACGAGAATTGTTTTTCGTACGAGAATCAATCTTAGCCGTCCAATTCTCCCTCCTTCAATTGGATTGCCCACTCATTAATTCCTTACATGCACCATGTCACACTCAATCCCCCCACATTCTTTATCCATGAATTTCATTATCCAAAATGAACGGCCAAGATTGGTTCTCGCAGTTCTCGTACGAAAAGCAGTTCTCGTTTGAACTTTTGCCTATATATATACACACAAATGTCTGTTTGTGCGTGTGTAAGAATTTGATTATTGGTATAAACCATACTAACTAAGCAATTGGATAATGTGAATCTACAATTTAACCATTTTTTATAATTGTTTACTTGATTGGAGTTTTTCGTCAATTCTGATAATTAAAACTCGGATTAAAAAATAAAATAAAAAATCATAAGTACATACATATGCATCGGAGTCATTGTACATCTCACGCATTTTATGTATCATTTTTCATCTTAAATTTTTAAAAACTTATGAAACACAGATTGATGATCTTGAATTTTATGAATATCTTGATAGACATGATCCGGTTATTTAATTAGTTTCTATGATTACCGTCAACTTTAGGGTTGGAGGTAGAATTTTATTAAGGGTGGTGTGACTTTATTATAAAATAGTAAAGTAATTATTATATTATATAGACATAATATATGAATGTTATTAAAAAGTTTCATTATTTTTAAAATAAATAAATAACAAAAGTTGAATAAATTATAAGAACCCTATTTATTAAAATAACGATTATTACAACAGGTATCAACGCTAGCTTCATCTCTTCAATTTGTAATATTGAGTTCTACCTTTATTAGGAAAGGGATTGATTACAAATTCATAGATTTGATCTAATAGTATATTATAGAAATTGGGCTAATTAAAGGAGGCTTAGCATCATTCAACCCCTCTTCACTTTGATCAAGATTCTAGTTTTTATTAAAACCTCCTATATGTGTCGTATAAATTAACTTCATCTCATTGTTTCAATTGCAAAAGTATAATATTTACTTCTTTTAGAATTTTGCCTAACTACTTAACCTTAGTTAATTTTTATCACATGTGTATTTAGACCTTTTAGGAGAAATTAGTTATAATCATATTACTCATGGCTCATGAAGGAGACTTATAATTATAAAATTAAAAGTAGCAACTAACACTTGGTTTTAAATACATATCCAAGAGATCGATGCATCAAATCTGAATGTTAATTGATTGCTTGTATATTTTCTATTTCGTGTTTAATTACTTTTCAAAATTGAATATTTGACCCGTATTAAAGTATCATGATGAAGAATTATAATTAAATATAATCTAGAAAATTCAGTTGAATTAGTGAAAACACTTACATAGGAATGTCAGATTCTGTAGATGTTGATTAAACAGTGTCACCTTCTAAGTTGGCACACGCAGAATCTACTTCATGGTTATCTCTAGGACCCTTCAAAGGGCGTATAGTTGCTTGATTGCCGTTGAATTAAGTCCATAACTTCAGCTGACGTGAACGAGTATGCACTCTGCACTCATTTGTATTAAATTGCTAACATTTATCAAATCAAATCTTTTATTTTCGATCTTTTTTTAAAAGGATAAGTTTATTAATAAAGGTGATGTAAATTTTTATTAACCAATATCTACTTACACGATGAAGAGGGTACTAGTGAGCAAAAGGAATTGGTTATTGATCTTGATGATGAAATGAGAATCAGATAAAGGGAGCCTGTGTAAAGCTAAAATCCTTCATGTGAGAGATTTGTCTTATGTTTAAGCTTTGGCCTAGATATACCAAAAGAGAAGCATTGTCGAGCAAGAGCTTATAGGAATTTGAAGAAATTTGGATAAATTATTACTTACTTTTTTTTTTAGAACAGCAACAATATCATGATAATACTGTTGGTTGAATGGGTTTAGTCCATGGGTTTAATGCTACGAGTCGACCCATCTATAACTTGGAGTGTTGTCCAAGTTACATGTTTATCTCCTGGAAAGTTTCCTATTTTTATGGTTATGATTGAATAGGAATTGTAATCCAATACGTCTTCTTAATCTATATATATGATACCGATGTATAGATTCAATAGGACAATTTGATAGAGTTTGTGATACCGAATTTCTCTAATATTAATCAACGCGTTTTGGTTGGTTATTTGTTCGTGTTATTGCTTTCTGTTTCAATTGGTATCAGAGCCGGCGAGATAAACACCGGTTTCTAATATCGATCAGAAAAAAAGCTGCAATTCATGGTGGTTCCCTGACCTGCGATTAGATCTAATTAATTCCAATTCATGCGAGTTAGTTCTTTTTTTCGGTTCATAATATCGAGTTGGAAACGGTCCTTTGGGCTGTTGATTGTCTCGACATTAGTTGAGCGTAGTAGGCACAATCCGGGAAACCGTTGATCAGCCTACGCGAGTTCAACACAAACCGAAAGCAATTTTCTAGCCGTGAGCTAAGGGCTGGATATATCCCCATTAAAGACTTATTCACGTACCCGGAAGAAGTCTTTGATGGCAAGGGATTCTGTGAACCAGACGGTAGCAAAGGAATCAAACTCGTTGACGTTTCAATTTCCAATATTAACGTCAACCAATTACACCATATGGAGGATGCGGATGGAAGTCCTCATAGGAATTCATGGGGTCTGGGATGTGATAGAACCGGGCTCAGACGACACCAAAAAGAATAACATTGTGAAGGGTCTTCTATTTCAATCGATACCGGAAGAACTGATTCTTCAAATTGGCAATCTTAAAACAGGGAAAGAGATGTGGGATGAAATAAAATCATGTAACTTGGGTGCAGATCGGGTTAAAGAAGCACGTTTACAAACACTAACTTCAGAATTTGAGGGTTTAAGGATGAAGGAGACGAGTACGATTGATGAATTCTCGTCCAAGCTATCCAGTATTTCATCGATCTCCGCGACCCTAGGAGAAACGATGACTCAACAGAAGTTAGTAAAGAAGTTCCTCACGAGCCTACCTGATCGCTTTATTCATATTGTGGCTGCACTCGAGCAAGTGTTGGATTTAAAAACCACTACTTTTGAGGAAGTTGTTGGAAGACTAAAAGCATATGAAGAATGGATTAAAGGAACCAAGAAAGCAAGTGAATCTGAGGAGAAATTACTTTACTCAAAATCGGAAAACACTAGTAGAAATCAAGACTCGAGCCGTGGTAGAGGTCGTGGTTCAAACAGAGGGGGTCGAGGACGTGGACATGGTCGTGGTAGGGATAACACCCAATGCCATGATCAAAGGGACTCGAACAAAAAACGTGAAGACGATAAGAAAAAGGGCAATGGTGAAAAACGTGATATGTCGACAATAAAGTGCTATAGATGCGATAAGTACTGTCACTTTGTGTCGAGATGCCCAAATAGATGGAGAAATCATGAAGCAAATCTCAATGATGCCCGAGAGGAGGTCGATCACGAAGAAGGAACGTTTTTTATGATACAAGAGGAGACAATCTTTCTCAATGAAGACAAATATGTTCCACACAAAGTAGAGGCAAATCAAGAAGACGGAGATATGTGGTACCTCGACAATGGGGCAAGTAATCACATGACAGGGAAATACTCGTACTTTTCGGAGTTGAATGAACGGATAACCGGAAGAGTAAGATTTGGAGATGGCTCGTGTGTTCGAATTGAAGGAAAAGGGTCAATTTTGTTCGAAGGTAAAAATGGTGAGCAAAAGGTAATGAAAGATATCTACTATATTCCCTCTCTTCGTAGTAATGTCATCAGTCTAGGCCAAACAACATTATCCGGTTGTGAAATTAGAATGCATGGTGATTACTTGACTATGAAAGATCGACATGGGAGGTTGCTAATGAAGGTTCCGCGTAGTGAAAATCGTCTTTATAAAACACGCCTTAAAGTTGGAAAACCCCAATGTTTGCAAGCAAATATTGATGACGAGTCTTGGTTATGGCACGCACGACTAGGCCATATCAACTTTGGTGCGGTGAATATGATGCACAAATTGACTAATGGTGTTCCGATTTTAAAGCATCAGAAGGAAGTTTGTGAAGTTTGCGTGATAGGTAAACAAAACAAGCACACCCTCCCAAAGAAAGCTAAGTATAAGTCTAAAAATATTCTCGAGATGTTACACGGAAATATTTGCGGACCTATTGATCCTCCCACTCAAGCCGGTAATGTTTATATTTTAGTTCTTATTGATAACTTTTCTAGATACATGTGGTTTTTTCTGTTGAAGCGCAAGAACGATGCGGCGGATGTAATAAAGAGATTTAAAAAATCAATCGAAAATCGAACCGGCAAAGAGATAAAAACGTTTCACACTGATAAAGGCGGAGAATTTACGTCCAATGATTTTAATCGTTTTTGGAGCGAAGAAGGTGTTGCGAGAATGTTAACGGCACCGTACTCACCCCAACAAAACGGCATAGTAGAACGACGAAACAGGACGCTAATCGAAATGATGCGATGTCTGATGAAAGCAAAAGAAGTTCCAAATGAGTTTTGGGGTGAAGCCATGCGACATGCGACTTATATAATAAACCGTACCCCTACGCGAGCATTGGTAGGAGTCACGCCTTATGAAAAATTCTATGGTCTAAAACCGAATCTCGAAGATTTGAAGGTGTTCGGATGCGTTGAGTATGAAAGAATTGTTTCAAAACACCTAAAGAAACTTGATGATAGATCGAGACCATTAGTCTATTTTGGAAAGGAGCCGGGATCAGGAGGTGTTCGTTTATTTAATCCGCATGAAAATAAAATTGTTATAAGCAATAATGTAATTTATGATGAGAAATTGTCATGGGAATGGAACATGGGAAAAGAAAAAAAACATGCAAACAGCAGCAAAGAATGATGAATGTGGCACATTTAAAGTCACTTGGGCCACCATAGCCAATGTTGGGCCTGGTCAGCCCAACAACGAAGCAGAAGCAGGCCCACCTGTTGTTGACAGCCCACCTGCAGCAGCAAGCCCAGCAGGAAGCAATGTTATCGAACCTGAAAACAACGAAAATAATGACCTTGAAGGTCTCGTTGTAAGTCAGCCCACCACGGTACGTTGCTCTAATCGAACTTCTGTGTTACCAATTAGTTTAAACGATTACGAGCTAAATATGTATGAATTAATGTTGACATTTGACGAGGAGCCGAGGAATTTTAAAGAAGCCATTGTGAAACCCGAATGGCTCAAGGCGATGACAAGCGAGATCGAGTCGATCGAAAAAAACAAAACTTGGAAACTAGTATCTCTACCCAAGAATGCCAAACCAATCGGATTAAAGTGGTTATATAAAATCAAAAGAAATGCGGACGGATCTATCTCACGGTACAAAGCACGGCTCGTAGCAAAAGGCTATGTACAAGAATACGGCATTGATTTTGATGAAGTCTTCGCGCCAGTAGCTCGACTCGAGACAATACGATTATTGATTGCTCTCGCAGCCGGGAAAGGATGGAAGATTTACCACTTAGATGTGAAGACGGCCTTCTTACACGGTGAGTTGAAAGAAGAAGTGTACGTAAGTTAACCCGAGGGCTTCGAAAAAGCGGGAGAGGAAGGAAAAGTGTACAAGTTAGCTAAAGCTTTATATGGCTTATGACAAGCACCAAGGGCGTGGAACATAAAGCTTGATAGCATCTTGCGAGAAATGGGTTTTAAACGGTGCTTGCAAGAATCGGCGGTTTATAAAAAGGTTTCGAGAGGTGAATATATCATTGTGGCCGTGTATGTGGATGATTTATTCGTAACAGGAACGTGTCATGAAATAACAAGCCAATTCAAAAGAATGATGTCCTCGAAGTTTGAAATGTCGGATCTTGGCTTATTAACTTACTATTTGGGCATTGAAGTTTCTCAAGAAAAGGGGTATGTAACAATTAAGCAAGCGAACTATGCTATGAAGATCTTGAAAGAGGCAGGCATGGAAGAATGTAATGCTTCACAATGTCCAATGGAATCGGGACTAAAATTACCAAAAGCCGAGAATGAACTAGAAGTTGAAGCCACTCATTATCGGAGGGTAGTAGGATGCTTGCGCTACCTCCTTCACACTCGTCCGGACTTATCTTACTCAGTCAGGGTAGTGAGTCGTTATATGCGCGCGATCAAACAAATTCTTCGTTACTTTCGCGGTACAATTACGCTTGGAATTAGATATGAGAGGTGTGACGAGTTGAAACTTCTGGGTTATAGTGACAGTAGCCATAATGTAGACGCGGATGATGGTCGGAGTACTACGGGTCACATTTTCTTTCTTGGTAAATCCCCCATCACGTGGTGTTCGCAAAAGCAAGATACCGTGGCTTTATCTTCATGTGAAGCCGAATTCATGGCAGCTACTTCAGCAGCATGTCAAGCAGTTTGGCTAAGGGAGTTACTCGCGGAGGTAACCGGATTAGAGAAGCAAAAGGTGTTGATTCGTATAGACAACAAGTCGGCGATCGCGTTGTCTAAAAATCCAGTGTTTCACGGGAGAAGCAAACACATTCACACGCGTTTCCACTTCATTCGAGAGCGTGTGGAAAACGAGCAAGTTGAAGTCGAACACGTGGCGGGAAATAAACAAGTGGCGGATCCCTTAACGAAGGCCTTAGCAAGAGTAAGGTTCGGTGAAATGAGATCATTGCTCGGTGTGTGCGAATTGCCGTCTCAACCATTTAGGGGGTGATTGTTGGTTGAATGGGTTTAGTCCATGGGTTTAATGCTACGGGTCAACCCATCCATAACTTGGAGTGTTGTCCAAGTTACATGTTTATCTCCTGGAAAGTTTCCTATTTTTATGGTTATGATAGAATAGAAATTGTAATCCAATACGTCTTCTTAATCTATATATATGATACCGATGTATAGATTCAATAGGACAATTTGATAGAGTTTTGTGATACCGAATTTCTCTAATATTAATCAACGCGTTTTGGTTTGGTTATTTGTTCGTGTTATTGCTTTTTGTTTCAAATACTAGCAAGGTGCTAGAACAGGTACACCAAAGTCCATAAAGACTAAAAAAGAAAAAAGTGCTCGTGATTACTCCTCAAAACGGATACAACCAAATCACAATAAAAAAAATCCTTTTATAGGATTCAAGCATTAGTTTGACCGGGACACTCTATTCTTTAAGTTCGACCTTGAATTTAGCCAAAGCAACGAATTACTTTGAATAAAACCCAACAACAAAGATTCATCAAGTGGACCAGATAAGACAACTTTACCGTTTCTAAGTTTCCATATCACCTAGCAAAATGCAAAGAGCTACCGTGAAAGCTTCAAATATCACCCCTTTTAATTCAATATTTCTAAATTATTACCTACTTATGAGATCACCTTTAAAAGAGTTATTTAATCAAAGAAATAAATGACCAATGGAGTGGGGGAAATTTTAAAGGAGCGAGTTATTTAATAATGACAACAAAAAGATGGCGGACAAAGAAAAATGGAAAAAATTCACAATGGGAATGCTATATATTTGACCGATGCAACATAAAAATTTAAGAGGTGATGATTCTGGTAAAAACCCATTAGACCGGCGTATCCGAGCTGGTAGTTGGAGATGATGCGGATGCTGATGTGGTAGTATGTTAGATAGGGTAGGTGGAGGTTGGATGCTGATGGTCTTACTTTTTCAAATCTTAAAAGATGTTTCAAGAATGCTAATATTCTAAACAGTCGCAAACAAATTGACGTTTAGTACCGGTGATCGAGTTATTGACAAGTCTAGAAGCATACTTGTAAGCAATGGACAGTATGAGATGCAACTATTCCCTCATTCATCTATTTCATAACTAATAACTTGTTTGTTTAATTAACTAATTTGGTTAATAGGTTTCTTTATATACTATTTTTCGAAGGATCATAAGTCATTCGATGACTTGTTTATGGATGATGAAGATTGAACTTTGAAGTATGATACGTTACCTACAAAATGATTATAGATCAAAATGAAGGTTGAACACTTAAACTTTTGCTATTTATGATTGTATAAACACTTAATTATTATTTGTATTATTATTAATGCCTTTGTTATTTTTCTATTATATTTAATACAAGTTAGTATTTAATGGTATTAATTATTAAATCGTCAATTGTGTGTGGTTGTGTTATGTAATATTTGTGCACAAATTTATTTCTTTTCCTATTTTTAGAACAATGAAATTATATTAAAGTTCTCCACGCAAATTACTAAAGAGAAAGAAGATCAATACAGAAACCAATGAAACTAACAGTTAGACCATGGGTATGACTCGAGCGGGTAACTCTTATGTTTAGTTTTGGTAGAAGCTAAACACCCGAACCCCCCCCCCCCCTCCCCCCCAACCGACCCCACCCCACCCCACCCTACCCCACCGATGCAACTTGATCGGGTGATCATTTCAAGGCCACCAAACCGATGGCTTCACCCCATCTTCTCTCTTACTCCTTAATTTCTCCTCTCTTACCTCTTCTCTTTCTCTCTTTAATATATACTAGCATCATACTCGCGCAATGCTGTAGCGGCAAATAGTTTTTGGTTTACAATATGTCGTTTTCAAGAATGTAATGATATGTTATTCGCGCGATTCAATGTCACGAAAAAGTTTTTTACAACAACATGTCCGTTTTTTTTAATTTTCTTTTATTTACATCTAACTATTTTATTAATTTTAAAAATAAATTCTAAAAGACAATAAAATAAGAAAAAAGATTTATATTGATTAAATAAAAAGAAGAGTTAATAAGATTTTAAAAATTATGTTAATGTGGGTGGATAATTGTATTAGTATGAGAGAATATATTTTGAATAAAAAGTTAAAGTAAATTATGAGAGAATAAAATAGTTAAAGATTGAGTGGATGAGATTAATTTAGATTAAATGAAGGGTCAAGATTTTATATTGATTGAATTTTAAGAAGTCTTAAAATTTAAGAGGAGAGAAAATGTTAAATAGTTTATATAGTAGTATAGATATATATATATATATATATATATATATATATATATATATATATGGGACGGTTCAAACGAGAACTACGATAACCAATCTTAGCCGTTCATTTTGGATAATTGAATTAATGAATGAAAAGCGTGGGGGAATTGAGTGTGACATGGTGCATATAAGGAATTCATGGGTGGGCAATCCAATTGAACGAGGGGGAATTGGACGGCTAAGATTGGTTCTTGCAAATCTCGTATGAAAAACAGTTCTCGTTTGAACTTTTGCCTATATATATATATACACACACACATACATATTGTTAGAATAGAATAAAACGTGGAATCAAAATTCCCACCATAAAGCTTTTTTTGCCGCCATATATGGGAAACATGATTACTGATATTAATAATGATGGATCAGTTTTATGTTTAATATTAAAAAGGACTGTGGTTAAAGTAGAATTATAGTTATAAAGTACAATGGTACACATGCTCTCATAAAAGAGGTTAAGAGATCAAATCCTGAAACTTTTAATCAAGAGGTTCACACCCCTAAAGAAACTTTAACAGGGAAATCGATTGTAACATTTTAACAACAAATAATATTACTAACGAACATGTTTTGTTTCCTAGATCTCATTAAATTTGGGTCATATGTCTAAGGATTTTATTTTTGTTGCTAAAATAATTAAGCTAATTTTTACTGTAAAAATTTCTATTATGTATTTAAGAAATTCCAGTTACCTTATATGCATCAATCAAAGATTCAAATTTACTTCTTTCCTTCGACTAAACTTTTATAAAAAAATTATCTTTTCTATTCCACAAAATTTGTCTCAAATAATACTTCCTATCACTGTCGACACTTTTAAAGTTAAAATTGCAGATCCTTAATCGTATTTGGCATTAAAAAGGGATTTCATAAGTGATTTAGTTTTCCTATTCTCCGGAATTAAATAAGAACGTTTCAAACCAAAAACCTGAATAAATCAAATTTTAGGTTATCCGACTAAACCAAACTAATAACCAAAAACGGAATACCGATTGATTAGTTCCGATCGGATTATTTGGGTAAGAATAATTTTTAACGGGTTAAAAGAAAGTTGGTGATACGTTAATTTTGCGAAAAGTGGGTCAACCCAAAACATGACCCGAACCTAACAAAATAGAGTGACACGAATCAAACCCGACACGAAATTAAATTTGGTCAACACGAAAGTTACACGACCTATTAACTCAAACCCGACCCGAATTATAAGCAATCAAGAAATGTAATTCTCTAGAAATAGAGCTGACATTTGATCTAGCTAGTCAAACCCCTACGTCATCAATGTATCAGATAATTTTTCCAATTGTAAACTAATATAGCTTTAAGAGTTCAAGGATGTTACACCTTTGGTAAATGAATCAATTTAACAGGAGGTGGAACATAATGTACCTTCGATCACAATGTTTTACCTGCTCGATCTTCTTTCTGACTTTGTATTAATTAGTCAACTATATATTGTTCCTTCTCCCCTTAATTTCAAACGGCAAGCATGATTCTGATAATATTGCCTCTTTAATTTAATTTAAATCTGCTATAATCGATCTTTGGAACAAAAGTGTGGAATGTACGTGGGTATATATGTACATTAAAATTAAGCATTAAGAAGAAGATGAGATGACTAAACATGTATGCTATGAGATTCAATATGAACATGAGAATTGAGCTGGTGAATTCCTACAAATCGGGCATGTCCCGTTCATCTTAAGCCACTCGTCGATACACTCGGCATGGAAGCAATGTAGACACTCGGGTATACACCTCACCGTCTCCTTCACATGGTACTCCGATAAGCATATCGGACACGTTGCATCATCGTGTCCTGGGAGACGTTTGCTTTCACCAAGAACAACTTTTGTGTAAGACTCGATCGTCGCTTGCTCAAGACCTCCGACTGTCGGTGGCGCTGCAGTGCCAGCGTTTTCCGGGGTCACCGCGATGGCGGTTCTCGCGTTGTTGGTCATGAATTCGTTCCCTCTATCTTTACAGCACATGAAACACCCGATGGCAATGGAGGCTGTCATAGCTGGTATAGCCATTGCAAAGGCTATGATTCTGAATACACTTGAGCCTCTTGGAGCACCTGAAAAATCTGGAAATTAGAACTTTTTAGATCTTTTTAAACGAATAGAAAAACAAGATAAATATACTTAGATGCGTCTAATTTTTATAGCCATGAAATTAGTTTTTCATAGAAACAAGTGTTAATTACCGCCAGTGTTGGAGAAACATTTTGTCGTCTTCATGGAAATGTTTGCATAACCACATAATAGACCAGCCAATTCACACTTTAGACAGTCAGGTGAACGCCATGTTAGAGTTATATCATCATCAAGCCGCGATGTAAACCCATCCTGCCGTCCAGGTTTATCCACTGTTGGAACCTTCAACATCCCGGCGTTGAGACAACGAGTCTTATTGTTACTGCTAATCAATGATTTCACAAGACTTGTGGAAGAAGTAGCTAGAGTCGAAAACGAAGAATTACTAAGGCAATCTATAAGTTTTAAACCAGTGAGATTCGCCTCTTTTGGACATCTCAAAAGAGTGTAGTTTTGGTAGTCAAAAAAGGCCGAGAAATGTGTTTTCGAGACGTTGAATGCGAAAAGCCTAGCAGGAAGACAATCCGATGGGTCATAAATACTTATGGTCTGAGAACTATAGTCAATACTCCTTACAGCAAAGTCGCCCGAGCTCGGGATGTGGAAAAGTATCGTGCTTGAAGAAAACACGCAACGTAGATCGAATCCTGGAAAACCGCAGCTTTCTGGTTGCTGGTCGACAAACCGAAACGGGAATCGGACATCGACGAGGCTTTGAGGACAGTAGGAAACAGGGCAATTGGTTGATGCTGATGAAGAAAGAAGTAGAGAAATGAGGAGGAAGCAAAAGAGATAACTAGTGATGGCATCCATGGATACGATATCCAAAAGAGAGAAGGAGGAACATGTGGTTGGTAAATGGGAATCATTTAACGAAATGACAAAGTCAAAAGCAGCGTGTAATTGGTCGTGACAGATGGTTTACAAGTAACGAATTCGTTGTTTATACGCCAATGAAGTCAATGATAATTTTTGTCGTTAATTATGAATTTGATCATGTCAATTTCAAATAGAATATACTGCGTTGAGGTGAGATCTAAAACAAGTTAGATAGATATGATCATATACGTGTTTTTAATATTCTTTCTTAAAATCATTAAAAAAAAAGGTCGATGATGTAAAAGGGGAATTGATTAAAGTCAAATATGATAAAGAATTAAAGTCAATCATCGTAAGAATGTAAAACAAGATATATTTGCATGGTTGAATGAGGAATCGGGTTGAAGGTTGTAGCCGGTGAGAGCTGCGATTGTCAATCATGATCACGATACGGGTATCTAGTTTTACTTTGATGGTCCACTAGATAGTATATTTGTCCCTAATAGAAGAGGTCAGGGGATTATATCTTGAGGGATTTGATCAAGAGTTTAGCCGGGAGTTTAAGGTTTTGAAAATGGTTACAGGTAACACCGATTAGACCGTGTGCATCAGAACCAAAGGATCGCACTCCCGGGAAAATCCCCTTTAGAAAAAATTAAAAGAAATTCTATATGCGAATCGGGACGGATACTCATGGGTAGCCGGATATAAAAAACCAAACCCGACCTATTGTACAATGGGTTTTGTTATCGGTTTTATGGCTTAAAATAAATAAACTCAAGAAGAATCACTGAATTCCCAGCAACTCCATAAACATGATCTGCGAACCTGCACGAAGCCTAAAAGAATTTATCGTACTTCATGAACTAAAGCAGGTTCAAGTGACTGGCAAAACGAATGAAATTTTTTCTATGAAAAAAAATACTCGGATATTCGTTCATTTATCAACGAAACAAGAACAAAAAAAGGCTGCAGATTTACATCTTATAATTGAAAAAAGAAAAAAAAACATCAACTGCGGTGTGTGTTTGAGTATCCTTTTCGTTGCCCATGAGGACTCTATTCGTTATGCTTATGTACTAATTCATGAAATGTCGACAATTTGGGGCTCTACATAAACAGGGGACTTTAACTTCATCCTTGTCATCTGGATCGAATTTGTAATCATACCTGTCACCATAATTTTGCATAATTAAGGGATACAAGAACTTTATTCAAGTTATTATTCTTGTAAGAACACAAAAGAAAAGAAATAATATTTTGCATGAATAAGCGATTCAGATGGTAGCATGGGTTTTCTGCGTTTATATATGTAATATTTCTGCGATAAGGCCGATTCTTGCAAGCTATAGTGCCTGTGACCAATTTTGCAAAGACAATGGTTCAAAAAGTCGATCACTCGTAGAAAAGAACAAATGAATCCTTTCTTGACTTTCGGAAATCCAATGTGGGTCTCATTTTATATCTACATCAAGACCCAGAGTGATCAACTTTTATACCATCATACTTGTTTTTGTTACAAACAAGCAATCATTCTTGTTAAAACGTAGCATCTTTTTGTATTTTCCCAATACCATTGCTGCATTTCAAATAAATTTATAAAAAAACGGTGAACGTAATAATTTGGAGTAAAAGTCATACGTCAATTCATCACCAGCAGCAACGTTGGTTTTAGCTATGAGAACTATCCGACTCACGTCTTCACCCATACTCAAGATCCTAGCATAGCAATTGGGCATGCACTGCAGACAATGTAGCAGAATATTCACATTATTAAGCTTTCATTAATATAGGGGATGTTCCTTATTGCGAGTATCACGAGAACCAATCTTGCCCCCTTGATTAAAATAAATCAATGGCCAATAAAAATAACGGCTCATTAATGATTGGCTCATTAATGAGGGATATTTTGGGAAAATCAAGCCTCGCTCTTTAATGACAGTCCACCAGGACGCAATTATGGTTGGGAATATATATATAACAAAATACCCGTATTAATGAGTCATTAATGAGCATTAATGATGATTACAAATGGTATTTGCATTAAAAATTGTTCTCAAATGAACTTTTCCATATATAATTATATAGGCAAAAGTTCAAACGAGAACTGTACTTCGTACGAGAACCGCGAGAACCAATCTTAGCAGTCCAATTCCCCCTCCTTCAATTGGATTGCCCACCCACGAATTCCTTACATGCACTCTGTCACACTCAATCCCCCACGCTCTTCATCCATGAATTCCATTATCCAAAATAAACGGCCAAGATTGGTTCTCGCAGTTCCCGTACGAATAACAGTTCTCGTTTGAACCCTCCCCTAATTATATATATAACTAGATTAAATGCCCGTGTGATACACGGATTGGTTTAAAAAATAATAAATATTAAACATTAATAATAAGATATTAAGTAATTATAAAACGTGAATGAGATGAGAATTAAAAAAAAACAGATGTAGACAAGTAAAAATACTTTAAATGTGTAGAAGATCTACGTTTAAATTACCATAATGATTAATTTAGTAGGATAAGAATTAAAAATTATACAGCAAATAAATAAGCACTATATATACTTTGATTGTTAGAAGGTTCATTTTATTTGATAAATATAATTATTCCTTATCTTTATGTAATTTTAGTTAAATACATATTATGCAAAAGACTGTAAAAATGTTTAAATCGTAAATTCAAGCTTATACGATAATAATTGATCCAAATAAATGTTTAAATTATGGATTGATTATTTATTTTTATTTAAAATTGATTAAACCCGCATGATTATAAAGATATTAATGAGTAGTGGTTGAATTTAGATAACATCATAATCCTAATTATTTTGACATGAGTTTTTAATACTTTGACTCTAAAAAGTCAAAATTGATTTGTTGATTTGAAGCAAATGAATGATCAAGATTAAATCTTTTCTTAAATGAGTGGTTCAGATTATCTAATAATTTTTTTTCTAATTAGTCTTTTATTTATATTGGAAGATGGATGCATCTCTAGATACATGAATTTTGACTTTTAGATATTCACAAGTCCAGCAGCTTGCTTAAACCAAGTTGCAAGCAAAATAGAAACTTACCGAATGGTTGATTAAGCGTGCGATGTTACCCTTACTTGTGGCGTCAATTACAATATCCTCGCTGATCTTAAATAGCTGCGGAACATTTATTTATTATAATCAAGAAAAAAAAACTTGTATTTTTTTTCTTTTGGTCATGAAAAATAGACTTACATAGCAATCTTTCCCTTGAGACCTATATTGCACCTCCCTGAAATCTGCAACACTGCGCCTCACCTTCTCACCACGGTATTCAAGAACCTGCAAACATGTGCACCCGACCACAAATGAATAAATATAATAAAAACATAAATTGACGCAATTTTAAATAGTGGAAATGTCGCAAAATTGAATCAAGGAATTAATGATATAAAATATACCATTTCTCCTTCGTGTATCTTTCGGCGAGCAAAGAGACCCCATCCATGTATTCCAGATTTGCCAAAACAGACACGGTGATTCTCCATCCTCTAAAAATCAGGCAGATTTTTGTAGAAAGTAATTAAAAGGTAAATAAAAACGATTAACTAAATAATAAATAAAAGAAGGAAGTCTTGACTAACCAGGTTATGACTTACTAATAATATAATTTTAGTTCATTGTCGTGTTCAAGATTAATTAATAAAATAATAAAGATTTGAGATTATTAGTGAATTATATAATTGCTATAAGAAATATAAAGCTCAATGACTAGGAATGACAAGAAGGAACACTTATAGGATTAAGAAAGGAGACTAAGAGTTAAACAACTATTAGGGTTTAAACCCCATTTCTTAGCATTGATTGGCAGTTCAAGTGTGAGTGTGGTGAAATGATTGGCCAAGAAAGAAGAACTAGAGATCGAGAATTGAAGGTATGATTCCAAGTCTCTTCTAATCGAATTTGTTGCAAATTAGAATGTATAGATTGAGCCTGAGTCCAGTCGCTTGTGTGTCGATCGAAATCCCCCATAGATGAAATCGAGATCTTAAATTGCAAATTGGTAATTGAAATTTGTTCTACGTATTGAATCGATGAGATTGAGCCTTTTAGATCACCGCTGCAGCGAGCGGGTAAACGTTGCTAGTTGTAACAAAGGGCAAGGTATACCTGTAAACTGTCAAGTCGTTCCTTTAATGTAAAACAAGTATCTAAATCCTGAACTTCCTGCAAGTTAGACAAATGATAGGAATAAATGATATTTGAATATGGCAAAATACATTATTAGATTATTTAAAAAAGTAAAAAACTTAATAAGAAACACAGTATGTTGACTATTGAGATTACACTGCGGGCTGTTAAGCAGTCTATAGCCTCTATTGAATGCTGGACCCGCCCCATTACCCTATGGAATAATGCCTCCTTTACATCATTCTGAAAAACAAAATTTGACAAAGCAAATGAATTCAAGAATGAAATAAGGGTAAAGTGAAGTTATTCCTTATTTGTTATTTTTATAGACGTTATAAAAGTGGTCTACCTTGGTACTTGTTCTTCTATAAATGCGGCACCTGGCAGCAGATAGTGGCTCAAACTCATCATTATCTACAGTTGATGAAGCCATATTTGTACACTGCACAAGTCTCGAACCCCTAAAACTTTGTTTCTGGTTCTGTTTTTCAAGCAATCCCGTTGCACAAAACACCTCTGAAGAAGTCCTGATCACAATTCCATTATCTGCAGGGGTTCTGCAATGATAACAAGAGAATGACGTAACATGGTATAAGCAACTGATAATAATTCCCAGACTGAAATAATAAATCATAACAGTCGTAGCATTACCTGTGTAAAGCACAATATGTACACCATTTGGTTTTGTATATCCCACCCTTTTCTGATGAATGCAACTGAAATTTTTTATTTTAGTATCATCAATTTGATAATCTCAAAGAAAAAACCACATGCACACACAGAAACGAAGTTTCATACTTATTTAATGCAAAGTAAAAAATAATACCTCGACACAGTAACCAGCCATCGAGGCACACATTGCATGGAAATAGGTAGCACATTTGCAACATTGAATGCAAGAACCATAAACTTGTTTGCAAATTACACATGCCTACAATTTACTTATGAAAAAGGAAAGATTAAAATTCGAACTATTATTCAGCCAATCTGCATACATTTTGTTTCAATGTGTTTACCTTCACAAATGAGTCAGGTGGAATCCTAAGAAGTCCAGTTGCAGGCTCCATCTTTTCATCGCTTAAAAAAGCAATCTCAGGTCGAAACCATGCACATATAACATGAATCCACAAGGTTTCAATATCAGTCGGCTTCAATGCGCCTCCTGTGAAATCATAATAGAGTAACAAAGAATTTAAAATCATTTAAAGTTAATAAATAAGTGTAGTTGGGTGGAAATCGAGTACATGACATACCTTTCACAGGACAGAGGCAGCACTGTCTCTCAACCTCGGGCGTTTCACATGCCCTACAAACCCAGGATGTGAAATCATTCATATCTCTGACTCCATAGCATTCTTGATGCACAGCTATTTGACATCTGATAAGAAAAAAAATGTGAAATTATTCTACTTGATGGAGGTAATATAGTTACAATTTGTTGCATTGGATGTTGAAGATAATAGAGAGGACCTGTTGCAGATAATGATTTTGTTGATATCATAATCTTCATCCCATCTACAGATTGCACATCGTTCGGTTGTCCACTTTGAATAAACAGGTTCATACTTCTCTACAGTTTTGTAAAAGTCAATAGGTAAAGAACAATAAAAGAATAAGGATCCATGAAGATCAGTATAAGGAATATGATTATACCTTGAAGAAAAGAAAACAATTGTTGTTCATCTAATTGACACAAAGCAGCCTTAACATAATCCACATTATAATCTGCAAGCTGCAATGTTAAATGTCACAATATATAATAACTGATAAAACATGTTTCAAGGAAATCTGATGATATGATGAGGTACAAACCATTTTTTCCAGTGGTAACATCGAATCCTTGACTTTAATGCTGACCTTCCACTTTTTTGCTCTTGAACCAGTATGGCGTTCCCATTCAGAGGGGGTTTGCTTCCTTGTCCCACATGAACCACACTTACACTCAACTCTGAGACAAAACAAAATTAGAGTTAATTTAAAATCATTCAAGTATAATTATCGTATTATCATAACCAAAAGCGTTTGTTATCCTACAGATGAAGATTTGGATAATAAATCCCTTCAATGCCGGTACATATAACATCTATTTTGTCAGGTAACGTGCTCTGGCTATTGCTTTCGGTTAATCTGAGGAACATAAATTAAATCATCAACAATAAAACAAAACATAAGAAATTAAAGAAAAAAATATAAGAAAAGCAGAGGCGCTTGTTCAACTGCTTAGATACCTGAGTTTCAATTGGCATTCATCTACAGTTATTTGTTCAAGTGAAAATTGACCTGTGCATTCTGGGCAGTAATATTCATCGTTTTCCAGATCCTTAAGTGAGTAAAATAAGTTAGGTTAGACTATTTAAGTCATGTGTCAAAATTGCTAGTGAATCAGATATACCTTGACACAATTGCTGGAAATTTCGTTGCATTCTGCATGTACCCAAAGATTACAACCATCACAGTATATCTAAACAAAAGAAGATAATCAAATAAAAACATCAGATGCCACTCGTTCTCCATAGACAAACTTATAAAAAAGTCAACAAATTACAAGAAATAGTGAAAAATATCTAGAACAACATGCCTTCCTACGCTGGAAATATTCTAGATCATCATCTGTAGCAGTTGCCACTTGGATTTCAACCAGATCGGGCTCAGTAGAACAATCTTGTTTATCATTATATCCAGAATTCAAATTCCCATTTTCTACAAAATATGCCTCTTCTATTGCCTTACGAAAATCTTCTCGCCTGCAACTATATAATTGAGTCTGTCCCTCGAATCTGATGGTAAATGAAGTAAAATAAACCATTATTATTTCTTATTTATTATCTCCAAGGAAACATAAGTCAAACTTTAAAGTATTAAACCACACACCTTCCCATATACTCCAAAAAAGGAAATAGCATTCCACCCTTCACCCACGCATAATCCTGAACAATCATTAAACAAAAACTTAGGCTCTACAATAATTCATGTTAACAAAAGCATACAAAATCCTATAATTTAAAAATTCATAGGAGATTTCACAAGTACTTCAGGCACAAACTCGAAAGAAAGATTACCCGTGTTCCTCTCTTTGAATACCCGTAAAACATCACGCAGGCAGTGTTAGGAACATAAGCCTTCAATACAGCAGGAGGGGCTTCTTGGTGTGCATCAATTACAACAGCAGGCCAAGCTGGAAACCTTTTCGAACATTTTGCCCAAACAATATCACCTGCGACAAAATCTTGAGGGCCATAATATTCGTTCCTTTTTACGTTCTTGACTGTTTTTCTCCCCTGCTTATTGCCGTTATTAATGTAACTACTCATGGAAGTTGCAGCATCTTCAAAATGTACATCCACTTCCACAATCTGTCTCTTGGATACTAATTCACTATCACAAAAAGGGTTTTTGCGCTTATTTAAACTCTGATTATCATTCTCATTCTTCCACAAACTAATTACGGAATCATTAAATCGCGATGGGCATACCGAAAGACGACCTCTAGAAGATTTTAGTAACTGAATTGAACCCGAATTCGACTTCAAATCATCAGGTGTACAGGGAACTCCGTTGCACCAAGAATTTACAACGTCGTCGTACTCAATAAAACAGGCCCCATTATCAGCATTTAGGGCAAACTCGGTAGCTGTTCTTCGTTTCCTGGAGAAAGTCAGAACAGGGTAGCGATTATGTTCATCCTCCGTCTTCTCGATATCAATTTCCTCCAATTTGCAGCGTTTAACATTCGGCATTTCTGATTTCACCATCTGTTTAATCATCGTCTTCACCGACCGCAAAACTTATCCATCACTGACTCTCCTCTCATAACAGAAATCGCAATAAAAACCCTAATTTCAGTCCACTCTGGAGACTAAGAAAACAAAAACGCATCGATATTTATGAATTCAGATAGATAGAATATGAAATTTCTGCAACCACCCCCAACTTAGTATAATGAGTGAATGGTTCGAGAATTCAGATAAATAAAACCGATAGATATTCGACACTCTCTAAAAAAAGCGTTGGAATATGTAATTAACAATTTACAATCGAGAAAATTCAGGAATTCGATTCAACAGAACATGCGAATCCAAAGAAAAGAAACCCTAGTTCGAGAATCGAAAGGCAAAAACGACGAAAAGATTCAAGAAAACGATGATAAATTGAACGAATAGAATCTTGGATTGTGCAACAGGGATTCAGAACGAATGGAAGCCAAAATCGACGGTGCGGACTGCGGAGGGAGATAAAGGAGTAGAAATTGCTCCAATTGCTTAAATAAAGAAGGATCAAACGACATGCATCTGTCAGCGTTAAATTAAAATTAAAATTAAATAATAAACGTCAGTCAGGTCGTAAAGAATTTTGCACTGTTTCCCCAAACTAATTGTAAATACGCAAAACTAGTCCCTTAAGTTTTCATGATTTTACCAAACTCAAGCGATAGTGTCTGATCCCCTTTTAATCAGGAAATTTTATAAAACCTCCTAAATCATCAATTACTTGTTCTCCAAGTTTGCTGTAAAAACTTAAAGTAATTGATGATTGGTTTACATAATGTTTTCTAATAAGATTGGAATCTAGGAAAGAATTAAAATGCGAGGAAACTTAATTTAAAATTTAAAATCATCTATTGTGTTTGGTTGTAAAAATATAATTGAAATTTAATATAACTCCCTAACCACCTTCTGCCACCACCGACTACAACCAACAACCACCACCCCTAACCACCATCACCCTAACCACGGTCACCCTAATCGAAGCCCTAACCACCACCATCACACTAAATCAAAGCTCTAATTGCCACTTAGTACATTTTTAAAAAAAAAAATCTATTACACCGTGTTATCCAAGTTTGTTGTAAAAATCTCACTCAAAAGTTTACTAATTTAGCAGAAATTTAGCTTTGCTAATAGCATTTGCTTGTTTCTAAAAAAGGTAGCACTTGGAATCAAAAAGATATATTATTTTAAAAAGGATTTTGCTTACGGAAATATATTAAATTTTATACTTTTTGCTATTATATATATTTAACTTTTAAAATTATCTTTTAATGTATTGAACTTAAAATTGTACTTTTTATTATATTGAACCCTCAAATTTTATCTATCAAACTTTACATATTTTACTATTGTATGTATTCATTTTCAAGTTGAATACATTAAATTGTAAGTTTTAAAAGTTCGCTATATTAAAAAAGTTAGCTTGAAATTTAGATGAGTACAATATTAAAATATGTTATGTTGAATACATTTTTTTAAACTATTCCCTTTTGAAAGATTCACACTAAGATGAAAAATTTTAACTAGTGGTATGAACTAACATTCCTATAATCCTAGCCACATCTATCCCTACATTAAATTAGAAAACTAACATGATATTTGTTTGAGTTAAAGTTTCAAGAAAAAAAAAACTCTTCTTGAAAGTACATAGAGAACATTATAAAAAAATAGAAATCTTGACAAAATTACTCTTATTTTTAATTTAAAATTACATAAAGCAATAAAATTTTAAATTATATTAACAAATAAAAAAATTAGATACATATACTAGTTTTTCAAAAATGCAATGTACTGTTTGATCCCAGTTTATTGTGTTCACTATATTTTGTGCCATTATATTTTGAGGGGGAGATGACCTTTCAAAAACAAATTGTCTATAGTTATCTTTTAACATTAGCTATTTCTTACATTATGAGGAAATGAAACATTACTTTCATGAAAAGATGAGACAAAACAACTAATAAAGTTTCATATAGGAGAAGACATATGTTCACAATTTGTTAAAGGGAGCATGTTTTTGAAAAAAGTTTCGAAATCAATGTTAAAGATCAAAACTATTTATGAGGGTGAGTAAAGTTTTGTTTGATGAAAATTATGTACTAATGCTCAAGATCAAGTGCTCATATGAAGACAAAATAGATTATTATGGTTGTAAATATGAAAGCTCTGAGGTTATCGCTGAAAACTCCGATAACAACCATATACAAGTTTTGTTGATTGTAGAAAGAAAAAGAATATATGCATATTCTAAAAAGGAAGAATGTTAATGATGTTTTTGTTTCGAATACGCATAATTGTAAAATAAACACAAAGAAGGAGATTATAGATCCCAATTTATTGTGTTCATTATATTTTTGGTAAACCTAGTTTAATAGTTTATGGTTCATGTGACACGTGGAATAGTTAAGGGTAAAGAGTGTAAATACATATAACGTATAAATAGTTGTTTGAAACCATACCATGTTATGTTCTCGAGTTTTTTAAGAAAGAAAAGTGAAGGAAAGGAAAGTGGAGTGAAGAAAGGAAAAGAAGTGGGAATATTAACCGGTGTTCTTAAGTTAGAAGTAAAGTAAAAGAAATAGAGGAGACATCATTTCCTTCTGATTATCCCACTTTTGAAAAGAAATTTTTTTAACAAAATAACCCTTCATTCCCCCTCTCTTTCATTTCCCGCCCTCCTTACACAATTTTGATTGTTTCCTTTCCTATCCCTCTCTTTTCCTTCAAAAAAAAAGTTATCTCGAAAACACAAGCTAAGCTTTCCTTCAATCGATCATATTAACAGAGAAATCTCTTTTTGCTCATTCATTCCGAACCTAATTAGAGATCATTATTTTGTATTTGATTGCTTCGGTTAATACTAGATCCACTTGCACCTACTAGTGATATCATAGCAAATATTAATAAAAAATTAGGTTGCTATTGATTTTATTCGATCCATAGTTTGTGTATTTGTTATGTTTTAGTTGCGCGACTTTTTCCCTAATTCATTGTGATATTGTGTCATTTGATTCGATTAAATCATAGGCGTGTGTTAGTATGGTGTTTTGGAACTGTTGAAATCCGGTTTTAGGATTTATGGTTGGTATTAAGTGTATTTATTCTAAATCTCGACCCCAACAGGGAAGAACACAAAGAAAAACTCTTTTACTCCATCTACTGAGTAGTTTGGTTTTGCTCTGTTACTAAACAGTTTGCTTCTACTCCGTCTTTGAGCAGTTTGCTTCAGCTCCATAAGCTCCTACGCAGATTGCTTTTACTCCGTCAACGAGTAGCGTGCATCTACTCCGTTAACAAGTAGTTTGCATATGCTCGCAATTTGCTTTTGCTTTAGGTTCCGCTGCTTTGTCTTCAAAGCAGTTTTGAAAAAGGAATTTGGTTCGCAGAATGTTTCTGAAGGAATTGAAATCTGTCGGGAATTGGAATTTGAATCTGTAATCTGTTTGGTTGGCAGGAAATGGAATTGGAATCAAATTCCATACTGTTTGGTTGGCAGATAATGTAGATGAATTTGATTTCAGTAATGTAAAAAGACAGAATTGCCCTCCTTGTTTTTTTACTTAATTTTAGTTTGTTTTATAACTTTTATGTAAAGAAAACACAAATATAAATTATAAAATCATGCTAATAAACATGTTAATAAACATAATAAGATAAAATCATTACATGTTAATGTTAATATAATAAACATGCTAATAATCTAGTAATCTTTCGATACATCCATCATTCGATATACTTGGGATGATTTTACCAAAATATAGTTATCAAAAACTTACATATCCAACATTAATCACCATCCAAAATAACATCCCAATTCATAATACTACGCTTCCAAGATGTATTTGACCCAAGCCTCTCTATCGCTTTCTTCCAATTGCCAAAAGTTTTGTACGTTAATAGGGTCGCTTCTTATCTTGGTCAAAGCTTTGAACTTCTCGAAGTGGGTTAGTGAATTCATCTTTAAAATCTCGGGAGAGATCTTTTCACTCAATTCGTTGATCTTCATGTCAAATTTAATACCTTGGCTCAAGTCTTTTGATATTTCTTTAAGACTTTCCGTAATCAACTCAACCGCATTGTTAAACCCGTCATCACTTCGACTCTTCCTCTTCCTTGAATGAACACTTGGTGAAGTCTCATCATGTTGCACGTTTATATTACGGCTAACGGCATTGTCTAAATCAAGCAAATCATCATCCGACTCTTGTGAGTGTTCCAAGTTCACCTCTTGCTCCATCTCAACAAAATCTTTAGCTCTATTTCCTTGTGCTCGGTCTTTCCCAAAAACAATGCAAAGATCTTCATAGTAAGGAAATGTTTTGTTTTTCCATCTAGACGCATCCTTATGCACCTATATTTCAACATTATTATTTATATAAAAATCAAGAAGTGTAATATTTTCATTTAGTCGCTTATTAAGTAACAATATAATTATTATAATTCGTACATGAAGGTATGCTTCCCAAACCGGTTCCTCCACAATAACACATTGTTTTACGGGGTCATAGCCAAACCCACTCGTGTTTGAACCGTTTACCATGTCATACACACATTTCCAATCGTTTTTCATAGTTTTTATCTTCGTTGCAATATGTGGATTACCTAAAATACCGGAATTTGAAAGTGATTGTTTCAAGGCATGCTCTAAATATGCTAAGTAACCTGATTTGAAACCATTATCAGTTTTAAATCCTCCCGCATTTGTCATATTCATCATAGCCTCAACTAGCTTTGCTTCTTCATTACTTGTCCATGGCCTATATTTTCTAACTTGACTTGTCATACCTATAAACATAAAGATAATATTTCAATAACCCAACAAAATAAATTCAACAAAATAATCCAACAATATTTCAATTAACCAATTATAACATAAATAATCCACCAAAATAATCCAACAATACATTATATATAGATAAGTTTAGAGGTAATCAATACAATACAATACATTTTTATTTAATTAGCAGTGCCCCTAGATGCAAACATAGACTCAGCTAAATTATCTCTAAACGTGGTCCATTCGTTTGAAGTCCCAATAGAATTAATATTATCCACATCCTCATGTCCAAGATCTCATGTTCCCTCATCGTTTGTACATTCGATGTCAAATGGATCTACTTCCATTTCTTGTCTTATGAAGTTATGAAGCAAACAACATGCCATTATTATCTTATTTTTAGTTTCAATTGGATAATACGAATTGTCCTTCAATATTCCCCATCTTTCTTTCAAATGGCCAAAACATCGTTCGATAACATTTCTTGCTGAAGAATCTTTCATATTGAAGAATTCTCTTGCTGTAGTTGGTTGGTGTCCATCACGCCACTCATTTAAGTGATACCTTTGACCTCTATAATGGGCTAGAAAACCCTCTCCATTTGTGTATCCGGCATCAACCAGATAATAACCTATATATCAGATTTATAGTTAATAACCATTTGTGTTTATTGTAGTTAATAACCATTTAAGTGATAAATTGTAGTTAATACGTATATTTACATACCCGGTCTTGGAACTTTTAATCCATGTGGTCTAAGAAGAGCATCCTGAAGAACTCTACCATCTCGCGGCTGACCCCTCCCATCCCGTTAACACTTATATAAATTGCATATCTTGGGAACAAACCCCTAGAACGTTTGTTGCAATGTCATTTTTTCTTGTTCTATATCTAGGCTTTTCTTAGCTGGTACTAGACACTTTATATACATTCCATCTAAAGCTCCTAAACAATTCTTAAACCATTTCCATCTTTGATCGGTAGAGTTATCGGGCACCGCTTCAAGTTTCTTAAGCAAACAAGTATGCAATCGTATGCCTGCATTACAAACTCGAGAAAAATGTCTACTAATTGTTTCTCCCGAACGGCGAAATCGACATATGATGACACGATTTTTAACATCGTGAGCAAGAATATGGAGAAAAATAGCAATTTGTCCATCGATATTCATATTCCTACTTGGTTTTAGGCCTCCGAATATTTTAAGCATATGACATAACTTCGTAAAACACCTTCGAGACATCCTAATTTGTGATATTGACATGGTGTCACTCTCATAAACATATCTATGTAGAATTAGGTATCGATCTACATTTGAAGGAAAATGTTTAAGATGTGGTCTATCTCTATGTTTTTTAAACATCATTAACAAGAGGACTACAACAATGTGCAAAACCACTTTCCACCATTTCAAAATCAATGATGTTTGTCGTTGTCTACGATTTTGTGTTGTTAAATTAAGTCGGGACATTTTCCTGCGCATACAAATTCATATTCAAGATGTTACCCACAAAATCAGTAGTTGAGATAACATATCAATAGAATATGGCATTAGAAACCAAAGGTAGCTTCAAAAAAACGAGATTATTGAGATAAAGTAAGCTAATTTGATTGCATAGTTATTAAAATCGCGATCTTGATCGTAGGATCGTACGATCCTACGATCCCACCTACCAAAAACGCGCCGGATCGTACTTAGGATCGCAAATAGGTAGGATCGTACTCAGGATCGTAAGATCGTAGTAAGATCGTAGGATCGTTATGCGATCCCACGATCCCACTTTTTTTGTTTTTTTATATTTTTTAATTATTACTATTATTTTACATTTTTTATCTCTACTATGATTTATTTTTATTATTTTAAAATTTTTTAAGTGATCAACCTTGTGCTAAAAACAATTGTTTGCAGTTTTCTACTTTAAATACGTCACATTTTTTTTATTTTGTTATAAGAGATATGTGTTTACGAAAATAAGTTTTTTTATGAAATAAAAATTAATGTTATGCACAATAAGCTCTAGATTTATTGATTGTGTTTAAGAGATATATTAAATGTTATTATCATATGCAAACTAATGAATTATGGTGAGTTGTTATCTATGCACTTAATATTTAAAATTTGAACGATTTGATTTATGTTATTTTAAAATTTAATGTTTCATTCTCTCGTAAAAATATTGTATAATTGGTTTTATAGCATACAAAAAAACTAAAAAACCTTTAGTGACTTGTGGTAGGATCTTAAGATTCCGATCTCGATCTTACGATTTGATCTTGTAAAGACGAAAACGATCCTAGGTAAGATCCCGATCTTAATAACCTTGTTTGATTGTTTAACAAATTTGATTTATCACCTTGAAAAGTTATATAGCTGGAATCAGTTTTGTATTAATGATTATCTTTGAATTTAGAACTTTGATGTAATTAAGAGGGGCTAGAATTATGTTTTTGTAATTTAGAGAATCTTGAATTAGGAACTTGATTTAGGAACTTGAATTATGTTCTTGTAATTTAAATCTTTCATTAGACAACTTGAATTATATTTTTGTAATTTAGACAAATTCCCTGTTTTTTAGACAAATTATCTTTCATTATGTTTTTAGACAAATTCCTTGTTTTTTAGATAAATTCATGTTTTTTACTTTCAGTTGAGTATTCCCTGTTAAATTAAGCAAATTCCATGTTTTTTTAGTTGATACCGTTAAAATTTGCAACTTCTAGAGAAGCCTTCTCAAGAATATAAAATTGAAGTTGAGTATTACACCCCTACTTTCATTGATACTATAATTTAAAAGCAATGTTCATACACCCCTAGTTTCATTCATATTTTACGAGAGTTAAGATAACATAGAAATTGAGATAACAAGTTCTTGCAAATCAGGTATCCACAAAATCATCAGTTGAGGCCACAATCATTTGTTACCCACACAATCATCAGTTGAGATAACATATAAGTTAAGATAACAAGTTACCCACAAAATCATCACTGAGATTTTCAATGTTGTGATTTTCAAGAGAGAGAAAGGGAGAAAGAGAGAGAGAAGGAGAAATATATACGGGGGAGAGAGTGAGGAAGAGAGAAGAGAAAGGGAAGTTACCGGCGGCAGAGGAGCGCAGGCGACGATCGGGGACGAACGACTCGACTGGGAAGGCGACGAGTAGTGAGTAGTGAGCAGGCGACGAACGAATCGACGAGCAGTGAAGGCGACGAACGACTCGACGGGGAAGGCGACTACAACCGGGACCTAGGGTTTTAGATGAGCAGAGGAAAGAAATGAAGGAGTATTTGTGTTTTGTGGGTTGTTTAAAGGGCATTAGAGGGTATAATAGTAATATATCAGATCCCCTCATATGTAGTTTTTAAATTCCCTCCTACATTTGAAGGATTCCACTTTCCCTCCTACAAGGGATTTCAATTTCTTATAATTCCATTCCCAACTCTAACCAAACATTGGAATTTATGGGAATTGGTTTCCAATTCCCATGAAATCCCACAGATTCCTTCAATCCAAACGCTACCTTAGTCAAGTTTCAAAGAGAAGAAAACATATGTTCACAATTTGTTAAGTGAGCAAGTTTTTGAAAAAAATTTCATATTAGTCTTAAAGATCAAGAGCTAATTTTAAGGAGGACTAAAGTTTTGTTTGAAGAAAGTTATGTTCTAATGCTCAAGTTCAAGCGCTCCGCTGAAGACGAAAAAGATAATAATAATTGCAATTTATGAAAAGCTCAAGGTTACCACTGCAAACTTTTGATAACATCCTAATCACTAAAGAAGAGTCTTTAAAAATCTCTTCAACACTCAAAACTAAAAAAGATCAATCTTCGAGCTTTGCTAATTTTAGAAAGAAAAAAAAATCTCTACATATTCAAAAGAGAGAGATTATCATAATGCTTGAATAAATAGTTTTTTTTTGTTCTTATTATATTTAATTGTAAAATGAACATAAATATGGAGATTCCTTATTTACTGTGTTCATTATATTTTGGTAAAGTTAGTTTAGTTTTGTAGTCATATGACAAATGACATAGTTTAGGGTAAATACCTATAAGATATAAATAGATGAAACCCTATTATTCTAAGTTTAAATCCATCGACATTTTAATAAGAGAAAAATCATAGCTCATGATTTCACAACGTTAAAACAATTTGATGAACACAAACTAGTTTACAAGACTTTTAACAAAACTTAATCTTTGTTGATAAAAATCGAAACTTTGTTGATAAATCAGAGTGCGGAAGTGTTTTAAAACAAAACGATTAAAAATTTAAAACCTGTAAGAAGATCTAGTTAAATCTCAAAAACTCTAATTACTAGTTAATAATCTACAAGAAGGATTATGAATTACCTCGGATGTTGAAGCTTAATCCACGGTTGATAATGCCAAACAAGCACCTTCTAGCCGATATAGGCAACCCCGAACAATTAACACTTGATAGTATATGTGTGTGTATTTCTCGAAAAACTCAAAACCTGAAACCGTTTGGGTGGTGTTCGGCCGATGGAAAACAAAGGGAGAGAGGAAGGAGAGAATTTTCTAATTGCTTATCAAAACTTAACCTTTTAATGAAACCACTTATCCTTTATATATACTAGAATAAATCTTAATTAGATTAGGATTCTAAAACCTTAAATAAAGGATATAACTTTCAAATATAAACTAACTTATCAACTATTTTTTCAAATTCCTTCTGTTTTTTAGCACAATCCAGAGATTGCGCTCCCTGTCAAGGAGATTAGTCCTGGTAAGCTTGTCATTATTGAACAGAGAGAGGTTGGTAAAGTTGCTAACATTGTTTGTCATCTACAAACTAAAACTCTGTTAATAAGTAATTGCAAAATAAACTTTTTCTAATATTTATTAAACCCGTAAATGGGAAAATATTAGGCTAGGATCCATATTTCACAAACTAGATGCATGGTTTGGACAAATCAACACCGGGTCATTCTATTTCTAGTAGATAATAAAATCTAATCATGTTTAATCCTAATTCTTATGCATTGGCCCCGTGACTCACGGATCTACCCTTAGATCATACCAACGAGGACGTTTAAACCTTGGCCAATCAACGATCATAGAATCACGGGGTCTCTACCCTACCCACAGAAAGTTTGACAAGTGATACTCACGGTTTGGGCACGTCAAAGCATCAATGCACTTTAAGTATAGGCTATAGAATAGTTGATTAACTTGATATATTTACTTGAATAGTTGATTAACTTGATATCAAGATAATCAATTTGTTTACTTGAATACCTGAATCATTTTATAGTTAATTAATAAATTATGTTTTCCAAAATTTATTTATCCTATAGTCAAAAAATAAAGAAAAAATAAGAATTTGAAAACCTAAAATTAGGGTTGTAAACGAACCGAACGTTCATGAACCATTCGTGAAATGGTTCTGCGGGTAGTTTATTTATATTTGTTTGTTTAATAAATGAATGAACATGAACAAGATTTTCCATTTATGTGTAGTGTTTAATAATATTGGATTTGAATTAAGTGTGTGTTTTTCGTTTATGTTTGTTTATCAATTAAATGAACGAACAAAAATGTTTACGAACTAATCAATTTGTTACTTTGTTCGGTTAAAGTTTAACAAGCGAACATGAACACATATTTCTGTTTGTTTATCTGTTCGTGTTCGTTTATTTTTTCGGCTAAAGTTAAACAACCGAACACGAACAAGCGGCGTTCATGTTCGTTTGGCTCGTTTATAGCCCTACCTAAAACAATCTCAAAGAGGATTGATGGATAAGTTTATAAAAAATTTGAAAACCTACACAATTATAAGTTTATTATTCAACATTTATATATACTTTAGTTTGCTTTTGTATATTTTAGTATTTTTAGGGGCCCATTTTTTAGTTTTGTCCTAGGCCTCAAAAATGTAAGATGGCCTTGCTCCACCGAGGACTTCTTTGCCTACCACGTAGGACTTTCTTGCCTCCACCGAGGTCTTCAACAAACGCCTTCAAAAAGACTTTTACAAGTGTTCTTCACCAAGAACACAAACCCAAGATCCCAAGTGGGGAATAGTCAAACCCACTTTCAACAACAAGGTTTTTTTACAAGAACAATAATGAAATCACTCAAACACCAACAATGGTGTGTCAATGATTATCACTCACTAAATACAAGAGGCAAATGGATTTGAAATTGAAGCTCTCTTGTTTTATCTCTCTTGACCTCTCTTGCTTTCTTTGAGTTGTTAAAGAAGATATTCAAATCTTGAATATTAGAACAACTCAAGAATCACACGTATAAAATATTAAGATAAGAGATCACAAGTGTGTGATGAAATATTACAGAAAATTTTCTATGCAAGAGATTTGTTAAAAATGAAAACTCAAAGCTTGAATTTATAGAGAATGGGGAGAGAGAAAGTTGGTCTCTCTAGTGGCTGGACGGTCGCAGACCCACGGTCGACCGTGGCTTGCAACCGTGCGTTACTAGCACAACTTTTCAGCCACATTTAAAATGTTACCGTTATGCACTTGACTTATATTTGAAATCTGTATTTTATTAGTACAATACCCAGGATATAATATTATTATCTTGTGTACTTTGGTTGGTACAAAAATCAAGATAATATTACATTTGAAATGGGTGGATCACAACGTGCCACCTATGTACTTTTTGTGTGCACAATGTCCAAGGTGAGATCTTCTCCTAAGATCTCATCTTATTTAACGAACAAAAAAAAATATCGAGTATAATAATACCTCTTAATGATATTTTATTTGTACACAAAAATATGTATTTTCATGTTTGTAAATATTTGTCAAATAAAATATATTTCAATAATAATTGTTGCAAACAAATTTATAAAAATACAATTCCAAAAGTAAATATCTTTAAGATCATGTGAAATTGATTTTATAAGTGAAAATACATTTAAGAAAATATTGACTTTTCAATATATGTGACGTTGTTGTTTAATAATTATTTTTACTTTATTGGTATTGCAAGTGTTTGACGTTTTATAAAATTTACAAGTTTAATCCTCATGATATATTAGTTTTGTGATCAATGCAAATTTATATTTAACTCCTTATTTTGCCAAACTTATTGTTTTCATATTCTTGGATTTTGTAATATATTTTCTTTTTAAATAAATATTAAAATTACGTTATCAAAACATTTATGTAAATATTTATTCGTTGATTGCACCAACATAGGTGTCCCTAAAAGAGTTGCATGTCTAATCTAAGATTGCTTGAATATTAATTAACTTTTAAGAAAAACTTATTAATTCTAGTATTATAAAACACCTTTTAAAACGGTCGTTTTATAATCAAGATTTGTATGCATACCCTATCGGGGTACACAAGACGCCAATAAGCTGAACTTATAGTTTTATGATAAAAAACTTTAAAATATAAAATTAAACCTCAAACACGACGAATAGTAAAAAACGAAGTTTATGCTGTACTTATTCATCATAAAACTTTTTATAAAAACGCGGTTTCATTGTTTAATAATGTCTATTATTAAAGCTCATTTTGTTTTAACGTCGCATCAAAACTATAAAATAAAATTACCACATAATTTATAAAAATTATACCCGTCCTCAAGCTGTAGAGTTCCCACTTGTCTCGACACCTCTGGTGTAGTTCCCGAGCTTCCTCCACCCATCGTGTTTGTTCCTTTGTCTTGAAATCTTCAAACTTTGATCTTCTTACTGTACAATAATAAATAAAGACTATATTGTTATGGTTACAACAAGAAAGGGGATGTAAGTGGCAGGCAAGCTTCCCCAAAACCAAAACAAAAAAGACATAAAAGAAAACACAGTCACGGTCTATATTGGCAAGAACTATAACTACATATCATAACAAGAAAAGAATAAACAACTTACTCGATTAGATAAGCATTTGCGGTTGACAAGTAAAACCGCAAACGTGATCTAATAATATAATGCGACTAATATCCGAGTCAAACAATTCTGCATGTAGCAAATAGATACAAACAATATATAAAAGAAACCACACAAATATATAAACGAATAAATGTGAGAAAAACAAAGAAAACAAACTAGATCCATTCAATTATTTCTCATTACTTCTCAATTAATATCTATTAATCGAGACGAAAAATATATAAAGTCATAATTGTCCCATTTTGACCAAAATTCCTTTTTATGAAATACACGTAAACTTTATTTAATTAATTGTTAAAAAAATTATAATTAAATCATTTATTTCACAAAAATGAGTGTATTCGAAAACACTATATTTGCTCAAAAACTAAAACGGACAATTACAAACTACTATTGCTTCTTTTCTTAATCACTTTTATTGTTTTATATATTTCAGATCATAAGTTTTTATAAATCAAATAAAGTTAATGGCTTATGTGTATATATTTTAAGTTCTGGTTTATAACTTAAAGTTTATGGATTAAATTCCATATATATATATATATAGGGAAAAGTTCATTTGAGAACCGTTTTTATTGCGAGAACCAATCTTAGCCGTTGATTTTGGATAATGAAATTCATGGATGAAGAGCGTGGGGGGGATTGTGTGTGGCAAGATGCATGTAAGGAATTCATGGGGAGACAATCCAATGGAAAGAGGGGGAATTAGACTGCTAGGATTGGTTCTCGCGGTTCTCGCAATAAAAACGGTTCTCAAATGAACTTTTCAATATATATATATATATATATATATGTATGTATGTATGTATGATTCAAAACTTGAAATCCTACTTTATTAATCAATAATGCATGTTTTATTCACCAACTCGAGTAAACCACTACACGACTTTACTTTTAATTTAAAATTAAAACTTGAACATAACACGTTTAACCAAGTTTCAGGTTTTCAAAATTGAAACTTTATTATGTTTTAACTAAACACAATAACTTTATGAAAACTATTTAAACTTAATTAGTTAAAATATCTTGATCAACAATAAATATATATTTCTTTCGTTCCTTTTTAACTATATTAATTTTAAAACTTTTAAAATTAATAACCCTTTTTAACCAAAATTTCTTGGTTATGGGTTTGCTAGGTTTAAAATCATCATCGCATACCAATCATCACACGGGCCGAAGCCCTTTTTGATGATCATATTTATTAGGCCAAGAAGCCCAAAAGAAAAACACCCCTTAGGGCCAATAAACCAAGGCCGAGAAAAGAAGGGTGAGCTAAGGCCACTTTGTGTTGCGATACCCCCACTCGAGTCGTAGCCCTCCGTCAAGAGGAGCGTAGCCCTCCCCACACGTGATTAAAATTGGGCGGAAGTCCTCTTGCTGGAATCATGACTTCGGCGAAGCCCTCCGCCTTCGGACTAACTTAGGTTGTAGCCCTCTAGCCTAATAATTGATCATTAACCAAGTCCCTACTAGATTAACCGAGCTTAACACAAAAAGGAAGAAGAATATAACCGACGGAAATATATATAAAACATAAAATCTAAAAAAAATTAACCTTTTAAATAATCCATTTAACGTTATTGGTTAAAAATTAAAACTTTTAATCTGGAAAGGATAAACAAAACATGTTTTTCCTTTCCCATTATTTTTTTGGATTTAGTTCGCCAAAATGTATCAATGTTATTATGTTTTTCTATTGTATGTAATGGACTTCAAAATTTCCTATTGTGTGTATCGAACTTTTAATTTGTCGTTATTGTGTGTATTAAACTTTATATTGTGTGTACTAAACTTGTAAGTTTTTTACTTTTTATGTAACCAAAATACATACAATAACAACAAATTAAAAGTTTGATACACACAATAAAAACTTTTAAAATTTTATACACACAATAGCAAAACGTGACAACTTTGATACATTTTAGAATACTAAACCCTATTAGATACCATTTTTGGGTTTTAAGCGTTAAAACAATCGCATCAACACAAACGTTATGTTTCTGAGACAAGGTAAGAAAAGGAAATAAAAGAAAATAAAATAAAATTGGAGACAAAAGACATAAGTTTGTGTTCCAAATTGGAGAGCAAGGAAAGAAAAAGGGTCATTTTACAGTAATACCCTTAATTTTAAAAATTATTTATTTTGATTAATAGTAATTTAGTCACTTACAAAAAATCATAAAGATTTTCCTTTCTTTTCCTTTCAAATTCTCCCATCTTTGAGATGAAAGTTTAGAAGGGAAAGTTAACCAAAATTTTCTTCCAAATCCTTTCTCTTCTTTCCTTAAAATATTTTTAGAACTCAAAACTTTTTTTATTTCCTTCTTAATCTCTTATTTTCTCTCCGAATTACAACTCGGGAACACAATGAAAGTGAATAACGAGAGTTTTAACAAAACTCAATCTTTATTGATAAAAATCAAAACTTATTGATAAATAGAAGAGTTTTAAAACAAAAACATTAAAGTGAAACCCGTTAGAAGATAAAGTTAAATCTCAAATACATTATTAAATATGAAATTGTATATGTATATCAACTATTATTAAATGTGAAATTAATAAAATATGTGGGTCTAGAATTACTGAATCTGGTGTGATAGAAAGTGTCATTAAAGTGTTGAGTGGTGAAGTGCAAAGTTGACATGGTAGTGAGGTAAGAACGGTTGGTTGTTAACACTCCAAGCATTCTAAGAGGACATTTGGTTTGTGGATTTTTCATATATTTACGTTCTATCATAGTATTTACATATCATAAGATTTATATTTTGCAGGAGTATGAATTTAATCCGGTGTTTAGCTGGCAAAATTAGTTAAGATTTGCATTTGAGAAATATTGTTTGTTGTGTAAAGCAATTAAAGAATTTGAAATGTTTATATGATAAATGATAGAATTATCATTTTGTTATTATTTTTTGAACATTTTGTTTGTATTATAAATTATTTGTTAAATAAAATTATAACTAATAAAATCACATTATTAATAATTAAAAGGGAAAAGTACCGAGATAGGTAACATAAATATCAAATTTTGCTAATTAAGACGGTGTCTAACTTTTAGGCCAAAAAAGGATTATGTATTTCGATTTCTAACATATAAAAAAGTAACTATTTACTGTCATAACAAATTGACGACTTGTCTAATTTTTATATTACGATAAATTATTAAGAAAGGTAACCTAAATGTCAAATTTTACAATAAAATGTAATGTTCTTTTAGTAGGTCTTAAAAGGCAACTAACTAATGTCATAGCATTTATCTAGTTAAAACTAATGATGTGAGTCTAGGGGTGTAATCGAGCCGAGACAGCTCACGAGCTATTCGAGACAGACTCGAAAAATAACCGAAATCGACTCAAGATGAATCGAGTCAAGCTCGAGCCACTCGAGTAGGGTTTCGAGCCGAGTTCAAGCCTTGAAATACTCAGGCTTGCGAGCCTAATCGAGCTTGTACTAAATTACCATTTTACCCTTTTACATGTACACAATTTACTTTTATACTCTTAGTAGTTAGTTGTTAATTGTTGTTTGAAAATGTGAAATTTGAATTCCGTAATGTATTTTAACATTTGTTGCTACAAAATTTTATTAAATTAATTTTAGTTGAATCGAGCTCAAGAGTGTCGATTACTTATACGAGTCGAGCTCGAGCTTGAAAATTAAAACTTGACCGAGCTCGAGTCGAGCTCGAGCTTGGCATTGTGTCGGCTCGGCTCGATTACACCCGTAGATGTGACTAATTTTTATATAACAACAAATTTTCAAGAAAAATAACATAAATGTCAAAATTTGACAATAAATACAATGTATATTTTTAGGGCAATAAACGATTGATGATTTTCAATTTGTAACAAAAAAAAGATATCTAGGTGTCTAGGTTACTGGTTTAAATGCGATCACCATCCAATGATGACAACCCCTCCGATGGTGACAACCCCTCTATATTCTCTTTTTGATTCATGACTTTTGTGTTCATGTGTAGGTTCTATCTTTATTCTATATTCATAGTTTGATTTCGTACGTATGGCGGTGGTTCTATCGGTTTAGGCGGTAGTGTCCATCTGTTACGGTTCATGAGAATCTTTGTCGGTCGACAATGGTGGTGGTGGTAAAATTTAAGAACATTATTCTTTCGTCATCTTCAATTGTTTGCGTTAGTGTTCTTAATGTGTGGATCTCACTATCTATTTGTGCATGGTTCTTGAAGGTTCTTGTTTTCCCACATTTGTATTTTTTTTCATCACCAATATGTTTTTTCAGATCAAAGGTGGTATGTGGTGGTTCCTGCGGTAGTTTCGACGGTGGGTTCATATGAATAGATAGAAATGTTACTAGAACAACTAAATAATTATAATTATAATTATCTTTAATATATGTTAAAACTAAAGGATAGTATCATCATTCTGTTTTTTGAAATTTTTTCATCAACCATTTTCTTTATTTCTCCATATGACTTAGGAATGAGTTGTTATCTTAAATGTCATTTTTAGGCAGTGTAGTTTGTTAACATTAAAATATCTTAATAAAAACATTTATTCAAATAATTTAGTAAATACATCTACATATTTTCATGATTATTTATGTAAACATATATACTAATTGAATTAAATTAAAAAAATTTAAATTTGATTATACGATTTATGCTACTATTTTATTTTGGAAATTAATTTAATGATGAAGACATATATGTTGTGGTTTCTCGAGTAAATAATAAAAATGGTTTAAAAGTTATCTATACAATTATTAAGTATACAACACTCTTTTTCCTCTAAAAATTAGGAGTTCTTAATTTTTCAATCAAAACTAAATCTCCACCCTTAATTTTATTTACATTAATCCATCCATCAATTTAATAAACCTTTCACCTCCTCTCATTTAACAAATAAATGTCTTTATTACTAATTACATTTCAATTTTCTTTTAAGTAAAAGTGTATAAACAATATTACCATACTATTAAATAAAAAATTTCATATAATATAAATTTGATGAATAATACTACTTAAATTATTTTAAATTTATTGTAACATTCAAACTTCTTTCGCAAGCATTATTGTCTTATTCGTCCTCGTCACCACAAGTATTGACTATCATCCTTCTTTGATCGTTGCTACCGTATTGCGCGGGTAGCCAACTAGAATTTTATTTATGATGAAGAAGACAACCCTACAAATAATACGATTAATGTTGCTTATAAAGAGATTTTATAAAAAATTTGATGATGATGATGATATGTATGAAATTTTGAAATCTAATAGATTTACCGATCTTTTAAGAGATTTTATATCCCTATACATGTTTTACAGTTGTTTTACTATATATGGTAGAACATATTAACATCATAAATATTTACAATTTTCTTTAACAATCTCCGTGTTTATAAACGGGGTATTAAGCTAGTTATAATAATAATAATAATAAACCAATTTTTTTGAACATCATAACACACACTCGAATCGAAACAGATTTCATAAAATAACAAAATGGAATCTAACGAAAAAATCAAATTCATAACACAAAGTTACGAGGGATTATCAATGAGAAACGATGGTAAGAAGATGCTGGTTGCATGAATCCGATGGTAATCTATATTTTTAGAGGAAAGAGGAGTATACTAGTAAAGTGAGATTTTAAATCTTAAGAAAGAGCTCAGATTTTAAAATCCTTCGTCAAGGATTTTTTGGTGTTCTAAGAAATCCCTTCATTTCAAATCATTTGCAAATTTAACAACTAATGCATGATTTCATGGATTAAGACTGCAAATCTTGTAGAATCCCACAAAATCCGCGAGTCAAACGTCCCTAAGGGTGTTGTTAATGACACCACAATGCCAATTCTCAAGACACCTCGTATCACAATTATATACACTCATAACATTATAGGAGTTGTGGGCCCTAAGGTGCAATTCTCAAGACACGTTATATCATAATCATATACACAACACGCTTTATACATCCATGTACCAAAAAATGAAAAAAAAAAACATCTTTTTAGAACACAAAAATTCCATTCAATCTCTCAAACGAAAAGGGGCTATATAAAATCCTCAAATGAGTATCCCCTATAAGTACAAATAAATCCAACCTAGTATTTTCTTAATTTTAGGTTACATGATTTATCTCTTTCATATTGATCATGTAACCTCTTGGTAAAAACGCCAAGAGACTTGGGTAACCCTTTAGCACTTAAATCAAACCCAAAACGATTAAAAGGAAAAACAAGAACAATTATCTACCTATTTGTACAAAACTCTGTTCTTAAATGATCTTTAAGAAAAAAAGAACTTCAAGACAAAGGCTTTTGCCTCTCTCTGTCAAACCTTACAATCTTGTAAAACACTTTGTTCTTGGGTAGTCTGAACATTCTTGCATCATTTATAAACATTTCTAACCTCTAATGAACCGGATCCATCGGGAATGGCGGATTTGAAGAAAACTTGTTGGGTGTTTTCAGCTTCAACACTTCAAGTACGATAGACGTAAGTATGACCGAAGCAAGAATGAACCCGTAACCAATCCTCCATGAACTTCCTGCATCAGCAAGTTGTATGCCTAGAAAGATATTCAAAGCTCCAAAAAAGAGAGCAATTCTTCCAACATAATGGTGGTACCAATTCCAGTACTTTCTATGCTTACTGTCCTTATCAGGTCTTATGAAGAATGCCATAACCTGAAATGCAAAACAATGTAAGAAATGCATAGCATAACTAGAACTACAGTTTTGACTTTCAGAGTCAAACATTTATGACTTTAAACCAAAACAGGTTTAAATTTTTTCACAATTATACCGCCAACATTTTGAAATCGCATTTCCTTGGTAATGAATTTAGAAATCCATTAACCTTTTTCTTGATTTTTTTGGAAAAGTTTACTGAAATTGGAAATGAAATTCAGTATGTTTGACCTTAAAAGTGAACATATATTTGCAATTGTGATTTGAACCTGGAGAACACTGAGCACGATGGCGGTTATTCCGATCCCTTTGTGCGTCGGGGCATGGAAACCAAACTTGTTATACATGTTTAATCCAACAAATCCAGATGCTACTGCGAATATGAAACCGACAAACTGAAATCCTAAATGCAGATAATACCATAATGGATCCTTGTGCTTGAAGTATCTAGCAACAATAGCACCATATGGAAAAATTAGACCCCACCCGAGTAAACCCAATGCTCCATGGGCCGTCTTCGAGTGGTGGAGATTGTTAGAAGAAGGAGTTTCTGAATTTGATCTTGATTCTGAAGAACCTGAGGCAAAAAAGGCAAAATCTTTGACTTAAAAGGTCAACCAAACTAGTTGCAAAAAGTCAAAAATTGACTCGATAAACGAACCTAGGGAGAAATCCAAATGGATAGTTGTCTTGTCATCGTGAACCGATAGGAGATGGTGCTCGGGGTACTTGCTTGAGAAAGCCAATAAAATCGGTTGAGTTCTGAGTTGACTTGGGTACTTGAGTTGATACGCTAAGTGAATCTTGGCACCATAAACCGTGACAAAAGGAGGAATACTTGTTAAGGGTAACTCACCCTTATCGTGTTTTACTTGTGAGGGCTTAAAGCCCTCAGCATAATATTGTTTAATTACTGGATTACCCTTTCGTGTAATCCAGCCAACCATAGCACTTGAGTTAAGCATCATACCATCCTTTGAGAACCCCATTGCAACATATCCACTTGTGTAAGTTGCTGATAATACAATTGTCACAACATTGTCTTTGCTCTGGGAGTACTGTTTTTGAAAATAAATAAAGATGTTACATTTGTTTGTTATTTATTAAAATTGTCCATATACACCTTGCATAAATCTTTATCATTTCAAATACTTCAAAGTTGAAACTTCCATATTTGAAGTCATAAATCATAACACACATCTGAATATCTGATGCAGAATCATGATCGAAGGATACGGAAACTTACTCGAATAAGGTACGAATTCCAGACAGGTTTACACACCATGTGTGTCATATTAGCATAAGGAAGAGGAAGAAATGCATTGATGTCTTCATTGCATTCATCGCCTACCACCACCGAGTTACTCGCCAGTAACAACACGAAAACAGTCCAAACCCAGAATCGCGTACCCGAAATCATTGTGAATTGAGTGAAGGAATCAAAGGAGTAGAAGAAGCAAGAATAGAGAGAGATCTGAAGAAATGAGTGAGTAAGAAGGTTAGGAATGCTTTTGTCAAGAGGTTTCTTAGGTTTAAAGGTTGCCTGGTTGGTGGTGGTTGATATATATGGTGGATAATCATCATCATTCATCACATCATAGTTTTCCTGCTAGTTTTCAAACTGCATTTTGATTTGTAGTTTTATGAAAATGCAACAACTTTTATTGAGATACAATATTTTGTAGAAGTTTTTTAGTTACGCCTGAAACGATTAGTGTTAAAGTGTGACTTTCACAGAGAACCTGTTAATAACTTAAAATCGGAAGATCTATTTTGAAAAAAATAAAAAATATTATGTTTGTGACAAATCAAGGATGTATATAGTTAGGGGGTAATTAAGGGAAAAGCAAAATTGTTGGGTATTCAAGGGAAAAGTGTTGTGATTTCGGTGGTATGACAATTGAGGATTGCGTAAAAATGGGCTAAAAGGGGACAGCATTTAAGGTTAAGTGTCACCACAGAGTTTGTTGCCTTTTCTTCTTGTAGCTTTTGAGTTTGATACTAATTCCAACATTTTATATTTCTTACTTTTAAATGTTAATATGAATGTTATAATTACTTTTATTTGTGAAATAATGATCATAGCTTTTATGAATTATATTGATCGTTATTAAAGAATGGTGCTAAAGTGTGACTTGAAATTTAGCGGATCCGACTGAATTATAATCCTTGTGGTATGAACCTTTAGTTTTCTTGTATACGGACCCAACCCATTAGTTGCTATGGTTTTCTAGTTATAAAATATTCCTAGCTATGGTTTTCATATTATCATTTTGAAATATTCGAATAATAGAATGTTTTCGGTTCTTGCCTGCAGATGTAGGTCAAATCATCTTTGGCCAAGCCACGTAAAATCTTTATGTCATTTTTCTTGTTCTCATTTGCTTGCATCGCATAACAAATACAAAAGAAACCCTAATAAAATTAATAGACTATACCTCATTTATACAATTTGAATGGACCACTATACATTAAACCCTTAATATCTATTCCATCTAATATTATTTAGTATCAAAACTAAAACGATACTAAACTAAATAATATACATGTCTTAAAAGTGAGATAAATCGTCATACAACTCTGATGTAAGTTAACTTAGTAAAAACCAAAAGCGGGGCTAGGAATATAGTTTAACATTTTTGTAATCAATAGATTCATACGTCAAATTTTGCCTAAATTATACTAAAATTACATTAAAATCATACGATAAAAATTGTTGAGTGAGTTTGCAAATTGAATCGACATCAATTCGTTATAAATATAGAATAATCCAAAAATGACTTGTAAGAGATACGATCAATCTACTTGGCCCAAATAACTGCATCTATCTCCAACTGTGCAGCTCGATACAATTCTAGCCTCTTCACTATGTTTTGCCGCCTTTGTGTTATCGCTGGATCTTCATCCAACAGTTTACCCAACTGACTTCCCTGCAAAACAATAATAATTCAAAATATAATAACTACAAACGCAAAATATTTAAAAATTTGCTTTTATTTAATCGATAGTAACTTACCTCTTTCGTCCCAAGCTCGGTGAAGAAATGATCAAGTAAGCTACGTTTGGACTCACGCACTTGACAATAGACAACAGATTTCGGGATGGAGTGTCTTAAAGTTCCAACCACCATGTGGACATAAGATAAAACAGTTGATCCTGTTTTTATTAAAGAAACGGACATAAAATGTTTGTGGTAGTGAAGAGTATTTATTATAAGTTATGTCATTGATGCTTACCAACTCGACGGACATAAGCATCATTATATCTATCAAAAATCGAGTGTGTTGGATTTCCGCCCTTCTCAACATCTTGTGGAAGCTTCCGGAAGAAATCAACTGTTAAGTAACTACACTCCATATCAACCAACTGTAAAGTAGCTCTTTTGCTTTGGATCCTCATCCTGTCTAATGATTCATAGGCTGCATTCATAACTTCAACCTTAAGGGATGGGTATTGTTTCAACTCCTACACATTACAAAACAATAAATAAATCATCCTTTTTTGTAAATAATAAAGAAGTCAGCATGTACCATCTTGCATTTCTTTAAAACCATGCACAAATCCAAAAGGTAGTGACAGCAAATAATATTCCCTTTGTCCCACTGAAATTCTACATTATCCTTTATTGTTGACTTTTCAAGTTCAAAACAAGTATTTGCCTGATATTACAATGCCACATATTGATTTGAACCTATAAGATCCATCTGTATCTTTTGTGTATTTAAAGGTGAATTAGATATATGTCTACTATATGATTTTAGATGCAGCTTTTCAACAGATCGAATACTTGCACGTAGAAAATCAAAGAATTATCATAGCAATTACGGTTTTTGAGACTAACCGAGGTCTCATTTATCGACTTGTGAATCAAATCCTTGAGTATACCATGAACCTGAACCCAAAAAGGAAGACCACAGTGAATTATGAGAATCTTACTGACAGATTACACTCCAGCCATTGTGGAATAAATGCAATGGAAAAATATGCACACATACTGCATCAACAACTGCCTCAGCAGGAGCTTTGATGGTAATTAAGGTAGATTCAATAAGACGGCGATATCCTTGTTCAGGGGCTATTAAATGAGGCTGGTATCCATCAGCTTCAGTGATTAGCTTTCTCACATTATCCATTGACAGTTGCTTGTCAAAGTGTAACCTTTTTAAAGCAGAAGGAAGTTGACTATCAAATACACCGTACACTTTCTCACCACCCGGTCGTCTGCATGTTTTTGTAAAAATTTAAGACACATAATCTAACCTTTTTTTTAAAGGAAATGTAGAAGAAGAACATCAAATACTTAGAGTACCATAATACATACATGCCGTCAAGATGTTCTTTATATGTCTGATCAAAAGCACGACATATCTCCATTATCATATATAACTTTCCCTGCAAAACAGAAAACAGAATGACCGTGTCATAGATCAATAGTAAACGCCACGAAACTCATGAATATAAAAACAGGCTGAGTGAATATGGACATGCTTACCCCAGCATCACTAGCAATGGGTTTCCCAAGACGACATAGTTCTGTTTCAAGGTCAATTATTGTTTTGCTGATGAGAGACTGAAGGCCGGGGATTCGAGACTTAATGACAGATTCCAAATGCTGAAGCAATAAACCATGTAGTGAGCAATCATATCTTTTTAAACAAAACATTTTGAGACCTCAATGGAACACATAAAAAGAAATTATATAAACAAAAACAAAAAGATCATTCCTAAATAAGATTAACCTACCCTTGAAAGCACTTTCCCTAGATGCTCAGAGCCCATTCTGTTAGCAAGATGCTTGTACTCAGGAGAGCTAGCAAAATAGTCTCTCTCTCTTTTACGAGCAGCAATCATGTCAACACTTCTATTAATATCAGCTTGAGATCGGTTCACGACACCAATCCAAGGAAATTTCAGCCTATATGATCTTCCTTCAAGAATCTGCATAACTCGATCAAAGTTAAAACGTTTTACTTTTATAAACACTAAATCAAATTCCTAACATTTTTATATAAAAACATTAGCTTTAGAAGGTTACTGTCCACCACATAACTGCATTCAGATATATCAGAATTCTTAGTACCACATTTACTCATTCAACAAATTCAAAATGTAGAATCAAGGGTTAGCTTACATCAACTGCATCAGTACCCTGGTCCATGAGATCAATCTTTGTCAACACTCCAAAAGTTCTCTCCCCTGTGTATTTACATTTAACTAATCAAAGACCAAAGATATGATAAAAAATTTGGGAACATATGTGAAAAACAAATCAAACGAAAAGCCCAGCAAAATGAACAAATGACTGTACGTGTATGGAAATGACATATAACCTTTTGGATCGACTTCACGAGAAATTTTGATAGCATCAGACGTTGCAAGATCTTGGTTTGCAGGGGAAACTGCTAGAATAATACAATTAGGCTGCAAGCAAAGAAAACACATAGACTTAAATTTATGATAAACCACACGAGACCAACTTTCAGTTATCCAAAAACAATAATGCAATATACCTTCTCAATGTAGGACCGCACCATGTTTTCAATGTCTTGCACAATGCTATCTGACTGACCCTCTACAAAGATCATATAGGTGGAAATACATGAATTAATCACGACCAAATTACCTAAAATTTCAAAACACATGATGTAAACTCACCAACAGCTACTTTTGTCAGACCAGGTAGATCAATCAGGGTCAAGTTTACAACTGTGAAATATCAGAAATACATTAGTAATTTGTTGCAAAAATTATATTAAAGGGTGAGTAAAACATATACACAGTAAAATCAACTGAAATAACTCAGACTTCCTTGCACTCTCATCTTAAATAAAAAATTAGATTCGTTTATATAAATAACAGATATTTAATGGTCTTCAAACATAATTATATCTCACCATTTGGAGAATATATACTGAGATATATGGGAACAGAAGAAATTTGTTTCGTACGCCCTGTCTCTCGGTCAGTCTCATCAGCAATCTCCTTCCTCACAGCAGCTAGACAGCATAAAACAGTGAGCTTGCAACTTACATCAAATGAAGTGACAGATAACTTTCTTAAGAATAAAAAAAAACATGACAAAATTGAGAAAACAAAGACTAATCCTGTTAAGTAGTGATACCAAAATCAGTGAACCTCTTTCTTGGTAGGTGAGCAAACTCTGCATATTCTCTTCCTTCCTCAATCCTATAAAGTTGCAGAACAAGAGGACGCCGTGTAACAATCCCTATTTATAGATGTTTCGACAGCAGTATTTAATCATATTTTATATTTGGACATCAAAGAAAAATGATAATATGGAATCTATGCTACAAATTTGAAACAAGAATCGAACATATAAGTACCAGAGCCACGAGGCAAAAAATCCTTTCCGACAATGCTCTCCAGCACAGATGATTTTCCAGAGCTCTAAGAACAATTTATAGGAAGTAGTTGATATTTTTTAGCAATGTAACCATTTCCCATAAGTCATATAAAATGGGGAACTCTTAGTTTATCTCATGAACTTGAATTAACTCAATAAATTTGAAAAGTATAAAACACGATAACTTAACCAAAGCAATGAATTAAAAAAATATTAACTTTATGTATTCACCATTTTATATATTAATGATCCCCATAAACAAAGAATCAAGGTATCAGTCGAAGCTTCATAATTTTTTATGTCAATACTTATCCTGTTCATTTTGTTGAAAGAGTAATCTAGTCTTTTAGTTGTATGTCGGTTATGTAGCAGTTATATGGTAGTTATAACTGTTAGGATTAGTTATATACAACCACTGCCCATGAAGGGTCACAATGGTTGTTATGATTGTCTCTCTCTCTCTCTCTCTCTCTATATATATATATATATATGTTTGTATAATGTAATTTCTGTGCGATTAATAAAGATTAATGCTCATTAGTTCTCTGTGAAAACAGTGTTTTGTTACCATCCTTTTAGATAGAAGATGTCGTTTAAGATTAATCCCAACATCTTCTAATTAAATAATACTAATAATGGATTGGTGACAAAAATATTTGGTTACACAACTAATAATGGAATGGGCCGTTCCTGAAAATATGTCTTTGCATTGAATGAATGTCTTTGGAGGTGTTTCTTAGTCTAATCCCACTCTATCAAGTCATTGAACTTCTAGCTCACGATTTTTTTGCTGAAAAGTGAAGTAAATTTTTATTTGTCTAACCTCCAACACTTGACATCTTCATTAATTAACATTTTTTTTATCTCACATTAATAATTTATATTCACTTTTGATTTTGCAGGTTAAATGAACAATTACTCAAGTTTGAATTCTGTTTCAAATAGTTGGCCTTTGTGTTAGAAGACGATAACCATCATCCTATATCGTCATAACTTATATTCGTTTTGTTATATTAATGAGTTAATTTTTTGGGAATAGTTTGAAGAAAGTTTACTTAAAATTATTGGATATGGTATTTTGAAGACCAGTCGAAATTTTAAATCAGCGATGAATCTTGATTAAAAGATGTAATGAGCAAGTATTTGAAAAACAGTTTGCTTATGTTTAAGGTAGCATGATTATATAGTCAGATGGAAAATGGTTATGGAAGATATGGACTTTGATGATACCGTGAAGGTTCAGATAGAGAGTTGAGTGGTGTGTGCATAATTAAGACATTTGTGGTGTGATTGTATGTTTTTTTGAGAGCTTTAATGTGGACTGGTGTCAGAATATTTTGAATGAGTAGTTTGGCTCTATGGAAAATGGGAACAATTTAATTAATTTATGCAGTGGAGAAAGTTAACAAAGATGTTTTCGAAATCTCTTCAAAAAATATGAAAACCAGCAAATGGAATGGTAATCCATATATAGGATCATGTCACACTGTTAACCCATAACCTTTATTATTCATGAAAAAATCATTTTATTCATCGATTAATTTTCTAGTTTCAGTTCGATCGTCCGAACAAGAACAAACATGAATGAAAAACTACTTGCAACAAGTTCCAACAACATTACGCTTCAACTAATTACGATCGACACAAGTCAAATGGAATTATATACAACGACAGATGCGCGCATGGTCGCAAAACCAGTAGACATGAGTTAGAAACAGATCGCTTAATTGGCTTGCAAGAGAATTATAGGCTAATTAATAGGCGAATAAGTGTTTTGATCAGTTAAATATTTCAATCGATAAAGAGGTTTAGATATAAATAAAAAGGAACACATGCAATGGAGACGATTGATTTGAATGTGTACCTGACCGCCGACGACGGCGATTGAAGGCAAAGCGTCCCAGAGAGTAGGAAGAGAGGATTCTTCACCGAAATCACCAAGGGCTGTGCATGCTTTTTGCAATTTGTTGACAAGATCAATTAGAGTCTCCATTTCTGCAACAACTAACTATCAAGATCGAGATTTTTTATAAAAAAAAGATGAATAAATCGGATTAGGGATTTGAGAAGAAATTCCAACGGCAACGAGTGGAAAAGGGAATTATTGAGTCCGGATTTTGTAGGGAAAAATGGCGCCTATGCATGTGCACGTAGGCGCGTGCGTATTGTTCGCTGGTTAACCTGGTTTCGCCGGTACGTTTGCATATATCTCAAATACGTACGGTACGAGTATAAGTAGGTTTAGGCCAAGTCTAAACAGGTTTAGTTAACAACATGCCTAATTCGTTTAATTAACAAGTTATATTGGGGTTGAGATGTATATAAAATGGTCTCAACCTATTTAAAAATACACTGTTTAAGAAAAATACAAAAATATATAAAGGTGTTCATCCAATAGAATTTCAGGTTTCTCATTCCAATCAGGTTGTTGGGGTTTGATAATTTTCTATCCAGATTCGAAACCGACTCAAATTCGAATTTCTACTCGTGAAACTGATTTGAATTCGGGTTGAATTTGAATAAAACCAAATTCAGCTAAAGTTTAAACTACATTTTTTCGGAAAGCTTTGTGCTAAAAATAATACTTTGAATATCTAATCGGAGTTAGACTTCCAAAGGCTAGTTAGAGAAATACCAAATTCCTAGTTAGAGAAATAAGAGATAGGAATGGAGTTTACACACACACATGTATGTATTTGGATTTCAAGTCAGGTGATAAAAAATTTTATAAATTTTGAATTCGATTTGAAAACCATTGTGAACTTTTGGATCGAGTTTAGAACCGACTCGAAACCAAACAAATCAATTCAGATAGGATTATTCGAATTCGATTCGGTTTGAATTTGGGTTTTTACTAACCGCATCGAAATATTAAACACCCATAGGTTTAACCAATACACGACCCGTTTACAACCTAACTCGGGGTCGCGGGTCGTGTAAGGTCGAGGCGTCCACAGGTGAGTATTAAGATTTCGACACAAAAAATTAGCAAGGTCATTTTTGTTAGATCATGTGATTAACAATAAAAGTTTTTATAAAAACAATAGTGGAAGCAACTAATAAAATCACGCAATCATCCATCGGAGATCTTGATTTTCATCAATACAAGTACCAGAAACAATAATCGAAAAAAAAGAATTATATTATTAGTAATATAAAAGAATCCAACAACAAAAACTCACCACTAAGAAACATACCCAAAAATCCGATTACAAAACCTTAACAATCTCCTTCTTGATCTATCTATCAAAATAGACAGAACAACACAAAAAACAACACAAAAAACCAATTTATGTGGAAAAAGATTTGGCCATCACAAAACAGTTTTGTGTTCTATTAATTTATGGCAAAATCACCACAGAATAAAGTCGGCATCGAAGGTTTTAGACTAGGATTAGGAGATAGGATTAGGGTTAGGTTTATTTTATTCTTTTAAAATTTTATTTAACTATAGATAATTGCAAGACAAGTCCCTTGTATATAATTAGTTTGCACATTTAATATATATAGATTAGTTACTAGAACACCCTAATTACATATTAATTAAAAGATATTTTAATTATAAAGCTAGATTGAATACTCGCGTGTTACATGAGTCGGTTTAAAAAATGATAAACATTAAAAATTTATAAAAAGATATTTGCCGTTAAAGAACATAATAAAAAAATAATTATAAAACATGAAATAGATGGGAATTTATAACAATAACGACAGATGACTTCAACACTCAGACTCGTGGTGGAAACATCGACACAAACAGAAGGAGCAGGCATGATGATAGAATCGTGATAGCATGATACAAAAAGACATGATTGTATTTCTTATACAAACTAGTCATCGATCATTATTGTTATAATTAGGGACAAAAAAAGTCAAGCCTTTATTAGTTATATTTAAAAAGAATTTAAAATGATTAGAAAATATTTTTATATGATAAAACTAAAAATTTGGTTAAATTATTTTGAAAAGTTATAAAATGGTAAATATAAAATTTATAAATTTGGGCTGACAAATATGATATTTTAAGATTTAAAAATAACATAATGAAATTATCTCTAATAATTTTGATTCAAATTAAAGTCAATTTTGACCAACAAAAGTGAAAATTGGATTTTAACTTTCACAAAAATGCATTGTTTAAATTTGATAAATTAAAACTTTTATCAAAATTAATGGAAAGGATTGTCTAAATGATTTTATTCATGTTAGTTTTTTATTTGTATTAGAAGATAAATTAAAACACTTTTAATTAATTATTAGATAAACATTTTATCCCTACTATTTTATCGTGACCATGGGCATATATCAAATAGTTTTTAGTTTTGATAATACTGACTCACCAACGTGATCATGGCATGAATCACACCTCCCCCCTTCTAGTTTTTAGAACACATCAACGGTTCTTAAATTTACTTCATTTTGTCTACAGCGGGACTCGAACCTATGACCTTAATTTATAGGCAACACCAAACACTAATATCGTTGGGCTGAAACCCATTGGTAATAATTAAGTAAACTGTAAAAGGAAGGAGACGTGTTCTTCTCCACTGAAGCTGATGGATACCAGGTTTGTGAAGGGATCAAATGCGAACAGGTTCGCACTGTGCATTATTATTTGAATCTTCTTGTGCATTTTTATTTGTATTTTCATTATAACTTGATGCATTTTGATTGTATGTGTGACGCTTTTAAGTTATTAAGCGACAGGGCTATGCATGTGTATTTGTGGAGTTCTTTATTTTCTTCTTTATTTTGAGATGCATTTGTATTTTCACAAGCACATGCATGCATTTTCAAAAAAAAAATGGCACTATGCCAAAATTAGTCTTGAATTAAAAGAGAATAAAAAACTTAATTTAATGATGCAATTTTTATTGAAAGAGACCTAAACATGATTAAGAATTGGTGCATTGAAATTTAAATGTTTGTTGTTTATTAAACCAAACAAATATTTGGAAGAATGGAGGCTATGAAACTTAGATAAGCTAGTAACAAATATTTGAAGTTTAGACGACAGGAGGAGCGACAAATAGGTAAGTTTGGCATGAATACCTTCGGAAGAACCAATTCTTCCTGCCATGATTTTTCATGTCTTTTGACGTTATCAAACTTCAAATCATCTTTGTTTCGTTGTCTGAATGTTGCAAAGATAAGATAAGATATATCCATGTGGATTTTTGTATACAATCATTGATGTTATGGAGGTATATATACAAATTTGTGTTTTGTCTTGATCTATTCCCATGTTTGCTATCTTGAAGTTGGATTTCATTTTTTTTGGGCTGTTATTTTGCTTTACTTTTTCTAATGCCAGCTTGTTCATATTGTTAGTTAATAAAAGTGATTTTTGTTGCAGATAGCTGGATATTAAAGCACCTATACCAAATCATCTCCTCTTCTACTAAAATCTGATATTTCTAATAACCAAGTTTGAAAATTGTTCAGTCAAGGTCACTCATTGGTTATTTTACAATGTGAAATAAAGAGATGAATGACCTTGGTGGAACAATTTTCAAACTTGATTACTATATTATGATTTTCCCTTTTTGCCAATCCAGCAATTCATGAAGAGTTTACACTTTTAAATGTACCAAAATAAACAGGTAGGTGTTCTTTATTTGTTCTTTTAGCCTATTATGTTTTAACATTTTTTCGGTTTTCTAGTTTTAATGCAAATGTATTGACTACATAACTTTTCGAGAGATTTGCATAAATGTTGGGTTCAAATTTGGAGTGTTTATTCTCGGTTTGAGAATATATGGTGGGTTCCTTATGAATTTGTGTGTTTTTTACAATAGTATCTTGGTTTACTTTTTAATAAATATAACTCTTAATATATAGTTATTTAAATAATATCGTTTGTGGGTTGATTTTGTTATGATTTGTATTTACCCATCTTATAGTAGGTCTGATACCACTATGTACGCTTTATAATTATTTTACTATATCTGTTAGTAGAATTCGACACTATAATTTGAAAGTATAATTAACATTCATACGGGTTTGTTTCAGAGTTAGTAACTCGACAAACAAATTGATGTTAATGTTAGACACTCGAATTTCTTATTTCCACAAAAACAAATTTTGTTATATTACATATAGAGTTCATAAAAATTACAATTTCAATAATATATATGACATACCTTCATTAATGCTTTTCGTCTATTGGCTTTTCCCAAAAAAGAAAAAATAATTTTTGTCTATTATACTCTTTACATTTTTATGTTATTAAATTATTAATGAGCTATCAATTATGAGTTCTTACCTAATAAGATTAATATTACTTATATTAATTTATAGTATTTTGATGTAAAATACATACTTTTATCTTGATTTAATCATGTTAAGTAACATCAAATTTATTGTAAATCACCCAGAGCATGGATCAAATTAAGATTATAGTATCTAGTTTTCTTAACTTTCAAATTCATTGATAAATAAATCTTTATTAGCCTTCATCCGATAATAAAATAGCAAGTCCATAAACTCTTATAACTAAATAGAAAAAATATTTTTTTCAATATCATATGATGATTGAAAAATTATTGTATATACATGTATATATGTTGTATAAGGCCATATGTCAAAAATTAATTAATTGATTATTTTAATGCATTATAAAAATACTATAATATAACATAATATTCAACTAATTTTAAAGATGCCAAAATAAAAACACTTAAATCATTTTGAAGTTTTAAAAGCATATATTACTCGATGTATAATCAACACTAGCTTATAGACAATAAAATAAAGGGCAAAATGCATAAAAATACAATTAACTTTGTTTTAATTGTTATTGTATACAATTAACTTTAAATTCTAAAAGATGATACAACTAACTTTCAAAAAAAATTCATTGTATGCAAACAACTTTTTTCTGTGTCTAGTCTTTAGTTACTATTGTATACAATAAACGTTTTCATAATTTTCATAGTATACAACAACTTGTATACAATGGGAGGATTATAAAAGTTGATTGTATTGTTTAAAAAAAAATAAAGTTGGTTGTATTCAATGATAATTAAGACAAAGTTCATTGTATTTTTATACAATTTACTCTAAAATAAAATAGTTCAAAAGGTTTTATGTTTTCAAATCTCATATAAGCAAATCTAAAGTGACGTATACTTTAATATGTAAATATCAAATTAATTTGTATTACAAGGTAATAATATAATGATAAAATCAACAAACAACTAATAATAATTGATTAATATGTAATTCAATAATTTCATTAATTTTTGTTAAAAATACAACTAAAAACTATGAAGAAAAACTATTTTCTATGAAAAACTATATTACAAAAGATATACGAATTAAGAATTCAAATTATACTAAATAAAACTAAAAATTAATTAGTAACTTAAATATTGTTATATACAAGATTAAGATTATAATGAAAGAAACATAATTAGTGGAGTAAGCAACTTAAAAAAAAAAAACTAAATTCTACTACTTTTCAATTAAACACACACAAATATTATCTTTTCCATGGCTCTCTTTATGTATTTATCAAATTCTGAGCCCAAACCCAACATCGATGCATCACAAACCATGTATGACACTATCGCTCCGTTGTAGACTTCATCGATTCCCTACCACATTCGGACCCTGCAGCATGCCATGGATCTCCATTAGGCGTCGATTTCATCCGCTTTAAACTAATTTTCACGGATTTCTTTCCCACATTTAGATGAAAGTAATACTAAATGGTTTCCTGGTATGTTATATTTTAATTTGTTGTTTAAAAACTATTTCGTTTATTAAATTAAATAAAATAATTCTTAATAAAACGTGTATATATCAAGTCATCATCATGCTATATATTTGTAACTTATTACTAAATGATGATGACGATTTGATTTATTACCAAACGTTAGGCATCAGGTCACTTGGATTGCAATTATACTATACTTAAGTAGTTAACTATAACACCCTTTCTTATAAAATTATGTAAAGTATGGAATATATATATACATATATATATATATATATATATATATATATATATTAACCAACACTTTTCCAACTGTAACGTTTAATATTCCATTTATATATGCTAACTGAATTTGGCATTTGGCATTTTCTTTGATATTCATCTAACATTCATTTATAACCTCAATAAAAGTAAATGTCGGTGTTGCCCTTAATAAGAGCAACATAGAAAAATGGAAAATGATAACCTCGCTCTTAAGACGATAGATAAAAATTAAAAAAAAATTATGATTTTAACTTTTAAAAATGGTAATCGTGTCTCACGAATGAAAAGTACGTTAAAACCTAATTAAAAGACAAGTATGAAAGTTATAGAAAGTTGACTATAAACATGAGTTGTGATTGTAATTTTTTAAATATTAAAATCACATTTTTTATTCTTATCCACAATCTAAGGACTACGGTTATCATTATCTTAAAAAGATATATACAACATAACCAAAATTTATTTTACAAGAAATAACATAATCGAATTTTTTATTTTGAACATTGATCGAGAGGTAAAGAGTAATGAATGTGACATGGGATATAACTTGTTGGGTAAATATCACTTATGCACCATACTTTATGGTTTTATAGAGCGGGTGGTGTGAAATTATACGAGTGTATAATATGATGGTTCATAAGACCTGCATTCCGTGAAATAGGTGGTGGACCGTTAGATAGAATTAACACATCATGTAAATGATTTATACATGAAAAAAAATTCTATTTCCTTCTATTTTGTTCTTTTACTTTGTCATCCAACCTACAATTGAAATATATAATGCACTACTTTTTGTTTATCTCATAACACATACATTTGATTTTGACATATGTTTTAATTAAATTAATAAGAAGATAAGTATAAAGATTTAATAGAAACATATAAAACCTCTAGTGTAGCTAAATAAAGAAGGTTGAAATATTTTTAGGTAACTCATCTTATAAATAAGCAGGTAAATCAAGTAAAAAGCCTATGGAAAGGACATTAACCCAGGATTAAAATCCTAAACCTTGTTTTACGCTATATGTCTCTAACTATTTACCCAAACTAACTTGCGTTAACCCGCTAAAATCGATAAACTACGTTGATTTCTAATAATTTATTAAGGCTTTTAACCACAAAACACGGGTCCTAATTTCATCATATATTAATTAATTAATAAATATATAAATTTGTGTTAGCGTTATATATTTACTATTTTTTTAAGAAGTGATATATCCTCCTACTTATCACTCTACTTATAAAATTAACACAAATATTAAAATTAATGAAAGATATAAAAAAATAAAATCAGTAGATTACAAATATCATCTTGTGACGAGTAGAATTATAAAATAGTAACGGCATATATTATTTTTTATAAAAAGATTGGCAAATTATAATAAAAGTGAAAATGAAAAGATAAAAAGGGGTGAAGACAAAAACACTCTTCCACACACTTTCTCAAATCTCTTTTTCCCATTTCATGATTTCTTTGACAATCTCTTCTTCAAAGAAATTGGTAGATTGAAGAAGCGATGTACGAACCTCACAGTCACCATAGATCCAAACGTGGCCACACAAATCTAGCTTCATGCATCGTTGCAACCATTTTCCTTCTTCTCATCGGCGTTTCCGTCGCCGTCGTCTACTTCCTCGTCTTCAAACCAAAAAGCCCCAAGATCGCCGTCGATTCCGTCCAGTTTCCGACGTTTTCCGTCTCTAACGGCACCGTCAACTTCACTTTCTTTCAGTTTGTCTCCGTCACAAACCCCAACCGTGACGCCTTCACACACTACGACAGCTCACTTCAGCTTGCGTACTCCAATTCACCTGTCGGTTTCATATTCATCCCCGCCGGAAAAATCGACGGCGGACATACACAGCACATGTCGGCGAAATTCTCCGTCCAGTCGTTTCCGATTCCGTCGCGTCCGCCGCCTGTGAATGCGGAGGCGGTCGGTGGAACGGAATTGGGAGTGGAAGGAGCGACAATGGAGATCGAGACGAGAATGAAATTGGTGGGAAGGGTTAGGGTTTTGAAGATTTTCACACACAGAGTTGAAAGCGGGGTCAATTGTGGTGTTGCGATTGAGGTAAGAAGTGGATCTGTGTTAGGGCTTCATTGTTAGGTAGTCTTAATTTGTGTTTGTGCTTGATTAATTGCTAGTTCATTCAGATTGGTAATTAAATCCGTAATTGTATATAATGATTGGAAGCAAATGTGCTTTAGATTAAGAATCTGCTTTAATTGCCAACTGAAAAGTGATGTTTTTCTGTGTAAATCGAATTGAAGTTCGATTGATTAAGACAAAACTAGAGAGAGGTTCTTTATTCCGTTCAAGATCTTCTTCTCAATTCAGATTCTCATCTAAATTCAACGAATTTGTGGTCAAAATGCAACTATTTGATGAGTCTTTTTGTTCTGATTTAGTTCGGCTTACGTCATAAAAAACAAGCTTTATCGTTCTCGGTTTAAGCCTTCACACTTCTTGGATATGGTTTGAAGCAGAATCGTGAAATTAGTGAACTGATTTTTCCGAGATTTCTTGGTTTGGAAACCTATTAAAATGGTCAAATTAAGCGAAAATACAACAAACTATGTCTATATTGTTATTGTATACAACTAGCTTCATTTTGTACCTAAAAATACTATTAACTTGTAAATATGGGTCATTGTATATAATGGGTAATCCGATTAAGTTACTGGTTTTTTCCCTAATTTTTGAATTTTTTAAATTAGGATATTCACATGTTCTTGATGTTCTTTCAAGGTGTTTATCATTTGAACAAAATCAAATCAACCAGGATATTATTTCTCTAAATCAGAAGCTTGCAAATCGGTGTATAATTAGGCACATATATCAACTTACAACTCAATGTACAATTAGAAACAGAACAACATGTTCTTGAACAATAACAATATAGACAAATATGAACAAGAACATCATAAAATCCGAAGAACAACCAAAATCTGAACACGAATAGAACAAGAACATCATAAAATCCGAAGAACAACCAAAATCTGAACACGAATAGAACAAGAACAATCTTACTCAAACCCTAATTTGAACAAGAACCATAGCAAATTGCAGATGGGTAGATCTGGAAGGATATCGAAATCGCATATGTAAAACGACCAAAAGCCCTAATCGCACCAGAAACAATCACATATGAAGCCAATCACATCAGAAACTTGAACAAATTTGAAACCCAAATCGCATCAGAAAGAATCGCGTATGGAACCATAATCAAACTTGAACAAAATTTTGAATGAAAAGATTTAGAGAAATTACTAAATCCGCTGCAGATTAACTGTTTGCAAGTTCATCAATTCCATATCAGATCTGGTAGAGGTTTATTGCAAGAATTGCAAAAAATCCTTCAGATCTGTAAATTTGAAAACCTATTCGATTGTAGATGCACGTTTGTCTGCCTCCTCATTCAATATGAACACGTGTTTATGCAAGTTGATTTGCAAACCATAGAGTTCATCAGCCCTCGTTGAAGCAAATCATAGAGAAACTCTCACTTGTGTTTCATCGAGATTTTTGGGTACCCAATGGTGATGGAGAACAAGCAGATCTGCAATAACTCATAAAATTGGATGCTAACTGGTAAATGAAGGTTAAGCATATACAATGGATCAAAATTACAAGTTAATCGTATTTTTAGGTACAAAATGAAGTTAGTTGTATATAATGGCAAAATAGGCATAGTTTGTTATATTTTCGTGTATTTTGCCCCTATTAAAATTCCCCAACTTTGGTAGGGAACCATTTCCTACCGTGAAACTCACCGGTCGCACGGATTTGAACCTTCCACCTCTTTTAGACCATTAGTATAACCATTCTATCATCTTCCTCGACTCAAATGTCACATCAGCACCACATCTTTTTTTACTTCTTTTCTCTCTATTACCCGAAACCCAAGTATAATTTAACCCAACTCAAATATTTTTCCTCTGCATCGGGTAGCTCGTGTTTGGGAAACCGAAGCCAGACCCGAAAGAGGGGGGGCGTAGCGGTGTTCCCAACAGAAGCCGAGAAACCTGCTATCAACCTGAATCCCTTCGGCTTAAGCGGTACGCTTGGCCTTAGAGAGACACCTTTCATCGTCATCTGACACCGCTAGGCTTAATTAGTTTTCATTATAATGGTTTCATAAGTTGAAACCACTTGACTTATTAATTTATCATAATTTGAAATAAGCATGTAAATTGAAAATAAAATAATCTAATCACCCCTGAAAAGAGTATTTGCGATTACCTATCTATGTTACAACAATGAACATAAGAAGGGAGCGAGTCTATCACACACTTACACTACTTACACTTTATGTCAAAGTTAGATTCATGCCGCTTCTTTCATGTTAGATTCAAGTTGTGTTTCGCATTCACTCATTTTCGAAAAGTTTAATACATCATCAATTTTAGAAATGCCCATCAAAGATATTCGTACCCAAATAACTCGATCCAAATGATTTCAATTTAATTGATGCGGGTTATTTAGTTTTCCATTTCCGGTTACAAGTTCAGTTCAGATAGGTAACCTAAACTTTGATCGCTTCGGGTATCTTTTTAAAATTTCATATATCGGTATCTTAAACAACCAAAATAAAAATAAATTTTTTTACTATATGTTATAAACCCTAGTTAATTTTATTTTCTTACAAAGAATCCACTTGTGCCGCATAATGTGATACAGTATTAATCAAATTCGATCATAAGTCATTTGATCTCAATGAAGATGGATAAATACCTCAACCAATGAGAAAACTAAGTTCATTGTCTAGTACTGTAAATATAAAAGCATGCTTAAAGTTCGATACACATAGATGCTAAAACTTGTAAGCTTACGAAGTATTAGACCGGGTGCATCCATCCCGCGAGATGGAGTGTGACCAGGGTTCATTCCCCACCCTTTTAATTTCAAAATGAGAGTTTTGGCTGGTCTATTCTCACACTCACTTTTTCATTCTCTCTCTTCTACTCTCTATCACTCTCCTCTCATTTACATTTAATTCTTTTTATTAAAAAAATAGAAAATGGTTAATAGGAATGGATGTAGGGGTTTGTGAAATGAAGGGAGATGGTAGGAAAAATAATGTGACGTTAACGTGACAATGTAAAGTAGTGAGATGGATGCACATAGCCTTATTAGACCACCCATAGTAATGATTGTCATGACTACTCTCACGTCAGTTTTTCTAATATATAACTATCTCATAACCAACAGCCCTAATAATGACCGTCATGATTAACTGCCACATCATCATCACTACCATCACTTGACCCATAAAATATTAATTTAAACTATATATGAATATCTCATAACTAACAACCCTAATAATGAATGTCATGATTAACTGTCGCATTACCATCACTACCGGCCCTAATAATGATTATCATGATTAACTGCCACATCACAATCACTACCATCACTTGACCCATAAAGTATTTATTTAAACTAACTTGACTAGTTTAAATAATTAAAAAAGTTGATAACGAGCTTTTGAGCTCGTCACTAGAATGGCGAACCATCCCATAACAAGCAAAATGACTAAATTGACATAGTAGATGACGAGCCATGCATTTACGAACCAGAACTCCATAGTACATATCAACAAACCGGTGAACAAAACTTGTCTTGACGATGAACAAAATTGACGTAGAAAGCATTAAGAACACTTGTAACGGGCTCATCATGAGCTAGCCTGACGAGCTGTACAATCAAACAAGGCTAAAAGCTTATATTTTCAAAATAAAAAACTTCTATATACTAAAAAGCTTAATATCGAACATACCCTTTAAAGACATACTATGATATAGATGTGAACAAAATTCGATTAAGTTCAAATAGGTTCCACCTTTGGGTTTGGTTTTTTAAGTTTTGATTAGGATTATTTTGGTTCATTTTATCATTTTGGTCTTTTTCGTCTACAATGATTCAAACCAGCTTGAATTAAATGTAGCCTTTGAGGTTCAAAAACATAGCCGTTGGGAATCAAAATTGGACCATTAGACTTGGACTGAGACCGAACTACGTCAACCCTACTTGGGTTGGACCGAATTAGACCTCGAGACTGGTTGGACTTCGGTCCGAGTTGAGGCTGCCTTTGGAACCATTTGGGCTCAAAATTTTGGACCAACGAAGACCTTTTTATTTTTTGCCCAGCTATACAAGATGTTTGGAATTTGTTTGCAAATTGGTGTAACTTAAATATCGGAAGTCAAACTTCGATAGATCAACAAATCAGCATGGTGGTAGAAAAAGGTGACTCTAGAAGCAAAAAGATGTTTTTAAAAGCTGCAATAAGATGTCTATGGTGGTTTATTTGGAAAGCACAGAATAATTTGGTGTTTAACCGGAAAAGATTCTCGGCTTCATGGGTGCTAGACGAAGTACAAGCCTCACTATGTACATGGATTAAGTATCATGCTAAATGTAATACATTACTCTAATCCGCTGATATCATTTTAATTTCTTTATACTCTCTCTAGCATCTTGCTAGAATTTGATTAATAATATTTATTTATGATATGCACGTTTAAGGTGATGGTCACGTCAAAGCTCTAGTCTTGCATTCCTTTCTTGCTGTTAAAAAAAAACTAATATGAGAATTTTTACTTTTTAAAGTAATTAATTGCAAACTAAATGTCAAGCGAAAATATGGAATCTAATACATTCCAAGAATTAATGTTTAATAGTGCCAAAACCTTGTCATTTTTCATTTAATTAATTCTAGGGTGTTGTTTGACATTATCTCAAACTCTAGAACTAATATTAGATTTCTAGCTAATAAAAAATGGTTGAATCACAAAATCATAGGAAATTAATTTTTACACAATAGAATCAATGGAAAATTGCATAAAAATACAATAAACTATATTAATATTGTCATTGTATACAACTAACTTTATTTTGTACCTAAAAATACAAATAACTTACAAATTTGGTTCATTGTAATCAAGTTATCTATGACAATGGTAACTTAACTGTAAGCTAGTCAAATATAAAAAAAACTTTGGTATCTAAAAATAAAAACAACTTTCAAATTTTGTTCATTGTATACAATCGGCAACCGGTAACTTGGTAATCAGGTCATTAATTGCATACAATGAATCAAAATTGTAAGTTGTTTGTATTTTTATATATAAAATAAAGTTGGTCGCATACAATGAAAATATTGACATAATTTAGTGTATTTTCACGCATTTTGCTCTAGAATTAATTTGCTTATATGTAATACTGTAATAGCATGTGAAAACAATAAACAATACATGATGGACATTAGTAAAACATGAAGTTATTCATAGTTTTTGTGTTTCTTATACCATCCCTTACTTTATTTCTTTTGCTTTTTTCCCCTACTACTGTTGAACACAAACTTAGAAGTGTCAAGTGTAATTCGTTATATTTAAGATGAATTATATATATATATATATATATATATATATTATAGTTCAAATAAGAATTGTTTTCGTATGAGAACCAACATGGACCAATAGTTTTATTTCTTATCCTTTTTATTTTCGTTTAAATACAAAGGATATAATGGTCAAATAAAACAATTACTCACTTTGCGTTTGATGTCACAACCATCCCTACGCACTCAATTCTCTCACATCTCTCTGTCCTCTAGACAAACCGTCATTGGATGATGCCGTAATTAACTTCACCTTCATCTTCATTTTCACAACAATCACCATCGTCATTTCCTACAAAGAGCTAAACCCAAATTTCTAGCGACTATCGCTATCAAAAGCAACCTTCACCTTCATCTTTTAGGTTTCGTTCGACTAGAAACCAAACAATTTCGCGTGAATGCAAAACCCCGGATTTGTTCACCGGCGCCGACAACACTCATAACGACTTTGCATGGAGACTATTGATTATGACTGGCGATGGTTTCGGCGACCACCGCCGTCAAAGGTATCCTTCACCTTCATTTCTTGTGTTTTGTTGGACAAGATCTGAAACTAAACAATTTTGTGCGACTGCAAAAAAACCATGATTTGTTCACCGGCGAGGCTTTATCACCGCCGCCAACACTCATGACGAATTTACATTGAGACTATTAATTGTGGCTGGCGACGGTGGCTTTGTCACAGATGATTATCCACCGCAAAACCCAAATCTTTTATGTTGATTGTCCGATAACGACATTCCAAATGTCATTATTGATTGTCCGATAACCAGATTCTAAGAGGGAATGTCGTTATGAGATGGTTTATGCGAAAAATACTATTTTTACGAAAAGTGCGAGAACCAATTTCATCTATTGATTGTGTTTTGATCTAGTGGTTTATATTAATTGTATTTTATATTTTATTTAACTAAAAAGGATATAGTGGTCTATCAAATTATTTCTCTTTCCAATTAAATTCTCCTATTTATGTATTCACTAGAGAACCGGTAATAAAAGACAGATACTAACGATAGTTCACTACCAAACTTGTAAACAAAGGACAAAATATAACGGGTGTGTAGTAGTTAATCAATGCCAAACCATTATGTTACTGTGAAAAACAGAGGTTTAACTTTGACACACACACACATGTGTGTGTTCAACGTTGAACCAATAAAGAAAAAAGTAGCAACTTCAACATCCTTACTTGTTTACTTGTTCCAATTACTTACTGATGAATATACGTCCAAAATATATTTTCACAAATGATGGCGGTGGTCTTTTCCAATCGGTGGCTACGATGAAGATAGCTTGAAGTGGCGTGCGGCCTGCGGGTGAAGGAGGCTAGCGGTGAAAGAGAGGTAGTGAAGGGCGGCGACAAAGTCGGACACCATCGGACGTGTGGGTTCAAACGGAAAAAGAGAGAGATAGTGTAGAACTGTGCGGGCGGCCATGGAAGTCGTCACCGGTGACCGTGAGGGTCACCATGGAAGTCAATGGCAGCTATCTGTGTTCGGCAGCCATGGAAGTCGACACCAACGATCCGTGTTGGCTACAAATCTGTAGACGAACAACGGCTGTGATGGTTGTTGAGTCTAGCAGTTTTGACTCTGTGGTGGTGCTCGACTATGAGGGTTCGGTGGCCGACAGCAGAGGAGAATAGGTGGCTTGTGGACAAGAGAGAAGTATGAAATCATACTAGGGTTTGAAGTTCTCTGTTTTATGAGAAAGAAGAGAGACAATTTTTAGGGTGAATGATGTGTGAGTTATGGGGAAAGAGATTTATTTGGAGAAGATTTGATTGTAAATGTCATATTTGCCCTTTACTTATCTTTATTATTTTCCTTTACTTTTAAGATATTTAACTAAGTGTCACAATTAATCTTGTTCATTGATTAAATCATCTAATGATTTGAAATCCTTCTCGTATTTTTTGGAAAAAAAAACAGTTTTTTCGTATAAACCACCCTATATTTAATATAGTTATACATAATTACAACCAAATGAGAGATTTAATCTGTCATATAATTTGTTTCTTTTTTAGCTACATACTTAAGAATAATCCTTTTACAAAAATGACCTAACAATTAATTTCGAACAAATGACCAAACTTAAATAAACCAATGTTTCAAATGGGTTCCCATGGTGGGCTTTATCGGCCCATTCAACATTGGTTTGATCAATCTTTGTTAAACGATAGAAACTATTTTCAAGCGATTGTTTATTTGTTGAAAGAGGGATGATTTGTATAAAATAAGTTTTTATTATATACAATAATTAGTGGTTGTTTTAATTACCATATTCTTGTTTAAATGATTCTAAATTGAACTTTTAGATATTAGACAAATGATATTAGAGTTTAGTATAAGATAGTTTGACCAGATTGTATAGATGAATCATGGTCCGTTATGGTTTCACATTTGAGTTTCGGTTGTGCTTCTTGTATTTTAAATATAGTTATCAATTTATTACAAAATATATACGAAGTTTTTTTCATTATTCTAAAAACTTACCTCTTTTTATTTGTAATGCGTCATCGGAGCAGGGTGAGAGAGTAAAGAATAGAAAGAAAGTCATCACTTAAAGGGGGCAACAGGGAGAACAAACGCTATGGTGTCCAACAGTGGTATGATCACAAAACCTTTATATCGATCCTTAGCTATTTGGCCTCCTTATTAAACAACTCAGCTTCAGCAACTAGCACTCATGCAAAATAATCCATGTGTATCATGATTATGGCTAATACCAAAGTGTCTTGGGCCTCTTGGCCTAACGGTAATAAGATGTCTATAGTGTTCTTCCTTCGTTGAGTTTATGGGTTTAAATTTTATTTGTGATAAAAGATGTAGATTTAGAATGTGTATAAGTTTATTATGAAAAAAAAAGTCATGATTACTGCCAATAATACTCTAATCTACGGTTAGAAGCAACTCTTGTTTACAACGCAGTTGAACTTAATTATCTTAAAACTAGACAATATTAGATGTCTAGCATAGTGGAGTTGTGGAGCCTAGTGTGATTAAAAAGTATCAAATTAATCGAATGTTGTTCTTTTATTAATTGTCTGATCTGATGATAGATTAAATGTTTGTGTAATACATTGATTGATTTATTAAAATAATAAATATTGAATGTTAATAAAAAGATATTACACGATTATAAAATGCAAAAGCAATATTAAAAAAAATTAGGAGTAGATATCGTCAACACCCAGACGAGTGTAGGGGGAGGACATGATGGCAGACACAAGGTATAATGATACAAATATATGTGATTGTATTTCTTGTACAAATCATTGATCATTATTGTCTCCATTTGGGGTGATAATGTCAAGTTTTTATTGTTTATAATTAAAAAAATTAAAATGATTATAAAATATTTTAAAAAGATAAAATTAAGAATTTGTTAAATATGATATTTTAAAATCTTATAAAGGGTAAATATGGTATCTATAAATTAGGATGGACAAAATCAATATTTTAAAGTTTATAAAAGTCATATAAGAAATTGTCTCTAATAAATTTGATCAAAATAAAATACAAAATAATTTTGATTAAAAAAATCAAAATTAGTTTTTAATTTTTATCACGATATATGGTTCAAATTTAATAATTTGAATTCTTATCTAAATTAATGACTAGAATTGTTTACTAAACTTTTTGAAATTTAGTCTTTTATTTATATTAGAAGATAACTATATTTTTAAATATTTTTATGTTAGTTTTGCTTTTCCGAAAAATATAAATGTTTGTTAAGCATCATCTTTTGCTAAAAATTTTATTTAAAGGGTAAGAGAAAAAAACATAAAAACTAAAACATTACAATAATAAGAGACATAAATGATAAAGTAGCAATTATTTGAAACCTGCTTTATCCAAATACTTGTGTGAAGGTTTTATTTCCTTCTTGTTTTAAAAAATATAAGAGATGATCTATACACAAATAAGTTTTTATATATACAATGATTAGTGTTTGTATTAATAATCATATTTTTAAATATGTAAAAAAGAATAAAAAATATTAAAATTACATAGATATAAAATTCATAATTGTTATATGTCTTGAAAACTTGTATAAAAAGGTATTACTAATAATGTGCTATACACTTATATAGATTTTTAATCAAATAAATAATTAAAATAATTCTCATAAGAAATAGTAATTAAATAATTGAGTAGACATTGTGGGCCTATGTATTTGTTTAGGTTTCCTACTTTATACTAAATGCACAAATAAGATTGGATTAATATCCTCTAAATTCTCATAGATGTCTAAATGCATATTAAAACCTTTGAATATTACATGTAGCATCCTCTAGATATTGCTTTTGCTTTTCTTATATATATATATATGGACGAGATCAAATAAAAAGAAAATTAAAATAAAAAGTGTAAGAGGGATTATTATTTAATTATTTTTCGATATATACATCAACTGATAATTGTTAGTTCATCATTTTTATTGATTAAAACTAGTTTTTCATCGATTTCATTTTGATGAATCAAACATATTCATCACTTTTTAGATGAAAGCATTTTGTTCATCAAAAAATTATTCCAAAAATTTGGTTTCAAAATCTACATTTGAAAATCTCTTTTGCTCTATAAGAAGTGATGAATATGTTGGATTCATCAAAAATAAATTGATGAAAAACTAGTTTTAATCAATAAAAAAGATATTTTTATTGTCTCTTACCCTTTTTACCATAAAATCCTTTTTATTTGATCTCTACTATATATATATATATATATATATATATATATATATATATATATATATATATATATATATAAAAGTTGCAACTATATTTATACTTTGTTGTAATACAATTAACACGGTTTAAAAATGTTAGTAGTGGTTACCTCTCGCTACACCTATCACAACGTGTCACGTCAGTTTTTTTTTCTTATCACTTAGCTCGTCACTCAGGTCCGTAGTTGTCACTTTCTACCATACAAAATTCTAGGACCCACTTAATATCCACTAATTAATAAAAACTTATATAAAGAAAATAAAAATAAATAGACAAATGATAACTTTGGACCCACACAAAATTACCACTTAACCATCCCTTGTAAATTATTAGAGTACAGTTTAGTTGTAGATTTAAACCAGATTCTTTGATAGTTGTGTCACATTTTACAAAGTATAAACTTAGGCATTGCTACTAAAGCAACTTGAAATTAATCCTTATTTAATTAATTTCATAAGTGGTTGGATCATAGACACATGGGGAAATTAAGGACATTCTAAGGTGACACAATTAATTAGATATGAATCAAGTGAGGCCACCTCCTATAGCAACTTGAAACCATCTAATTTATTATTTATTTTGACTAGATTCTAAGTTGTGACACATTTCATGCACTATACACTTAATGCATTGCCACGAAACCAACTTGAAACCATTCAATTCACTATTTATTAATCATCATAATCATATAAGTTCTTGATACACAATATTAACTTAGTGCATTGCTTGCTTTTCAAAAAAAAAAAAAAAAAAAAAAAAAAAACCTTAGTGCATTGCTAGTAAGGCAACTTTGTACATGGGTTGTCTATATAATATGGGTTTGTAAGAAGTTCTTGTTTCGTATGTGGGATTCCAATTTTGATTCTTGTCTTTAAATCAGAACAAAACATTGTTTATTAGTCAATAATAAACAATAAAAAGTTTAAAAGTATAAATCTAAGTGGTAATTGTTTTCGACCCCCTTTCTACAATTAAAACTAGATTGGTTGGAATTAATTCGGGACTAATAAGAGCTTTCTTGAAAAAAGTTTTAAACTAAAAACTTTCAACTAAACGTTAAAAAATAATAATTTTGTTATTCAAAAAGAAATATAATAATAATAATAATAATAATAATAATAATAATAATAATAATAATAATAATAATAACAACTTTAAGAAGAAAGGAGTCTCCTTTTATGCTCATTAAAATGGAAGAGATCGCTAGACATATATATAATGATTTATAAAAGCTCACTTACGACGTAAGCTTGGTGGCAAAACGGGCGGGTTGAGTTGTGATTACGAACTCGATCGTTGGAAACTTAGTCGTCGACCTTAGGCTCATAGAGAAAAGACATATATATATATATATATATATATATATATATATATAGAGATGAGATCAAATAAAAAGAAAATTAAAGTAAAAAGTGTAAAAGGGATGATTATTTGATCATTTTTCGGTATATATATCAACTGATAATCGTTAGTTCATCATCTTTATTGATTAAAACTAGTTCTTCATCAATTTCTTTTTGATTTCAAATACAGATTTTGAAAACAAAATTTTGGAATACTTTGTTGATGAACAAAATGCTTTCATCTAAAAAGTGATGAATATGTTGGATTCATCAAAAAGAAATTGATGAAGAACTAGTTTTAATCAATAAAGATGATGAACTAACGATTATCAGTTGATATATATACCGAAAAATGATCAAATAATCATCCATTTTACCCTTTTTACTTTAATTTTCTTTTTACTTGATCTCTACCCTATATATATACCGAAAAATGATCAAATAATCATCCCTTTTACCCTTTTTACTTTAATTTTCTTTTTACTTTAATTTTCTTTTTACTTGATCTCTACCCTATATATATATATGTGTGTGTGTGTGTGTGTATAACACCCAGAATTTTATTTATAAGTTAAACTGAGAAAAGGGATATACGTGATAAGATATGGTTTTAAACTAGAGGGGCTAAAACCGTCAATTTATAAGTTGATGAAGTGCAGGGGCCTGTTGTGTCAATAGATGAAAGTATATATATATATAAACCACCACCTTTGACTATAGAAGTCAAAGGTTTGCATATTTTCCCCTGCAACTCACGAATTCAAGTACAGAACCTTAGCTATTCTCTTTTCCTTTGAAGTAATAGCAGAATTAGTAGCATATTCAAGATCTTAGCAAGTATTCAAGTTGAGGTAAGTTTTTAAATCTTTGTTCTTATGGTTTTATGTATTTAAACACATGATTCCATGGTGGAATCATGTTAAGGATGTTTTGTAGCGTTTAAATCATGTATATCAGTTGTAGGAGGTGTCGGAAAACACCTCTAGTCATTTTATGTTGAAGTTATGTGAATTCTTGGTGAAGTCCGACTGTTCTTGGCAAGAACAGTCTATTGGACTGTTATGTACACGACCCGTGTAGCGGTACACGGTCGTGTAGTAGTTATGGCGGTCACAGGGCCATGTAAGGTTACATGGTCGTGTAGTATAAGAGGTACACGGCCCGTGTAGCGGTACACGGCCGTGTAGTGGTACACGGCCGTGTAGTGTGTAAGGCGGTCATAAGGCCATGTAGGGTTACATGGTCGTGTAGCATGAGTGGTACACGGCCCGTGTAGAGGTACACGGCCCGTGTAGGATGACGAGACCACACTAGCCATGTTGCCAGCTTAGGTCGTGTAGCATATTTGGGACACGGCCCGTGTAGGGATACACGGCCCGTGTAGGCCCTATTTCAGTACAGTATGCCTTATGTGATTCTATGAATTGTTTATATAGGAGGTGATTGGCATATTGCCTGTATCATTGACAACTGTGGATCAATTCATGATAGTATGATCAGAAGGTGAGTCTTCTAGACTTCACTTCATATGTGCAGCATGTATGCTATTATATCAGATTATTGACATGTCATGTTATTCATATGTGTGTATAAGCTTGCTGCTTTGTGCAGTAAGTCTCAGAGGTGGGGTGCTTACTGCTAAGTCCAGTAAGGCTCAACTATGGTACAGTACTGTGACCCATGTTGCTGCCCTGGGTCTAGAACGTGAGGCTAGCATTGTTTGCCAGACATACGTGTATTATCTTCATATGATTTTATACGTGGGTTTATATGATGTTTAGTCCGGTTTACTCACTAAGCACTCGTAGCTTATCAGATACTATTTTTAAAATGTTTTGCAGGTTTTGTCAAAGGCAAGGGCATAGCTCCGGTTTGACTTCCAACTGTTAAACTCTTCGAAATTAACGCCTGGTTTGTAAATATCAAGTTTTTGGTACCAAACTTATGACAGTATTTATGTGAGTATCTATTGATACGTCAAGTTTTCAAACAAATTGCTTCCGCTTTTATGATAAACCCTGAGATGCGAACACTTATAGATGTTTGATCTTAATATTTTAAATTTGGCTTTTGGGGCGTTACAATATATATATATATATATATATATATATATATATATATATTGAAAAGTTCATTTGAGAACCGTTTTTATTGCGAGAACCAATCTTAGCGTCCAATTCCCTCTCCTTCAATTGGATTGTCCACTTAAGAATTCCTTATATGCGCACCTTGTCACACTCAATCCCCCACGCTTTTCATCCATGAATTCCATTATCCAAAATGAACGGATAAAATTGGTTTCCGCGGTTCTCGCAATAAAAACGGTTCTCAAATGAACTTTCCCCTATATATATATATGTATGTATATATATATATATACATGGGAGGGTTTATGCGAAAAGCGTTTAATTTGCAAAAAGTGCGAGAAGTAATTTCAGCCATTGATTGGTTTTTGATTTTGTGGTTCAAATTAATATTTTTATTTAATTCAAAAGTGTAGTTTAGTACACTAAAATATTTCCTAGCTCATCTCTCTAACTAATTTTTATCCTTTTTTCTAGATTTTATCTCTCTCATAAATTTTTTTTCATTGTTTAAACAAAAAATTACTAATTAATAATTCAAATATCAACAATTGAACAAACTATATAATCATTGAATTAGACCGCATATCATTGAATTACATCCATTTTTTCTTTTGTGCCTAAAATACAGTTTTTTAACATCCATAAACAATTGAACAAGACTGCATAGTATTGGATTATATCCATTTTTATAGAAGTTCAGTAATGAACAAACTATATAATCATTTTTCAGAAAATCTCTTACTATTCATCGTTGAACAACGAAATTGAACAAACTATTTATGAACAAAGATATCATCTAATCACTACAAACCAACTATTTACTTAAAATCAAGCCTACTAAAAATCTATTTTTTTAGAAATTCAGTAATGAACAAAGTAAACAATCATATTTTCAGATAAAAGATATTATTCTTCATTAATGAACAATAACATATAACAAAAAAAAATATAAAAAAATTTACATACTAAACAAACAAATAAAAAAAAGCTATAAGATAATTTACATCAAATAATTTAGATTTTTAATAAAAAACGGATTGGGATCTAAAACCCGCCGTTTGGTGTCGGTCACCGACGGTTGAAGTAGGGGGAGGGCGGCGGGTGAAGTAAAGGGGCGGCGGTGGTGGCCTGTGATGTAACGACGGTGGAGGTCGACTGGCGATGGTGTCCAACGACAAAGGGACCAAAAGACGGTGGTCTTCAACCTAATGAACAACGATGACGTTTATTGTGATGGATCGAAACCATGATTAACCAACGACACTGACATGGTTAGGGGCAACATTCACTCGCAGTGAATGGAGATCGGTGGTTGGCGTCGACGTTGTTGTTGAAGTATAGATCGGTGGACGGTGGCGCTGTTGAAGGAGGCGGTAGAGATGGTGTAGAGAGAGATGGAGGAGTTTCAAGATTTGACCTGCGGTTGGACGGCGCAGATCTGGAGCAAAATAGCCGGTAGCGGAGCGGTGGAGATGGTGCAGAAAGAGAGAGAGATAGAGGAGTTTCAAGATCTAACCTATGGTTGGGCGACGTAAAACTAGAGCTAATCGCCGGTAGCGATGCTTGAGGCAAGCGGCCGGTGGCCGGCTTCGGTGTAGAGATAGAGAGAGAGTGATGAGTTTCTTATTTTATGAAATGGGGCAATAAGGGCCGGCTGGATAATTAAAAGAGAGAAAGGAGAGAGGAGATAGGAGATAGGAAGGTAATTACTTTTTTATCCTTTATTTAATTAAATTATAACCATTGAATTTGTTTTTAATTACCAAAATGCCACAAGTAATTATATCCATCGATTAAATGATCAAATATTCAAATGGTCCAGAATGCTTCTCGCACTTTTCGTAAAATAAATTTGTTGGGAAAAATAGGCTTATAAATAAATCCTCTTTTGTTGACACAAAAATATACAACTTGTTTATATAATTGTATGTATTAACATTAACATATGTGCACATATACATATATATATTCAATCAAATATATTCTCATCCATGATCTACAAAATAAGCTTCATCAAATGGCCAAGCTTCAATCGTCAAGATCCGAGTTCAAGTAGAAGTCGATGTCGAAGTCTCCTGCAAATAAACATTCAAAGTCTATGAGCTTACAAAATAAATAATCAAATGATTTTAAGTTTTTATAAAATAATTTTTATAAAAACCTTTATAAAAATTGAGACAATTTTTATAAAAATCACAAGCTTGGAAGTCAAAGCAAAAAATCCCATTTTGGCAAATACTAAACACAATCTTCTATTGAAATAAGCCAAAACCATATTTAGCAAAAGGAATCTCCCAAAGAGGTAAACTTCCAACATGCTTTGTGCATTTGGTTTCCAAACTACCATTTTCATGATTAAATTCAAACTTAAGAAGTATGACACTTACCCAACTTTTTTAAAGCTTCTTTTCAGTGCATTTTTATGGTAAAAATGGGTTGTGTGTGGTTTTGGTAAAAGGTCAACGTCTATATTCACAAGGCTCAAAAAGTTCCAGCAGGCTGACGGTCGATGCCACGGTCGACCGTGGATCGACCGTGGACAGTCTGGACACTTTTTGAGCTTGCACCTTTTTCCTTATTTAAAGCAACTCAAGTCTTGTGTTTTACTCACCTCTTGAAATCTGAAAAAACAAAGAATACATAAAAATCTTGCGAGCTCATATTCCTTGATAATTCAATCTTTCAAGATCAAGAATCAAGCAAGAGTGAAAGCCTTCAAGTTCATATACTTCATTACATTCATATACATTTGCAATAGTGTGAGGATAATCTCTAGCCTATAGAATTAGAGAGAAGTGAGGATCAACTCTAGCCTTTCCAATTAGAGTGAAGTGAGGTTTATCTTAGCCTTGTTTGCAAGAGTGAAGTGTAATTTTTGTAAGCTAAAAGGAGAAGTTGTAAAAGGTTTATCTCTACCTTGAAAGAGAGAAGATTAGTGGAGCAACTCTTGGTGGGTGAGGCCAAGGAGTGGGTGTAGAGCAAAGTTGTTAACCCTTGCTTGAACCACTTAAATCATTGTGTCCTAGCTACTTACATTGGTGATATCTTTCTTCCTTAAATTCTTTAATTACTTGTAAATATTGTTAAAAACTTCAAAAAGTGGGCATATAACCTATTCACCCCCCTCTAGGTTCTAACAATTGGTATCAGAGCAAGTTGCTCTAGATAATTTTTTGAAAAGTTGTTTAAATCTTCTAAAAATATTTTTTGAAAAATTTTTTGAGTTGATAAAATGGGACAAAATTATGTAGAGGGGAATTCTATGGTTAGACATCCACTTCTTGAAAAAGAAGGGTTTTGTTATTGGAAACAAAGATTCATGACTTATGTCAAAGCCAAAGATGTTGATCTGTGGGAAATTATTGAAGAAGGGGATTATGTACCAAAAACCTTTGATTCCAAACAAGATGCCTTTGTTCCACTTCCTAAAGAAAAATGGGATCAAGAGGATAAGAAAATGGTTTCTAAAAATTTTGAAGCAAAACTCTTTCTTTACAATGCTTTGCCTAGAAAAAAGTTTGAAAGAGTATTTATGTGTGAAAGTGCAAATGCTATTTGGAAATCTCTTGTCACCATACATCAAGGAAATGCCCAAGTTCTAGATAACAAAATTGAATTACTTGTGCAACAATATGAACAATTTCAAATACTAGATGATATGAAAATTGATGAGGCTTTTGCAAAGTTTAATACTATTGTTACTAGTCTCAAGTCACTTGGGACTACTTACTCTAACAAAAAGATTGTAAGAAAGTTTCTTAGGGCTCTTTCACCAAAATGGAGGGCAAAGGTGACGGCTATTGAGGAGTCAAAAGATTTGAACATACTTCAAATTGATGAGCTAATAGGAAATCTCAAGGTGTATGAAGTGATCATGAAAAAGGATGATGAGATTGCCAAGCTAAAGAAAGAGAAGAGCAAGTCCATTTCACTTAAAGCCAAACATGTCAAAGATTCCTCTAGTGATGAAGGAGATGAAACAAATAGTGATGAGGATGAAGAGTATGCCATGATGGTGAGGAATTTTAAAAAGTTCTTCAAAAGAAAAGGCAAGCATGTGAAAGCTCCATTTGATCCTAAGAAGTACAAGCAAGCCATGGATGCCAAGAAAGAAAAGAAATCATCTAGAGAATGCTATGGATGTGGAGACTCTTCACATCTCATAAGTGATTGTCCAAAGGTAGCTTCAAAGAAAAAGGAAAATCACAAAGCCTTCCTAGGAGGTGCATGGAGTGATAGTGGTGATGAGAACCAAGAAGAAACAAAAGAAGAAAAATGTCTCATGGCTTTTGAGACAAGTGAGGTACATTCAGATTCTAGCTACTATAGTGATAATAATGACCATCAATATGATCAATTATGCGATTTTAGCTCAAGAATACTTACTAAAAATGAGGAGTTAAAAAATGAGAACAAAAGTTTAAAAAAGGAAAATGTCAAGTTGAAAAATGAAAATGATGAATTAATCATAAAGATAAAAGATATAGAAAACAAAATTGCATCTCATACACATACAAGCATAAAAGCTTTGGAGAATAAGTTAAAAACAAACTTGGATACAACCACATTGTCAAAATTTGAGAATAGTTCAACAAAGTTAGATGAAATGTTAAAGATTCAAAAATCATCAAAAGATAAGGGTGGCATTAGATTCTCTGGGCACTCAAACAACATTCCAACAAGTCACTTGAAAACCATCCAATTTGTGAAAGAAAAAGGGAAAGAAAAAATCCAGGACCCCCACGGTCGATACCGTGCATCGACCGTCGGGTCACTGGAATTTTCAAAAGAACAAAAATGTAAACATTGTGTCTAGCTCTTCCACTTGTATGCCCAAGGTTGCAAGTAATGAGTTAATGAGAAAGTTTTATACTCCAACAACAAAGCATGGACTTAGATTCAAGAAACCCAAATCAAATGTGACTCAAAAACCAAAATACTCTCAATCCATAAACCCTAAGAACACATGGTATCATAAAAGTTTTAAAATCACACAAAGATGGATTAGAATAGGAGTTTTTGATGCTAACCATCCAGGACCCATGAAACATTGGGTACCAAAAGCTTGAATGAAAACTTCATATGTGTAGGGTTGCAGTAAAAGTGAGAGTATGTCTCATGAATGGATTCTTGATAGTGGTTGTTCAAAACACATGACCGGTAATAGAGAACTCTTCACCTCATACAAGGAGTATGATGGAGGACATGTTGTGTTTGGAAGCAATCTAAGAGGAAAGGTGATTGGTAAAGGTAACATTCTTCATGACAATATCAAATTCTTGAATGTTGAGCATGTTAGTGGTTTAGCTTACAATTTAATAAGTATTGGTCAAGTATGTGATAAAGATCTAAATGTTAAATTCACTAAACATCAAAGCTTAATATGCAAAGATGATAAAGTTTTAGTAAAAGGTGTTAGGAGAAATGGACTATATACATGTAGACTTGGTGATAATCCTAACACACAAGTATGTCTTGCATCTATAATTGATAATTCAACATTATGGCATAGAAGACTAGGTCATGCCAACATGAGACTACTACAAACGTTGACTAGAAATGAGCTTGTTAGAGACTTACCAAATATTAAATTCGATAGTCATTTTTGTGATGCATGTAAAATAGGAAAACAAGTGCATTCATCTCATAAATCTAAAAATGCTATAACTACAAAGAGATGTCTTGAACTATTGCATATGGATCTTTTTGGCCCTTCATCAATTCAAAGTTATGGGGGAAACTACTACACACTAGTTGTTGTAGATGACTTTTCTAGATATACATGGACACTATTTTTGAAAAACAAAAATGAAGCTTTTGACAAATTTAAAACTCTTGGCAAGAAAATTCAAAACCAATTTAGTTGTACGATTATTTCAATTCGTACCGACCATGGAAGAGAATTTGACAATGAAGCGCAATTTGGAGCATTTTGTGAAAAACATGGAGTTTCTCATAACTTTTCGGCTCCTCGCACTCCCCAATCAAATGGGGTTGTTGAAAGGAAAAATAGGACTTTACAAGAAATGAGTAGGACAATGCTAAATGAACAATCCATTCCACAAAAGTTTTGGTGTGATGCGGTCTCAACGGCTACATACATCCTAAATAGAGTATTGATTAGACCAATGCTAAATAAAACACCCTATGAAAGCATCAAAGGTAGAAAACCATCTTTAGGACATCTTAAGGTATTTGGTAGTAGGGTAGAGATCAAGTAAAAAGAAAATTAAAGTAAAAAGGGTAAAATGGATGATTATTTGATCATTTTTAGGTATATATATCAACTAATAATCGTTAGTTCATCGTCCTTATTGATTAAAACTAGTTCTTCATCAATTTCTTTTTGATGAATCTAACATATTCATCACTTTTTAGATGAAATCATTTTGTTCATCAACAAATTATTTCAAAATTTTGTTTTCAAAATCTGTATTTGAAATCAAAAAGAAATTGGTGAAGAACTAGTTTTAATCAATAAAGATGATGAACTAACGATTATCAGTTGATATATATACCGAAAAATGATCAAATAATCATCCCTTTTACACTTTTTACTTTAATTTTCTTTTTATTTGATCTCATCCCTTTGGTAGTAAATGCTATATCCTTAATACCAAAGACTACTTGACAAAATTTGATCCTAAAGCATATGAGGGTGTCTTCTTAGGATACTCCTTGAATAGTAAAGCCTATAGAGTATTAAACAAATCTACTATGGTTGTGGAGGAATCCCTTAATGTCACATTTGATGAATCTCCACTTCCTCCTAAGACTTAACCCTTAGTAGATGATGACAAATTAGAAGAAGAAGCCATAGAACAACAACTCTCAAAATTAGACATAAATCATCATAGTGTTCAAAACCCAATAATAGATAACAAAACCACAAGTAATGAAAATGAAATTAAAGAAAATAGGAACCATCCAATAAATCAAGTCATAGGAAACTTGAATCAAAGACTCACTAGATCCCAAGCCCAAAACCTTAATACTTTCTTTGCCTTTGTGTCACACATAGAACCCAAAAATATTAAAGAGGCAATTAAAGATGAAAATTGGGTAATGGCAATGCAAGAAGAGTTAAATCAATTCACCAGAAGCCAAGTTTGGGACTTAGTACCTTTACCTAGTGGTCACACAATAATTGGAACTAAATGGGTTTTTAGAAACAAAGTTGATGAAAATGGAAATATCACTAGAAACAAAGCTAGACTAGTAGCCCAAGGATATAACCAACAAGAAGGGATAGATTATGATGAAACCTTTGCTCCGGTTGCTATATTAGAATCCATAAGGATTCTACTTGCTTATGCTTGTGCTCAAAATTTTAAACTATATCAAATGGATGTCAAAAGTGCTTTTTTAAACGGGTTTATAAATGAAGAAGTTTATGTATGTCAACCTCCCGGTTTTGAAGACCCCATTCATCCATCTTATGTATATAAACTTAGAAAAGCATTGTATGGCCTTAAACAAGCTCCTAGAGCTTGGTATGATAGATTAAAATCATTCTTATTGAAAAATGAATATAATATGGGTAAAGTTGATAATACATTGTTCACAAAGAAAAGAAAAGATGACATTTTGCTTGTACAAATTTATTTGGATGATATCATATTTGGATCAACATGCCAAGACTTGTGTGATGAATTTTCAAAACTTATGCATAATGAATTTGAAATGAGTATGATGGGTGAATTGAATTACTTTCTTGGACTTCAAATAAAACAATATGAAGATGGTACATTCATAAATCAATCGAAGTATATTAAAGACATGCTTAAGAAATTCGATTTTGAAAATGTGAAACCAATGAGTACACCTATGGCTACAAACACACACTTGACACTAGATGAAGAGGGTGAAAGATTTGATAGTACAAGATATCGTGGTATGATCGGGAGCTTGCTTTATCTAACGGCAAGTCATCCCGATATTATGTATAGTGTATGTGTGTGTGCTCGTTTTTAGGAAAATCCAAAGAAATCACACTATGAGGCCGTCGAACGAATATTCCGATACATTAAAGGAACAATCAACTTGGGATTGTGGTATCCAAAGTGGAGCGGCTTAGATATAATGTGCTATGCGGATTCGGATCTCGGTGGATGCTACTTGGATAGAAAAAGTAAAAGTGGAGTATGTGCCTTTATTGGATTGGCACTTACCTCATGGTTCTCGAAAAAGCAAACATCCGTTGCCTTGTCAACAACCGAAGCCGAATATGTAGCCGCCGGAAGAGCATGTGCTCAGGTCTTATAGATGCAACAATCTTTATTGGACTATGAGGTACATCTATCCGAAATTCCTATTATGTGTGATAATAAAAGTGCCATTGATCTAAGTAAAAATCCCGTATTGCATTCTAGAACTAAACACATCGAAATTAGACATCACTTTCTACGTGATAATGTGCAAAAAAGCAATATAAGCTTAGAAAAAGTTACTTCATGTGAAAATATTGCCGACATATTCACTAAACCGCTAAAAAGGAAGTATTTGACACATTAAGACTTGGTTTGGGAATGATGGAACATGTACCTTAAGAGATAAAAACCTAAAAGCTGAAAAACAACAAAAAAATGCTATCCAGTGGCTCCACGGTCGATACCATGTATCGACCGTCGGGGCACTACCAAAAGTTTAAGAAACACGCGGTCGATACCACGGTCGACCGTGTATCGACCGTTATACACCTGACGAATTTTAACCCTACCTTCCCATTTTCTCTCTCTTTCCTCCCACTTTCATCCTCCCTCATCTTCCTCATCAAACTCTAGCCGCCTTTTACCATTTTACTCTCTAAAAAGCTTAAAAAATCATTACAAGTAAAAATATTTCACTTACGGTCGAAGGCACGGTTCTGCTCACGGTCGATCTACGGTTGAACACGATTTCTTCCTTCCTTCACGGACGATCCACGGTTTTCTCTCTCTCAAAGGTATAATTTTTTTTTTTATTCTTTCTTCTTCATCTCCTTTGGATTCTATTCTTTTGCACCAATGAATCATATGTATCTCAAGATTTTTGTTATTTTTTCATGATTGGGCTTGATTTGGGAAGATTATTTAGTAGTTTTTGTTATAAATGGCTTAAGGATGATAAAGTAGACTTTGTTTGGGTTTGGTTTAACTTTTGTAGTAGTTTTCTTATACATAGGTTTGTTGGATCTCAGATGTATTTTAAATATAAGTATTAGATATATATTAAAGTAATAAAATCAGAGTTTTCAAAAAGGACAAACAAAACCAAAAATTTTGAAAATCGTCCGGCGGTCGATATCACGGTCGACCGTCACTCGACCGTAGCTATTGTGCAAAAATCCAGTCGATCCACGGTCGATACCGTGCATCGACCGTCAGCAATCTGGAAATTTTCAAACTTTTCATCTTTTAGTATTTCAACTATTAATACTCAAATTCACTTTACTCATGCTTCATATACTCCAACACACACTTGTCATCGCATGATTCATCAAAATTTTCAAAATCTTCTCACAATTAGGACACAAACACATCGTATGGACATATTCTCAAAGAGTTTGCTATATTTCTCTAAGCACACTTTCAAATATGTCTCATATATATTGAAATATCATATATCTAGTTATAAATTTCCAAAACCAAACTCTTTTTCGTGTCATGACTAGATAAATTGAACATGTCTTACACATTAGGCACACACTAGTCCTAATGCTATATATTTGTACTTAATCATATAATCATTGTCTCTATAGATAATCATGCCACGTGTTCATACATCAGCTTCAAGAAAACCTGACAACCCTACCCCTCGTCAATCTGCCAATGCTCTAAAGAAACGGGCCATAAACGAGGGTCGTGTAGTTGCGGTCAATCAACTTGACCAATATAGGACCCACGCCACCTTTGAGGCTATTGGGTGGAATATTTTCCTTTCTCTCTCAAATGTCATTTATAAAAATCGCATCTATGAATTTTATGTCTCCTTCCTCTATAATGAGGATGATGAAGTCATCACCTTCAACATTGAAGGTAAAGACTTTACCTTCACTCTTGTCCAACTAGGTAGGATTCTACACATCCCATCCTCCGGCCTTAAATACTATCATACCGGTCATAGTCTCACAAACCTTCCACCCGCCTTCACCATTCCTGAAATCATTGGGTCAATTTGCAAACCAAATGTTCCCCACACCACAACCAATCTTTTCGGGAGAGATCTTCTTCCCGAATGTGCAGTTTGGAACAAAATCATTGATTCCAATATCTTTCCCAAATCTGGGAATCATTCTGAAATAAGTGCTATTCAAGCTGTTCTTCTTCATGCTCTTAAAACGGGGACCGAGATCAACCTCACGCACATTCTTGCTAAACGCATGAGTGGTCTCGTGACAAGTCGTAGGGATCTTCCCTATGGACGTCTTCTATCTCTTCTTTTTACGAATCTACCGGACATTTCTCGCATTGTCTCAACTCCGGGATCCTCCATGCCCATCGACCTTGCGACACTTCGCAAGATGTCTTCCCATAAAGGGACGAAACGGACACACTCTTCCTCTTCCGGAGATACGGAAGCCAAGATTGACAGATTCACCTTTGGTGAAGAGGAGGAAGGTAAAGCGGAGAGTTCAATTCCTCCGGATCACGGCATGGTTGAAGGCACTACCGATGAACGAATTGCGGCACTAAATCGCAATGTGAATGCTTTACGGAATGAAACTCGCTCTCTCCGTAAAGAAGTGAAAGGGGTAAAGGGCATGTTTCTTTTCGCATGAACCTCTCTCTCTCTCAAAAAGAAATTGATGAAGAACTAGTTTTAATCAATAAAGATGATGAACTAACGATTATCAGTTGATATATATACCGAAAAATGATCAAATAATCATCCTTTTTACCCTTTTTACTTTAATTTTCTTTTTACTTGATCTCTACCCTATATATATATATATATATATAGTTGAAGGTTCATTTGAGAACCGTTTTTATTGCGAGAACCAATCTTAACCGTTCATTTTAGATAATGGAATTCATGGAAAAAAAACGTGGGGGGATTCAGTGTGATAAGGTGCATGTAAGGAATTCATGGGTGGGCAATCCAATTGAAGAAGGGGGAATTGGACGGCTAAGATTGGTTCTCGTAATAAAAACGGTTCTCAAATGAACTTTTCACTATATATATATATATATAGAGAGAGAGAGAGAGAGTTGTGTTCAATAATGTCCATTTAAAAAAGATAGTCTCTAAAATTTTAATATTCAATCACAGGTGATTCAGTATATACAATCACATGTGATTTGTAAAATCATCACATGTGATTATGTGAATTACGAAAAATTAGGGAAATGTTACTCCGCCTAAATTTTTAAAATTTAATGTGAACCATTTATGCAATAAATCTAAAGACTAAAATTAGTACCTCAAAACTATAAATTAATTATTGACTATATTAAACATTCTTCTGTATATATATACACTCCTTGCATTAATCTTTCTAGGCTAGTAAGTTTTGGACGGAAGTATGTTACTAAATAATCATGTCACATATATATAATCATCTCATATTGCACACCTTATAAAACGGCCGTACCTATATAATCATCTCACAATATCGTATACTAAATCCTAATATTCCACTATTCAATAATCAAAATATTACTAAATAAATAAAACGTTTTTATTCGTAGATTTGGATCGATTTAGATACATTTTGCTTGTTGCAAGGATGTCACGTGAATATTACTCCTTATAATTAATTCATAAAAAAACAATATTTATATCAATTTTCATTTTACCCCCTCACAAATTTTTATTTTTTACTCTTTAATTTATATAAATTACATTTAATCTTTATTTTTTAATTTTCACCCACAAATAGGTTTTTATTCTATTTATATAAGGTTACATTTTACCTTATTACATAATTTATAGTTTTATTATTATTATTATTATTTTATTATTACTACAACTATTAAATATGCTTTTGGGTTAAACCAGATCACATAAAACTCTAAAATTAAAAATATCAGTAAATGTGTTAAACATGTAAGATCATGTAAGTGGGAAATTCAAAATAGGACGAGACGGTAAATTAAAAATTGAAAACTGCTTATAGTAATTTAATAACTTGACATGGATATGAAAAATAATACATTTAGTTTTGTATAATATATTAATAAAATAATATTACAAATGATACCATAAAATTTCCAAGTATATAACTACATATATTGGAGAAATGTTAAGTTATGTTAGTGAAATCTAACTTAATTGAAGGGTAAACTAGTAATTTAATTTTGAATTTAACTTATCAATCTATAATTTATTTGAGGATAAAACATTTAAGTTGCATAGTACTAGCATCGCCTAAGTTCTTTCGGTACACGTTTTACTTTGTATGTATATTACTTGTAGATATATTTTTTATGTAACAAACCCTTAAATATCATATTTTATTAAGATATTTATGTACCAAATTTATCTCAATTTTTCATAATGTGTAAGCAAATATAAATATAACTTCTAAAAGATTAGTGCAACAAAAGGTAACATTTTATGTACGATACACACAACCATATGTAAACATGTCTATTTAAATTATAGCGTCTATAAACATAATATATTTGTGTTCCTATTAAAGATCTTTGTTGCTTTTATTTACATAGAAGTGTTATGACCGGTTTATATATGTGACAATAGCTCATTCAAAATTATTCCTTTTCAATTATCTAATTATAATTCAATAAAATTCTTATTTATATTTCAAATTTAGCATTATTAATCAAACTTTACATAAATAATTAGACGTATTATATTTCAACATTACAGTTTTTAACATTTTTTCTTACATGATTTTAGAATGAATTAAATATTAGTTCTTTACAATACTAATATTAATACCTTCATATTATCACAATTAATAACATGGTAGACAATTAAGTCTTCGAAAAATGTGTAGATGTTGATATGTCAAAAAAAGTGATCCGCAACTATAAAAACAAACAAAAAATACTAATAATCCAAGGTTAAAATATTGATTGATATATGAAATTAGATATGTAATCTCAAATGTACACACTTTTTACGTATATTTTATTACAAGCCATGATATTTTTTTAGGAAACAGTCGCACTTTCAACAAGTTACAACAAATAATTTTAGTTTAGTTAACTACTTGATAAACTACAGTTTACTAAAAAAACAACTCTATTTATTATCTTCTTATAAGACGATTATCAAACTAAATAATATGTATTTATACTACAATCGAATAAGAATAACCATCTTATGTATAATACTATATATAATATAAATTAGTATAATTGTGATGATTTAAATATCAATATCAATAAAGGCAGGGGAGGTATAGGGGTAAAGTGGTAAATTGAGATGTAAGGTTATGCATGTGATATAGAGAAAAGAATAGAAAATAAAGAAAAGGGAAAGCAAAAGGGGAATGGAAGACTTATGGTCCTTTATTATTTTTATTTTGATGGCACGTTTTTGCATTTATACATGTTTTCCATTAATGGACTCTTCTTAATCGACCTACAAATTTTCTACATCTTATTGGACTTTATCATTTCCCCTCCATTATTCCACGACATAAATAAATAATATTAAAACATATATTATATTATATTTAAATATATTATATTATATATATAAATAAATATATATTTAATAAATATACATAAGTGTGACGCATGTAATAGTATTAGTAATATAATAACGCCCATAAAGCCGTACAACATATAATAATAGATCAAGAGTCATATAAACACGGGTTTCATTTCATAGACCCTACATATGACTCAAACATAATCACTAAAGTGTTTTTTGGTTAATTACTTGGTTGGTACTTTAAGTTTTCTCTTATTTCAAATTTAATCATTTAAAATACAAAATTACGATAGTAGTTTTTTAAACTGATAATTGCTAAATGGATGGTTAGTACTGTTTGCGTGATGAGCTGATCGTTTAAAGTTTCATTAGCGAAACAAGTATCCGTTTAAATGACCACTAACGTAATTACATATTCTAAAGAATTGAAACAAATGTGAAATAAGACAAAACCTAAAGAACCAACCAAGTAATTAACTACGTGTTTTTTATATAAAGTTGTCATAGACTTTAATATCTTCATTGTTTTAATCTTTGTTCTTGTTATCCTATTGATCTTTATGATACATGAACATTATTTATTAGTAAATTTAAATAAACATGTAATATCTTTCGGATTTACTTTTAATCCAACATAAGAAAATATTATTTCATTTATTTGGATTTTAGGTTTTGCAAACATTCATAGAATGACAAGATCAATCTGTGATTATTATATGGTTATGCCAAGGATCTTATCGTCAATTCATAGCTATCATACTATTTTCATGGATAACATAGTCACAACTCGCAAGTTATGGGCTCACCCACACCAAAGAGAATGTAGAAGAGTGACAAGCATAGCGTATGGTGTAGGTTTAATTGCTTGTTTTGTTGATGTCTATTATCCGAATCCCGTAGTGGAGGTGGCACGCATTCGGCTAAGTAAAGCAATACGTTTAGAGTGGTGGAAGTGGCTACCTATCATCACACCCATCACATTGTCAGGTCAACTTTTAATTCTTACCACTCAGTCCAACACTCAGACTCGTAATGGTCACTCTTCGCTACATATTCTGAAACCCGCCTAATAACCACTAAAATAAAAAGAAAAAATAAGTTAGAGAGAGGTAGAAAATGAATATGGGCCCACAGTCTTCCATACGTTACCTTCTTTGATGTGAGACACCACGCCGCCAGCCAACTATGCCGTGGCAGAGTGGAGAGTAATCTTGACCACGGCATTGTGGCCTTCAACCATGCCAAGAGTAAGGCCTAAATAGACATGGTGCAAGTATTTATAGGGTAAGGATATATACTGCTAGCAACACCTAAGTTAGGTATTATCACACTTACATACCTTTTTAATGAGCAATTATTGAAATGCCAAATTTACACATCCTTTTTCCATATTTATAATCACAATAACTCGTTTTTTTAAAGATGCAGTACCTCTTATTCAACTGTATAACTGATTTATTCAACCTTCATTGTTTTATTATTGATCTTGATAGTTTTTTTTATTAATATTGGCATAGAAAAACTTCTTTTCTCTTAAAAGCAATTGTCACATGGAGAATTAATGTTATTCTATAAATATTATGATATGATTTCAATTTTTTAATATAGCCATAGATAAACTATTGTGTTATTTTTTTATATGTTTGTATTAATTCTCTTGAAATTGTTAGTTAGTTGAATAGGGAAAAGTTCGTGCGAGAACTGTTTTTAACATCATTAATGACTCATTAATAAAAGTATTTCAGTCTTTTATATATTTATTCAACCATGGATTGCTTCCGGGTAAACCGTCATTAATTTGCGAGGCTTGATTTTACTAAAATACCCATCGTTAATACATCAATAATGAGCCGCTAAAAATTCTTAGCCATTGATTAATTTTAATCGTTGGCTAAGATTGGTTCTCGTGCGAAAAACAACTCTCATTTCAACCCTCCTTTATATGAAAATTCTGTATAAATAAGATCTAGACAACCGTGAGCAAAAATCTCTTAATATAAATAAAAAAACTAACTTAAATCATCTCTAGTAGGCAATCATATCATTTCATTTTGATAATATTAAATCTCAATCGTCCATGTCAATTGAAATTTTGATTTGATTTTAACTTTTAAAATTCAAAATTCTTTAATTTGAATCAAAATTATTAGATATTTTTTCATATATGCCCCTTCTTAAACCTTAAAATATTTTATTTGTCACCTTAATTTATTAATATCATATTTACCTTTTATAATATTTCAAAACTTCGTATTTAACTAAATTCTTAGTTTATTATTTTTTAATATTTTATAATCAGTAAATTCTTTTTAGTTATAACAAAATAATTAGTTTAACTTCTTTTTCATGATTTGGAAGATGAAGGTTTGGGTCGTTGAAACACCCAGATTTTGATTAGTCTTAATGAAATATGATTAATACATAAGTGTTATGTGTTATAAGTGATCATATGTAATTAGTCGTGTATTATGTAAGGTACACGGCCCGTGTAACATTATTGGTCAATCAAATTCAGTCATGTTATAACAGGATTTCGGTCGTGTAGTCAACCGAGATTCGTTCTTGTGGACTACAGGTACACCGCCCGTGGAGGCCCCGGTTTAGATCAGAATGTGTTTTTAATTATATGTTGTTGTGTTATATGTGTATGATCGTGTTTGGATATCTTATCAAGTGATATACACTACTTATAGCTTAAATCCGATACAAGGTGAGTCTTCTAGACTATTCTTCATATGTGTAGCATGTGTGTTATTACATAATAATAGATTCATGAATTATTCGTATGTGTTAATCAGCATACTGATCTGTGCAGTAGTGGCTCAGAATTAATACAGTACTATGACTCAGTTTGTTGCCCTGTGTCTAGAACCGCTGGCATATTCTTGATATACGTGTGTTATCTATATGTGATCTTATACATTTGTTTATATGATTGACAGTCTGACATGCTCACTAAGCTCTCGTAGCTTATCAAATATTGTTTTAAAATATTTTGCAAGACGTAGCAAGAACAATGACAAAGCTCCTATTTGACTACTATTTTGATAAATCCTTTTGAAACACTTAACGTCTGGTTATGTAAAAGACAAGCTTTTATACCAAACTTACATATGTGAATATTCATATGGGGTTTTAGACATGATTATCATGTTTTAATAAATTGGTGCGTTACAGCCGTGTATACACCGTGAGAAGATCCTTAATTTGAGGAATAGTCTATGCTTGAGAGTTTTAAGTACGTTTAAATATTCGGGTTATGACTATGATTGTATACCGTAATACCCGTGCAAACTTTGCGGTTAATGAAATATGAGTATAGTATTGCCTTTCAAAAAATATATAACTTAATAAATTTTTAATATTATTACTTCTAATTGTAACAATAATGATTGATAGCTTGTACAAGAAATACAACCACTTTTCTTCGTATCATAATATGTTTGTGTCATCAAGTCTGCCTTCTCCTTCTCGTCGACAATTCTATCACTGGTGTGGGTATTAATGCCTTTTGTAACCATTTTTTTAAACTTTCATTTCTTTTATGTTTTATATATCAAACAAACATTTAATCTTTTACCTACTATTTCATTTATTACACCAACATTTTGATTTTCATTCCAATGAAATTTGCGAGCTTTGCGTCTACCTTTTTCCAACGGGGGTAAATAATAATAAACAAACTAATTAAAACAAAGTGGATCGAAATTAATTGAATTATGTAACATTTAAACACTTACAAAGGATCAAACAATAAGCAATTGAGTACTCCACATTTGTAAATTGTAAATACATACATATACTTTGCCATAAGACATTTTTTAGAAAAGCAGAACACACACGCATCTTAACCTTACTTATAAATCATTAAATCTATACTCTTTTATCGACTACAAGACTTGAACCTCGCGATGGCATATTACATATCATAAATAAAAAGCTACAGTAATTCACTTGATCACAAAATAAAGATCGAGTTGATTACTTAAGCTGTAGGGTTATAATGCCGAAAAGAATTAAGAAATTCAAGTGAAAACATCAAAACGTAAAACAAGTGAAAAATGATAAATTTCTTCAAGATTATAACGCGAGGTTAGGGACCCTGAGCTTATGAAAACAAGAATCTCAACCACTCTTAACGAGAACTAAGACGATTGTTTCCTCACACCAAACACACCCATGTGTGTGTGCGCTTTCGATTCCTCGGATAATTAGAGTCTTTACAAAATATGAGGTCTAAGACTATTGTTTTACTTCCTTTCTCCTTATGCCATCCTTGCAGCAATCAAACTAGAAAAGAGAAGTTGCCTGTGGCTAATTCCTAGATCAAGAAGTCACGTATGCCTTCTCTGGACAAATGCAAGAACAACAAGGTGACATTTACTTGCAACTTTGTAAGTACTTTCTACATTTGAGTCAACTGGATTTGACCAAATTTTGTCAAAGGATAAGCAATATATCATTTTAGACTTTTAAACTAAAACCTAAATTTCAAAACTTAAAGACTTGTATGGTACAAATCAAAACCAAACACCTCATCCCCGGTCCGTTCTAGCATATCAACCAGTAACCCGTAACCACATCTCCGCCATAGGGTACAGTTACGTGCTCTCTTCTAATTCTCTTGTAGATCGATAGTCCGTTTTAATATCGTTCACGAACTTGACGAGTTCATCTATACACTCCCTTAAAATAAAATAGAAATTAAACAAAAAAAAAGTAAAATGGTTAAGGATGAATTTGCTTTATTCCAAGGGCAAAGAGCAATGTGGTAAGCATTTTATGCATGTGATACTTTGCACTTTTCCATTAAAAAGTACATGTCACAATGGCTTTTAAAAACAACCACCTTATGTTCCGTGCATTCCCTTTGACCCCTAAATAGAAATCCCACTTTTACATCACAAACTTTAACCATCTATATTTTTGCACCATTTATTTTCTTTTACAAAAATATATATATATCTAAAATTAAAAAAAATCTATTATTTCGTATAATTTCTCCTATCTATGGTTCTAAATAACGTAAGGCGCAGCGTGACAGAGACGTCAAGGCTCAAGCTTTAGGAGCGATGGCGAGCCATACCGTATTTTAAGGCGGCAATTTTGTATATATTTTATAAATATTTATCTTCAATTTATCATTATTAATATACAAATTACACAAAGTTGCACAAATTATGAGCAAAGTAACATATACAAATTACAAACGTATAGAAGTTCAATACACGCGATCGCAAAATGTATATAAAAAAGTCAAATTTGTAAAAAATATATTTTCTGCACGTCACGCCTTAAAAAACTCGTCATTTGTCGCGTAAAGACGCGCCTTATGCCGTCTAATCTTACACCACGTCTAACCCCACCGTCAAGGACTTTTTCTTGACGGCGGAGTCGCGCCTCGTATCTTGACGCCACCATAACACGTTTTTTAGAACCCTGCTCCTATCTTATCTTTATACTTATAAAACATGTGATACAAGATTTAAAAGCAAAGACGGACCTTGTAGCAGGTCACAATGTCTACTCAACCAACAAAAAAAAAAATCCTTTATTTTATTTTATTTATTTTTTATTTATGTTATTATATTATGCTACCAGTTATGGAGATTACAAAGTAATACCATTAACGCTTATATTCCATAAGTAAAGTAAGGATTTCATACATATCAAAAATCTTGAAGTAATTATTTTTCTACATATTAACCTTCATAAAACTATATATAAAACCATAAAAATGAACTTAGATTAAGTAATTAACCTCTGCATAAGCATTTCTAAGATGTTTTCCTGCTCTACATATCCATGAACGATTGATCGCGTATAAAACTAGCACTTTTGTACCTTGATTTATGCTACGAGGAGTTTGTTTCTCGCGAAAATGCAGAAATCAGCTTCTCCCTCGTCAATTGTTCGGGTCCTTGAGACTTAACAACAAACGTGTGGAACACCATGTCGTTAATTGTTGATAACTTTGATTCCATAACTTTGATCTTTGATTCTTCGAATGTTTGAATGATTTTAGAAACAGGGTGTGCTTCTAAAGGAGAAGTAACCCTTACAATTACTTCATCTTGAACGGTTTGGACTTCAATTTTCTCAAGAACAGAGTTGTTATTTGGTGATTGTTGTCTTTCTGATTCCATCTCTTTGAGCTTTTTCTGTAAATCGGTTATATACGTGATTGCATCGCCTAATAATGAAGCTTTATCCATCTTTGAAATGTTGGGTACGACTGCTCGTAATGCGTAGAATCTTTGGTTCAGTTTCTCTCTCCTCTGTCTCTCTGCTTCCACATGATTGAGTGGCTCTTCTCTTCCGTTTGCGGGTTTCCTGCCACGTTTTCTTGGTCGTTTTTCATCGATAATGGAGGTCAGGGTTTCTCTTTCGTCCCTCACCGGAGACTCGTCGGAAACCTTGGACTCTGTGCTGGTTGGACGAGATGTAATGCCGGTGAAATCGATTTGAAGTTGTGGTTGTGCGGTTGGCTTTTGAACATTGTTAAACTGGGACCAATTTGAAAACGGAAGCCGTGATTCGTCGGGTTTTCTAACGGCGAGTTTTTCCCGGAATTGTGGTTGGATTAAACTCGAATTCAGATCCTGACCGAAAATCTTGGACACCCTGATTGATCGATCGGAAATTGGTGTAGCTACGGGTTTTCCGGTTATCTGATGAACGGAAAATGAAGATCTGATTGCCTGTACGAGTTTCAAGTTTTCCGGTATGGACTGAATGGATCCGACTTCGACAACGCCGACATCGGTCGGAACCATAACAACGGTCTGAATGCCGGCGGATTTAGCAAGAAATGAGCGGAAACAGTAATCGGAGGTGGAGTTTAATGCATCTGAGATCCACACGTGACGGCCGGAGGAAAAGCACGTACCGGGACCGCCTTCCCCTTTTCGAAACGAGAAATACATAGAGATTAAAAAGAACATCTCTGTATCAGTAACTCTATCCAATCCAAAAGCGTAACTATCTTCATCTAATCCACCAAATAACATTTGAATCTTTTGAAGAACCCTTTTTCGAATTCTTTGTTGGTTTTCATCTTCTAATCGCAAACTTAGAATTCGAGCAATTTCGAATTCTTCACCTTCTTTAGGCTCTCTGCAACATCCATCCCCCCACCCGAGAACCAAATCCCCTGTTTTCGACTGCGAGATTTGCCAAAAGAATGCGTAGTTCCAACTAAAATTAGCGGAATTAGGATGGTCTATAAGATCTGAGAGCTTGTGTTGCAGATTCTCGTCATTTCCTAATGAAGTTAACGAGCATTCATTAGAAACCGAGGTTGAAATCAAGTAATCAAATGCTCTGGACCCTAGAACAGCAGCTACAATGGCTTTATCTTCATCATTCCAACTTTCACCACCCATATTCACCTCCGTTTTCATATCGAAAACTTCACCAGATCTAAAATCGCTGAAAAATTAGTCAAATTCCCAACTAAAGCAGACTTCAAAGCCACAAGCTTCAACTACTGAATTCAACGAAAAATATTCCAAAATTGACCCATCTCACCAGCGGTTTACTTGGTCAAATAAAATCGATTATTCACATAACCAGTTACTAAAAAACCTCAATTTCAGATACCAAATCTAAATTTCTTTATCAATAAGCAAACAAAATCCCAAAAATTACGTAAGATGAGAAGAAGCACACAAATTGAAATGATATGATAGTAGAAGGAAAGAAGGAGATGAATATAAAAGAGAGCGTTGTTTCCCAAAATGAAGAAGGAAAATTGTTGGAGTAATGGTAGCAAAGGTAAGAAGAATGGAGAATTTAGAGGGAGACAGGTTTTTTCAGAGAGAGAAAGAGGAAGGAGGTAAAGGCTTGGCTACTGGTTTGTGCCGGTCCTTAATCTAAACTGCGCGTGTATAAACTATGGCACGTCGCTCGTAGGGGTTGAGCTAGCTAACTATAGTTAGGTTATAATATCATTGGGCCCTTTCGCTATATTTCTTTTCAAATATGAAAACATGGTTATAATTAAACACATAATTTATATCTTTTTCATATTTTTAAATTATTTAACAAATATATATACATATATACATATGTGTGCGTGTGAGAGAGAAGGAGAAAGAGAGGAGAGAGATAATTAAAAGCTTATGTGAGACATGATACACCTCGTTCATGGAGTGAACAGAGTAATCACATTGCAAAAAGAACCTTGTGGGTTATTTTAGTCTATTATGGGTATATAACAAGATCGTTAGATTGTGCGATATAATACCACATTCTTAATTCTTACGAAGTGAAAAGTTGGACGAAGCGTGTTATGAGACGAGAGATGTGTGAGTTGGGTCCATTGTTTCTTTTTTTGAACATTTTCTATGAACACCATAAATACACTACCACATATCTTAAGTTATTTACATATTTTTCTACATGAAATATAATAATCCAATTTTTTATTATAAAATCTAATATAGTAAAATTTATAATGGAAAACGTTTTTTGTGATGAGGCAGAAATATTGTGAATGTTTGTTAAAAGAGTTTGGAAAGCATGATGTTGGGTGCATGAATGATATTTTGAGAAGGTTTGTTTTCTTTTGTTTTATTGGCATCAATTATTTAGACCAAAGTCATATAACATGCAACCTATGCTTTTCTCATGCCAAAATAGTGATGAATCATTACTAATAATTAATTATTAATTTTTCATTTCAATTCTTTTGAGGCCTAATTTATTTATTATTTTTCAATTATTTATTATAGTAACAAATATATTTTAGAAAAGACATAAAATGGCAATTGTATAAAAATAAAATAAAAATTGTAATCCGTGACTGATTCGGAAAAAAGAGTTAATCAGGAACATCTAAAGCATCAAAAATATCTAATCACATGTTAATTAAATATAAATATATTAATTAATAATGAGTGATGCTCAAACTTATCGCCTTCTACTCAATCTATTAATAATAATAAATCAAAGATGTTTGACAAATGGGTCCCAACTCCCAAACTCACCTAATACCTAGGATATATCAAATTTACTTTCAACTTAAGATAATTTGAGTTCATGAGCGAGTTAGGCGTATACACTTTAAAACAAGCAAAGTACGAGATGGTGTTTTCAATTTTTACCGGAGTTTTGATAAAAAGTCGATCCTTATATAAAAAAAGTGATAATACATAATAATTTTATACATCATTAACTTATATCATGTGTATTAACTGCTTGTATCTTATTATGTATGGCTAAAAACCGTTGTATACGGATCACTTATCTTTCGATCATTGCACTCACATCTCTAGCAGACATGTAATGTGACATATGTGTATCTGTGAGAGTGTGAAGTGCATTTGGTAACACCAAATACCTATTTAAGGTATAAAATGCTTTAACTATATTACAAGTTACTGATACACTGATGCACGGGTTTTTATAGAAATATTAGTTTTTTTTTGTGCAGATATCATTTTTTATAGGGAGGTGATCCTTACACAATAAAAATGGTCATATATAATAATTTTATGCATCATCAACTTGTACCACGTATAGTAACTGTTTGTATCATGTTATATATGGCTAAAAACTATTGTGTACGAATCAACATTTTTCATAAGATCTACGAGTTTGTAAATCAGCGATAATGAAGTTTATTGATATATTTTTTTTACCTATTTTATTAGATTTAAAATAATTTGATTTTGACAACTAAATTTTGTTTAGTTTAAGATGCGAATGAAAAAATGTGTGAACGATTAGATGATAATAGGCCCCTCTTAATTGAGTGGAATATAAGGAAGAGGCAATATGTTGTCGCTTAGATATTCCAATTCTCTTTCTTTTACCTAATTAAATTAAATATTATAATCTTCTTAATTATGCTTTATCAATAATTACATTACATTACATTCTTAATAATATGATTATGATAAATAAAAATTATCTTGAGAGAAAATTAATCTTCAAAGTAATACAATATTTAAATTTTACTTAACAAATTATTTAATTTAATGAATAAAATGAATTTTTTTAATTTAGAAAATAAGTTAAAAAAGAATGGTTGTTTTATGGATTGTAATTATAGACATGTTTTAAACATGATGTGTAAGACACACTGCAGCAATTTAAGGAAGGAAATATTTGATGGTTTATTTAGGAATCATGAAACAAACGTTGGCCCTCTACTCCAATTTAGGAGACATCAAAGTTAAGTTACCCCATAAACCAAACAAACTAAACACATCCATTCAACTCTTTAACTTTATAATTAATTTGTAAAAAAAAACAGAAGAAATATTATAACTTATTAAAAATATCGTATAACTATGATATACAAATTAAAACTCCTGATATAATACCAATATTTGAAACTTTTCAATATCGGTATTTGTTATTACTTGAACAAAGAATTAGAAGAGCTTTCAAAGAAAAAAAAACATGAAAATTACAATTCTAAAACACTTCAACCCGATGACAAAATATGCTATAAACACTTCTTAGACATAAAAAGATATAATATAAAACTTATATTCGTCGCTCTATGAGACACTAACGCTATGTTCTCAGTTGTTTTTTGGAAGAAAAAGAAGGGAAGAGAAGGATTCAATGAATGTTGTGTGTTTGCAAGATTTTTTAAGAAGAGGAATGAAAGACTATTTGATTAAAAACTTATCCTTCAAAACGTGGGATGATTCGGAAGGAAAGGTGTCCCCTCCATTTTCTTCCAACTCAAAAACACAACTTAATTTTTTCTTTCTTTACGTTCTTTCTCTTCCATTTGCTTCCTTAAAAAATTTGATAACGGGGTTTAATAATGAGGCTTTTGAGTTCTATAAACGAGAGTATAAACACCTTGACAGAATGTAATTATCTAAAGATGAGAATTGGGATTTGTGAAAGGGAGCTGATTCGTACACAACAATTTTTAATCATACACTACACGGTACAAACAGTTAATGCACATGGTATAAATTAGTGATGCATAAAGGTATTATGTATAATCAATTTTGATATGTAAGGATCACCTTCATTTGTGAAATCTCTTACACAAACACAATGACACATAATGCTTCCAACCATATGTGAGTTGTTAAAACCTAATTGATTGACTTAAAAAACATTAAAAGATGTAGAAAAGTACTTGTACTTAAAATAGTTAATAAACATTAAAAAAAAATTATTGTCTTTCAAATTAATTCCAGCTTATTAACTGGAAACTAACTTGAATTCACCAGAGGATGGTGAGTTTAATCAAATATGATTATAATATTATTTTTGTTCATTTAGCTACCAAAGAGAATCATAGAAACAAATCTAGTTTCTCTTTTATGAATTTTAATTATATTCTAAAAATGATTATCTAATGAGATTAATCAATTTAACAACTCACTATGCTATCACAAAACCACTTCTTGTTTTGTTTTTTATAAATTATTTAAGTAAATTATTATTTAGTTTATTACAATTTAACACTATCTTTACAAACTAATTTAATATATTTAAATTTAATTAATCATAAAAACAGTATTTGTTTGTTACAAAAGGTACACATCATCGGTCATAGTATTTTCTTTTATTTATAATAATAATAAAAAAGCAAGGAAGAAATAGATTTTGGAAAGAAATAATAATAATAATTAAAAATAAAAATGTATTTGGATAAATGAAAAAGGTGGGTGTGGGTGGAAGGCGTGGCGTTTAATTGTATGGAGTAAGGTGAAAGGCACGTGCTGGTGGGACGTGTGACGATTCAGTAAATAGACACGTGATCAGAACGTGAATGCCGTGTGTGCTTCAATAGGACAACGTGAAAAAGGAATTCACATGAAACGCGCATTCACATTCACATTCACATTTATTCATATTTGTATATTCTTTTGTTTTTTTCTTTTTCTTTTTCTTTTTTTATTATTATTTAAATAAATCATCAACATGTGTCCCTTCACCGTCGCTATCCTCTTTCCGTAATTTATTATCCTAAATAAAAACTTAAAACAATTTTATTATTTTCCACCCTTTATTTGTTTAGTATACTCTATAAGCTTTTAAACCTTTTTCGTACAATATTTACTTTTTATGAGTTATACCAAATTCTTCTGTGTGACATAATCTAACTGACCTTAGTAGGGGAGAGTTTAAACGAAAACTGTTTCGTACGAGAACTACGAGAACTAATCTTGGCCGTTTATTTTGGATAATGGAATTTATGGATGAAGAGCGTGGGGGGATTGAGTGTGGCAGGGTGCATGTAAGGAATTCATGTGTGTGCAATCCAATTGAAAAAAGGAAGAATTGGATGGCTAAGATTGGTTCTCATGATTCTCGTACGAAAAACAATTCTCGTTTGAACTTTTGTCATTCTTAGTATATATTAAAAGAAAAAAAAATTATAATCATCATTTTATTTTTAAATTTTTTCATATCAATTATCCCCCTTTACTTTCTCGGAGGTTTACAAACAAGTTATTTACTTTAATGATAATTTTAGGAAATTTAGCATATTAACACTTAAATATTTTAATAAAAATATTTATTCAAATAATTTAATAAGCATGTCTACCTATTTTCGTGATTATTTATGTAAATACGTATATAAATTGTATTTAGTTAAGAAAATTCAAATTTGATTATAAAAAGGGTTATGCAAAAATAGATATTGATGTTATGTATGAATTGTTTATTTCGAATAAATTTACCTATTTTTAAGAGATTTTATATATCTATGTATGTTTTAAAATTGTTTTACTCTATATCTGAATACTTTTTAACGCTACACATATTTCAAATTTACTTCAATCATCTTTCGTATTTATACATGGCGTGTTAAACCAGTCTAATTAAAAAAAGTAGATAGATATAAAGATAGAGTATTTGTTGTAGTCATACGTAGGGGTGAGATCGGTTCAAAAACCGCACCGGACCTAAAAAGACCGAATCGGACCGAAACCTGAAATCTATAAAAAACTAGGACCGAAGACCGGACCGACTAGTCCTGGTCCGGTTAGTCGATTTTTTCGGTCTATTGGTTGTTTTATACACTATATTAAACAAAACTGGACTGGACCATAACCCGAAATCAGAAATCTATAAAAAAGGACCGAAGACCGGACCGACCAATCCCGATCCAAACCGGTCTCGGTCTGGTTCGATCCGGTTCACTGGTTTTTTCGGTCTATCGGGTTGCATGCTCACCCCTAGTCATACGATAGACGTGCCTCTAATATTACTTAAAGTAGAAAATATGTTAATTACATATGTGGTGAAAACATAAGGATTATAAAAAAAAAATTAGGCAATGAAGTTTGGTAGTTATAAATATACACCTTACAATTGAGTTGAAAGTTTCGATGAAATTTATGGTTTAATAATCTAAAACGTAAAATATAAAATCAGATAAATACTTAGCTACATACTTCTTACACTTCATTTCACATTAACGTTATATCATTTATACTTTACTTTTATTTATTAATACCAAAATCTAAAAAATGCTAATAATTAATATACTTCAAAAAAAATTTTAAATAGTTATTTTTTCATGTGTGTGTGTAATTCCTTGCCAAAAAGAATTCAACTTTTCCGGTGCTTCAAAGGCAGGAATGGTGTATCCGTACAGTACCAATGACCACGTAGATGGTACCGACGTCGTATGGCCTTAAGATTATAAAGATCCACCAATAGCGTTAGACAAATGATATTTGATAGTTATAAACATACACCTTCTTTGATTAATAAACAATTAAATACTATATTTGGAAAGGAGTTAGACTGTATGTTAACATCACACATTTGTTGAAAAATGACTTTATAATATATTTAATAGGAATCCTAATTTCTTTCACTCAAAATCAATTGGTTTTGACCCGTAACCCAAAAACTCAAAACTAATTAACAATTAGGATAGTTATATAGAACCCTTATTAAACACATTACAAAATTATTTTTTATATAATGTGAGACGTACATTATTCTACAGTTCAATAAATTTGGTCATACATCATTAATTTATAATAAAAACTTTTTTTTGAAAAGCCCGAAGATTTATTGAGAGATATTAAAACTATAGCTAATGAACCGAACAAATATAGAGCTCTACAACCCGGCCCATTTTAACAAAACTCACCCTTGCTATACTTAAAAATTATGAAATTGTATAGTAGCCGTAGCAGATAACTAATGACTCCATGAAAGATGAGCCCCCGCTTTAGATCTTAATTTGACCCATTGAAATGTTGATAATTTAATGTCAATCAGTAAAATAGACACGGCCAACGTTACAACAATTAATTTAATTTTTCATAATCTTCCAACCGTTGTTTTTGAAGGAAAAAGTTTTTTTTAAACAAATATTTATTGGTTCCTATTTATATCTATTTTTTTCCAATTTTCATTCTGACTGGATCAAGACTCTTTGCTATGGTGGTTGAAAAAAATCACATGTTTGTTTTTCTTTAGATCTTCTCGGGCCCAATCAAATCTTTCAGAATATCAGAATTTTGGTAAAGCCATTATTAAAGATTATTCAATTGAAAAAATAGTGTTTTATTTTCTTCAAATATCAGAGAAAAGGTTCATCTTTTTATTTTTAACGAAATTTTATTAGAAAAACAGTGGTAAAAAGTCAACGAGAAAACAAAACAAAATGACAAAAGACACTTCAACTTTACATCACAACACCAATCTACCCAAATTAAATTTATTCCAAGCTTTCATCTTGCATTTATGATTCAACCAAAAGAAAGATAAATTACAAAATTAGTTGTAAAAAAACAAAAGACACCGAGTTCGAGATAGAAAATATGTTGTCTCTGTGTCCCAAATGATCCAACGGAAAGAGAAAACCGTATTAAACACTTGTAGTTGCTTGCCTTTAGCCCTAGTAGTCATTCTTGTTGCAATAGATTAGTGATCGGATCAGGACAAGAAGAATTCAAGCTCCAACATTTGTTAATTTCCTTTAAAAGAAGAGACACCAAAGTACATGACACAAATAGATACTCCTTGTACTCTTGCTCAAATCCACAAAAAACACATTAAGTGTTGTTCATTGGAATAACTCTTTTCACCAAGTTCATCCTAGTGGCCAATCTTTTAAACATCAATCGACATACTATGATATTAATCTTTCAGGGAATCGAGTTAAGCCAAACAGTTTGCAAGCCACACGAATTAACCAAAATGGAATAATCGATTAAGTTTCTCAAAAAACTAACCGAGAAGACACCCAAGGGATTTAGCTTCCAGGACCGAGCGATGTGTGATCTACATTGCTCTTAAACCGAGTTACTAACAAAGGAGAGCTTAAATCAATGTTCACAGCTTGAAGTTGTAATCTTGTGGGGTTCCAACTCAAAACTAATTGGCAATAAGTGGATTAACCCATGAACCTTATTAAGCACATTGCAAAGTCACACTTGTCCGATGTGGGACAATAGTCAACACGTCCCCTCACGTGTGGTATGAGTTACGTGAAATGTGTAGATCTACATCTGATATCATGTAAGTTTGTGGGGTTCAAACTCAAAACCAATTGGTAATGAGTGAAGTAACTCAATACCCTTATTAAGCACATTTCAAAGTCATACTTGCGAGATGTGGGACAATATTCAACAGAAGTAGCCTATTAATACTTGTAAACAAATGCCATACTCCACCTTTAAAATCGTCTGAGACCTTCGAAAACCATGTAAGGAGTGAATGACTTTAATCCAAAACACTCCCTAGTTTTGTGTTATGTAATGGCAGGATGCGATTTCTGCGAAAGGTAAGCTAGTGGTGATTCACTAAGCTTTGTGCTTACCCATTATTGTTATGTTTCAGGCTCCTCAAGAGGGCAAGGCTCTAGCATGATAGCGGCGACTACAACGTTTCAAGTTTTAAATCAATTACCAGTCAAACAATTTTATAATTATTCGCTTCCGTTGTATTAAATAATTACTATTCGTGATGCTATGTTTGTAACCGATGATTTTGGTGATGGCTAGTATACATCGAATTATCGTGTTCAAAAAAAATATTTTGGGACGTTACATTTAGCATTTGTAGTCCATCAAAATACCCAACGTTTTTAGCTTCAAGCATAGCCACATTCAAGCGTTCTATGGCAATAATAAAAAGAAAACAAGCCAATGGGTTTCCTTGATGAACACCGTGTGACATAGAGAAATCCGTAGATGGCGAACCATTAATAAGTGCCGAGATCATCAAAGACTAAATTTCCCTCTTTTAAGACCAAAATTCATTTGATTTGGAGTAAAGTTAAAAAATTTCCAACTCAAGGAATCAAAGGCGTTCTCTATATCGATTTTTAAAAAGAGTAATGATTTCTTATTCCTTTGAGCCCAACTAATGTTTTCATTTAACATCAAATACCCGTCAAGAATGCTTCTACCTTTGATACAAGCTGATTGTTCCTCGCCTATAAGAAATGGTTTTTCTAGCGGTGTTTGGATATGTTGTGTGTGATTGTTTGTTTGATTGATTGTCAAGTTAATAAGTTCAAAGCAATAAAATTTAGCAAAACATATAACGAGTTGTAACAAATTTAATTATTAGGAGTTAATCTAAAACAGAAAAAGTTCCAAATTCTATTTGGATAATTATTCAACTATGATTTTATAAATAAAATCACAAATGACTGAAGTATTTTCTTTCAACATTTCACAACAAAGTTGCTATTTAAGTAATAGAGTGAAAATGATGTTTGAATTGTTTGATTGGTACACATGCAACATCTATTAGTGTAAACTAAATGCAATAACTCTACATAACTTTTCATAACAGTTAACTTAAAATTTTAAACATATATAGAAATGTTCACTTCTGTCCAAAACATACATACCAAAGAGGAAAAGAATAAGAAAAGGAGAGAAATCCGCATTTCAATATATCACGACACGATGTTATTTGACGATATTGCCCCTCAATATATTGTGATATTTTACATTTTTCCTACACCAATTGATACATAGGCATGGGCATACCTACCCTTTGTCCGAAGGTGGCACGAGTCATTATATGTTGTCACCAATCAATAAAAATCTTAGGTCTACCATTGCAGATAGGTAAATGTACATTCCTTATATGTTTACGTTTCTAACGACTAAGCTATCATTATTCATTAATGCAACTTAGTTAAAAGTTCAAGTCTCAATTTGTACAAAGCGTAGAATACGTGTGTGAGTTTGCTGTAAAAAGTAAAAAAAAATATATTATGACATAATGGTTATTGTAAATAACTTGTAGAAGAATAATTGGAGTTTGCTACGTTATCACGTGTTTGGCATGCACCGGTATGATAGTCGTGATCCACATAGTGAATGTATCTCACGCCTTTTACTACCATATAATAAATTATATTATATATTATATGTTTATTTATATCACAAAATGTTAATGGTCACGAGTATGATAAGAGTTCTCAAAAAGTTTTTCTTGAAAACACAATTTAACTAAAATGTTGAACTTTGAATTGATCTTAAGTCTACTTTTCCCCCTTTTTTGTTTCTACTACCGAAATCTTTATAATAAAGAACAATATAGTCGTTATAAATTTTTTTAAAGAATTTGCTGACAAGTGAGAGATTTTCGGTTAATAGATGGTTTGCACAAAACAATAATGAGACTTTTGGTTGATTCAACATTGGGCTCCGACGATTTAATTGTATATGAATATATTTTCCTCCGGATCCCTCACTAAATGATCAAACAAACACATGTCAAGGTTTGATCGATAAATCTTCATTATATATGAATAGAAGCTGAGTTGTTCATGATGGTGAATATTGATCATACCAGACATGACTCTTTTCAAGAGGTTGCTCGAAATCCCTTGTTATCGCGATTTGGTGCAATCCCTAGGACTCGTACGTGGGATTTAGATGAATCCTCATCATTATCATATATAAAACAATGTCTGATAAAGCTAGATGCACATAATAGTTTTGTATGTTTGTTTAGTATCTTGCTAGTTAATGACATAACCCAAAGGAAAAATGATATAAGCATAAAAAATTACATAAATTATATGTCAAGTATTAAATGAATTAGAAATATGTTTTAGTTGTAACTCTAAACCAACATGTAATATTTTTTTAGTTGCACAAGTGTGGCCCAACAAGACAAAAAAGAAAAATGATCCATAGCCCATGTACTATACCCATGTGTTTTTGGCTTGTTGCTTGTTGGAACAATTGGTTTGTAGATTATATACATTCTATTGTTCTCGTATAAATAAAACATTAACATGCATTACATTTATTATATGGTTTTAACCTTTTTTATTTAATAAAATAAAAATAATTGTTTAATTTTAACCATCTATTTAATTAATATTTTAATTTCGAGTTTGACTTTTGTTAGTCAAAATGGAATCAAGATTATTAGAGAAGTTTCATGTATGCCTCCCTTAAAATTTAAAATATCATATTTATCCACCCTAATTTACAAATATCATATTTAACCTTCATAATATTTTAGAATATCATATTTAATCAAAATTTTAATTTTATCATATTAAAATATTTTATGTTCATTTTAATTATTTTTAATCAATATCCAATAAAGACATGAACTTATTGCCTTAATTGTAACAATAGCGATCAAAAATTTGTACAAAAATTACAGTTATATCTATTCGTATTATGATATCACGTCTCTACTGACACGTTTTCCCTCAACCTCGAGTCAATGATTTCACTGTTGGTCTAAGTGTTGACACTGTCACTATTTTCAAAATTCTTATTTATTTAGTGTTTTTTAGGTATTTATTATCTTTTTATTTGATACTTGGGAGATAAGTTTACACCAGATTTCCCTCCATTCTTGAATATGTGTTATTAATGGGGCTAATTAGATAGTCGAAATTTTGGCGTTTGCTTGAAATTTTTAGCAAACTGCCACTGGAGGTTTAATTGGGCTATATCACTGTAAGGCCCATCTGCTTAAGCGATTGGGCCTTTTATTTTTTTTAATCTTAATATCTTCTAGGCTAAAAAGAAGGCAGGTCCATTTCAAACTTGGCCCATCATTGCTCCACTGGAAACTTTACAAGAATCAATTTTATTTTATTTTATTTTATTTTTAAGTCTCACTGCTGCTATTGAAGTTATTGGGCTTTGACAAGTCATAGAAGGGTGTTTGAATTGAAGATTTGTACAAGACATATTTATGAAAATTTAAAGATGTAAAATAATGTACAAGAGATATATGTAGGTTTATTTCACAGAATGGAGATCAAGTTTGAAAACTGTTCTACCTAGGTCATTTATGAAAAATTTCACAATGTGAAATAAGGGGTGAGTGACCCTGAGGGAAGAGTTTTCAAATTTGGTTATTATTCTTTAATTTTCCCAAAGATACGCGGCCAAATTTAACATTTATATATACAAAACTTACACCAAGAAAATATTATTTATATAAATAAACGTCTTCAAACCCAAAAGTACAGAGAATCTAAAGATTTGACACAAATACATAAAATAAAAACACTACATCGAAGATAACCACCATACAAATGAGCTAAAAGAGAATCACGCCAAAGAAGCGTTCAAGTTTGAACACCAGGGGGTGTTTGGTATCTGGAAAAGAAAAGGGGAGAAAGGGAAAAGAAGGGGTTTTCTGTTGTTCGGAAGAAATGTATATCATTTTGGACGGAGAAATGGTTTCTTCATTCAATTCCATTTCCCTTCATCCTTTGTATTTTCATTTCTCTGTGTTTTGGAGAAATGGGGAGAAATGGCTGTTGTGATGTCTGGTTTTCCGACGAAGCGGTGAGGCCGCAGCCGACGTCGATTGAACCCTAAATCACCGTCGCTGTCGTCTTTTGCGATGTCTGGTTCGATTGAATCCTAAATCACCGTCGCCGTCGTCTGTTGCATGTCTGGTTCGATGTGATTCCGGCGAGGCGACAAGGCCGCAGCTGACGTGTGGTTCGATTAAACCCTAAATCGTCTCTTGCGATGTTGTGATGTGGTTACGATGATGAGTAGTCCGACATTTCTGGCGATGATGAGTAGTCCGGCGTCGGCTAGGCGGTGTCGCCGCGGCCGCCAACGAGTTTCCGGTGACCTGAGCCACAATTTCTCATTTTCATTTCTTGATGATACCAAACAAGAGCATTTTTTACTTATTTTCATTTCTCCCCATTTTTATTTCCAATTCTCCCTATTCTTTTTCTCTCTACCAAACACCTCAGAACTGATAGAAATAATAAAAGGCAATATTTTCTTAATCATACTTGAAATCATGTGTAAGTTTTAAGCATAGATGTGACCACTTGGTCCGTGTAAACTTTATCTTTGACCATTCATAAGGAAATTTAGCATCATATCTTTGGATTTAAGTCAAACAAGGGACATAATTCACTATCATGACAAGCACGAACCTCTCTTGACACATCAAAGCACAAAGTTTGTACTTTTTACTCGCACGCTTTCAGGTTATTTCGATAGAAATGATATTACAAAATATGTAAAAATCGGTAATTACGTATATAAATAAAACACTAATATTTGTTAATTTAATTAGTTAATCTTAATCTTTTATTTAATAACATTAGTTTTAACTACTAATTTGGATCAAGATTCAAATTCAATTTTGACTTTAAATGGTTAAAATTGAACTTTCTTAAACTATTTCTCTAATTCAAAATTCTTTACTACATAACTACATTGATTTAAGAATAAAAAACATGGTTCTAAAAAATGCGTTATGGCGGCGCCAAAGCGCGAGATACGACTTCGACGTTAAGAAATAGCCCTTGGCGGTAAGGTTAGGCGTGGCGTAAGACAAGGCGGCATAAGGCGTGCCTTTACGCGCCAAATGGCGAGTTTTTTAAGGCGTGACGCACATAAAATATTTTTTTTAATTTGACTTATTTTATATATATTTTGCAATCACGTGTATTGAACTTCCATAAATTTGTATATGTTACTTTCTCCTAATTTGTGCAACTTTATGTAATTTGTATATCAATAATGATAAATTGGATATAAATATTTATAAAATATATACAAAATTGTTGCCTTAAAAAAAGTCATGGTTTCTAAAGCTTGAGACTTGACCTCACCGTCACGCCACGCCTTACGTTTTTTAAAACCTTGATAAAAAATATTATTGAATGAAAAAAAATTGTGTTGGATTATAGTTTCGGTTCTTTATCTTTTTCATTTATAAAGCTAATATTATTAAGTTAGAGAAATATTTAATGCAGTCCTAATTTAATTTATAGTCACTGAGGGATAATTTATACCTATTAGATTTCAAGATCTAATGGTCCAGATTCAATCTTAGATAATAATCAAAATTGATATATTTATATGTAAGGGTATGAGTGAGGGCATTTTTGACTTTTTGTCTATTAATCCCCACTTTCTCTCTCCTCTAATTTATTTAAAATTAATTATCTCACAAACCGTTAATCATTAGATGAAACAAATTATGCCGTTACGATCCTCGTGTTCCCGACTTTTATTAGAGAAGTCACTTGATATACTTTCGACAAAAAAAATTTAAATCATTTTGTTAGGTTGGACTTAGATTTTATTAATGTATAATCACATGTGATTCATAGAGGTGTGCTCAATATAGTTTTTATAAAAACTCTCTATTAAGAAAAAAACGATTATCTACGTGATTTGTGGTGTTTGATAATTCGACGAAGTTCTATGGTTTAGTAACAAAAATTTAACAATTGAAAGTTATTATAAATTATTAGTTGTTTCATAACACATGTGATTATCTATCTCTTATACATGCACATTATTACGTGTGATTTGATTAAATGTAGCATTTTTATGTCATAGATTTGAGAATCAATCATATGTGATTGCGTATTTAATCACATGTGATTTTGTACAAAATCACATGAGAGTTTGTATAGAATCACATGTGATTGAATACCAAAAACATAAGATTTGGTATTCAATCACATATGATTGCATATTTAATCATATGTGATTTTGTATAGAATCACACGAAAGTTTGTACAAATTCACAAGTGATTGAATACCAAAAAATATGAGATTTGGTATTCAATCATATGTGATTGCATAGGGAATAGTTTAAACGAGAACCATTATTATTACAAGAACCAATATAAACGACATCGAATTCGAAAGAGAACACATCTGGACCTTTGATAGAGGGGATAGAGTGTTGCTAATACACAATATATGCATTCGTGGGTAGACAATGCAATTGAATTGGGTGCAATTGAATATGTACATACATGTATAAAGGGTTTTAAGTAAACGTTGATTTTTTTAAGCAGACGTTCAAAATTAATAAACATTAAATGATATACAATTTAAAAAGATAAAAAAAATCAATAAAACAACACATGTAATATTATTATAAATCACATGTGATTACACATTAATAAAATTTAAGTCTAACCTAACAAAATGAAAAAAATTTGTCGAAAGTATACCAAGTGGCCTCTCTAATAAAAGAGGGGAACACGGGGATCACAACGGTATAATTCGTTTCGTCTAACGATTAATGGTTTGTGAGATAATTAATTTTAAATAAATTAGAGGAGAGATAACGTGTGGACCAATAGACAAAAAGTCAGTAATACCCTCTCTTATCAATTTTGATTATTATATAAGATTAATCTGCACCATTAAATTTTGAAATCTAATGGCTAAAAATTATCTCTCAGGACTATGATTTAAATTAGGACTATATTGAACAAACCCGTATTAAGGTATGTTTTCTATCATCATCTGAATACATCACATTTATTGAGAAAAAAGTGTTAGAAGTTAGTACGTCATGATCAAATAATGGTTTAAAATTGCGGAACATCTGTAATGTTTCGTTACATTATGATACATAAAAAAAATTATGTCAAATATACACGTCAAGTTTAAAAATGTTTTATTTTACCCCTTAATGTTCACAAAAATGTGTTATTATATTTATTAATGTTTATAAAAACGTTTTATCATGTCCATTTTTATTTACATATACGAAACACCTTTCTAAATGTTAATTGTATAGAAAAATACTTCATGTACCATAATGAAATATTGAGGAAAAGTTATAGGTGTTCAGCAACCTTAACCCCCCCCCCCCCCCCCCCCAAAAAAAATTATATTACTTCAACGTAAAGAAATAGTTACAGTTACGGTGATCTTTATCTATTAAAATTTAGGTTAGATCAATAATAGAATATTATACACATTCAAACTATTTGTTCTTATTTATGTTTATTGTGTATGAATCATTGCACCCCGACGTTATGATATATATGAGGGGATTGACTTATTGATATGACATAGGTATCTGAGATAGAAGGGATACAATCAACAATATCATAATTTAGTTTTACATCAACCCTAAAGTTGTCATTATTTTACTTTTCTATATCAAACTTAAATTAATATAAAATTGGTTTAATTTTTACGAAGGTTTCAAATTTTGCTCTTCTTTTATTCACATGAAAAATCATAAATTTATTTAAAGTAAATATAAAATAATACTATCTTCTTATAAATAATTATGGTTGTTCGTATATTTATACGGTTTTCTTAACTAGTTAAACAGTAATAATCTAAAAACCTAATAAAAGTGTAATCCCTAAACTATCCTCTTCCACAATTCTCACGAATCACCATTGTTGATCTGGTGGTAACTTGTCAATTCTTCATACGTCTCCTATCAATTCTCCTATTATTGATTTGTTGGGTATCTGTGAATTCGATCTTCATATTTTCACCATTTTATTATATAAGCGTAATCTTGTTTAACACTAGCTAATGTTCTTCTACTTCTGTAATTCAACTTCAGTTCCACCTGCAAGCTAGCTTTCTAGAGTTTAGTTTAATCAGAAGCATATCTTCCAACTTATAAACAATACATAAATTCGAAACAGTTAGATTAATAATTTTCTAATAAATTATTTTCTTATTTATTTAAAATTTAAGAGAGAGAAAAATAGGAAAGAGAAATAGATTGGAGAGAGAAAAATTTTGTTTACTATTATACCCTTTTATATTAAAAAAATAAAAAAACATAATTAATCTACACCACTAGGTCAAAAACAAATGAGTGGCTGAGATTGCTTCTCGCACTTTTCGCAAATAAACCACTTTTCACATGAACTCTCCCATATATATATATATATATATATATATATATATATATATATATATATATGACAACTAGATAAATCCTAACTAACACTAATGGCCGTCGTACACGATCTTTACAAAAAAACAAGATTTTACCCGAATTACATGCTCCATTTCGTGCACCATTTCACCACGTCGTACACCCTCCGAGCCAAAAACCCAAACATGTTTTCGATATCCTCTTCATCGTACACCCATAATTAGGTCCTACTTTCATAATCTAAGCCAATGTAAGTCATATCCTAACAATCTCCCTTTTCACTTGAACTCTCTTCAATAGGGGTGTTCAAAAACACCGAAAACCGAAGAACCGACCTGCCCCGCATGAACCGAAACCGAAAGAACTGATACCTGTAAAACCCGTAACCCGAAAACTCCAAAAACTAGGATACCCGCTAAACACAAGGAGAGTTCGGTTTTTAAAATTCGATATCCGCGGATACCCGTGCCCACCCCATATGTTTTTAACTTATATATATAGGCAAAATTTCAAACGAGAACTGTTTTTCGTACGAAAACTGCGAGAACCAATCTTAGGCGTCCAATTCCCCTCTTTCAATTGGATTGCCGACCCATGAATTCCTTACATGCACCTTGCCACACTCAATTCCTCACGCTCTTCATGAATTCATAGATGAAGAGCGTAGGGGAATTGAGTGTGGCAAGGTGCATGTAAGGAATTCATTGGTAGGCAATCCAATTGAAGAAGAGGGAATTGGACGACTAAAATTGGTTCTCGCGGTTCTCGTACGAAAAACAGTTCTTATTTGAACTTTTACCTATATATATATAGATATATATATATATATATATATATATATATATATATATATATATATATATATATATATATATATATATATATATATATAGTAGAACAGTGTACCTGATATAGTGTTTCTGTTAATAAGATTGATTGTTTCTGTTAATAAGATTGAAATACTGAAGATATGCACAACTAAATTGAAAGTGTTGTTCCTTTTTGGTCCAAAATAGATACGATACATGTGTACGTAATAATATAAATATGTAAACTTGAAAACCTAATCGAACCTCTATCCACTTTACCTCAACTAAATTATCAGAAAAACTAAATAAAAACAAACAACTTATTTTGTCCCTTTATCACTAACTAACGTGGCCTTCACATTTTAATCACTACCTGCACCTGTGCTCGCCGATTTTCTTTTTCTTTTTTTTTTTAATATATAATAATTATTATTAGAAAGAATTTCATATATATCCTTATAAACTCTATTAATTACATATATATCCTTACAAAAATCAATATTACTTTCATATCCTCTTAAAACCAATAAACTCTCAAATATTTCCTTCTTCATAATTTAATAATAGTTAATTATTTAAATATTAAAAATCATATTTTCTAATTTAATTTACATCTAAAATACCCTAAATACCCATCTTTATAAAATAAAATAAAGTGCCCAGCCCCTCAGTTCGCCCCACCCCCTTCTCCTCCACTGACTTCTTTTTCCGGCGACCCCCATTTTTACCGGTGAGTCCACTTTGTAATTACCATAAACATCACCACTAAAACCTCCTAACCTCCAAAATTAGTTGAAGCACCACAGTCCTCCATTTTCGGAACACCGAAATATTTGAAACCTTCGAGGAGCATATGTCAACGACGAGATATATATATAATATATATATATATGAACTATATGCAAATTATTTATTAAACCAAAGGAAAAATGTACAAAGATATCAACCCCATGTTACATTTGCGAGATATAAAAGCAAACAGGGAAGAGAAAATTTTTAAAAAGACACCTAAAGATTTGTAGAGTACAAGAAAACTCAAACTAATAGTTGACACAACTACATACATGATAGCAGAAAGAGAGCAGGCATTAAGGGGGATTTTTGGAAATGAGAGAGGATTTTGTGAAAGGAAAAATGGATTGATTCTTATTTTGTGTTCTAACAGAGGTGGGGTTTATAGAGAGAAAAAAAGTGAGGTGTGTTAGGTTTACAAATTCCAACCAGCTTATGTTTGAGAGAGAGAGAAAGAGTATTTTTTGAAAGAGGGGTATTTAAGGTATTTTGGTTGTAAATTAAATTAGAAATTTTGGTATTCAATTTTTAAATGATTTAATTAATATTAAATTAGGAAGAAGGACATATTTGAAAGTTTATTAGTTTTTAGAGGACATATAAGTAATGTAGATTTTTGTAAGTATATATACGTAATTAATAAAGTTTATAAGGATATATATTTAATTATTCCTTATTATTATTCTATTCACCCCATCATGTTCATGGAGTTGTTATTTTTGTTTTTGTTTTTTGTTCCGTTTTACAATTTTATGTTTACTTTTTGGAACGACGATAACTAAATTAATATTATTTAATAAAATCAGAAATCAAGTTACTAAAAATAGATTTAAATTATATATGTTGGTGTTTGGGGTTCTATGAAAATCAACAATCGACATTACAACTTATTGATTCAAGTAGAGTACACTACTCTATCCTTAAAAAACAATTCCGCTCCCACTATTTCGTAAAACGTTGTGATTTGGGTTATTGGTGAATCACTTCCCAAGATACAACGAAGCAACGTTTAATAACTTTATCAACCGTTGTCCGTGTTGATAAACCGATTTCACTTTGAGTTTTCAAGGGTTTCAAAATAGGGTTTAGTTAACTAAAATGTATCCAAGTTGTCATGTTTTGCTATTATGAGTAATATGATTATTTTGAAAAATCCTCAACAATTTAGGGCAAACCAATCAAGAATAGTAACATAATGTCGAAATTTATCAATATAAGTTGTTTAATTTTTAGGACAGGTTATGACTCTAAACTTTAATTTGTAAAAACATAAAACCATAACTTGAGACACCCGTTGACCGTCTAGTCAACAAGTCATTGGCTATGTGTCATCCACTTGGCAGTCTCCTTGACACCCACATTGTAAATACCTGGTTTTTTTAACAAGATTCTCAATTTACCACTTATAAAAATACTTCCGAAAGCTTAGGTATTGCATATTTAAAAACACATATACGATAGTATACATTAGCTTTATATAAAACACAAAACATCATTATCAAAAATTGTAGTGCGAAAGCTGGAGCTATCAGTTGCAAACAGGAGTTAAGCCCTTATCCTTTCCACTAGTACTTGTACCTAAAAAGGATAACATCAAACGAGTAAGCATAAATGCTTAGTGAGCACATAAATATCCACACAAAATATCATTTACAAATTAACTACAAGAGCACGTGTTCACATACACGGTTATTCACATATATGGGATGATATCCACTGCTAGCACATCACACAAAATACTACTGACTACTTAACTACTGACCTGCTTCCGTTTTTACATAATCACAAGTAAATAGGAGTAGCCTCCTCTGCTTTACACCTAAAACATAGATTATGGGAGTTGTCTTCCCTATCCATCATATTTCACATACAATGGGAGTTATCTTCCCTGCTACATATATAACACATATATACATACTTATTAGTTTATCCACAAATGTGTATCAAGGTGATTTCATGTAACTCACCTAAATTGTTGCTCTGCATCATTAACTGCTTAATTATAGATACCTACAATCGGATAATATTGCATTAATTATAGATTTCCACATTCTACACAGCTATAACTCCCCAACATGTTGCCAACAAGGGCATAACACGGCCTGTATCAAACTAGACACGGCCCGTATACACTACATAGGCAACCTACACAGCTTGTCACTAGTTACACGGTAGTTCGGTGAGAATAACTGCCATTCCAACCAAAAAATATAAACTCAACTTCACCAAAGTGTTTCTGGCACTTGGAACTCTCATATTACAAACTAAAACACTTACAAACAACAATATTAACAAGAATTGATCATCCTTTGATCAATTACACAAGTAATACTAATTTGACCAATTAACATCAAATTCATCAATTTTAACATCATACAACACTAGAAATTAGATTTGGGTCAATAGAAACATCATAACTCAGTGAATAACATGTCCATGTCATCACTTCCATCATCTCTACCATTTAAAGAACACCACCTCCATAACTAGGGTTATTAAAACCCAAAATTAACACCAATAGGGTAAAGAGACATACCTTAATGCTTAGGATATCAATAAAATGAATTAAGAATCTTCAGTTTTGGCTTCCAGGATTAGATTTAGCCTGCCATCGTCACCTTCTCTCCCTCTCTGTCGAATTTTCTGAAACACACACACAAACACACACAATTTGACCTCAAAATGTCAACCAACCCTTTATATATGCACTACTTTAGGTATTTGGCAATTCCAGACCCTCAAGTCTCTTTTATCCTAATCTTGTCACCAAACCAACTCAATTTATAAATATTCACATACATTTGGCACTCTAAGCTCTTTATCTTTAAATAGACACCGTCACGTTAGTTGTAAAAATTAGACTCCAATGCAAAGATAAAAAGGTAACTTTTGAATATAAATAATCCAATAACTACAGAAATAATAATCTAAAATTGGGGTGTTACACACATCATCTTGATATGGCAGTCCACTTGGCCCCACCTTATCATGAACAAAATTTTAATTCTTTTTATAAAATGGTTAATTAATAGTTAAGTTATTTCCAATTAACATCTTTATTGTTCTTGGTGTTCTGGTGTTAAGTAATTACCTATTAATTAGTATGTTATCTGCATAATGTAGTGTCAACAAATAATTTCTACCCGATAACATGTATGTTTTCAAGACGTAGAGGTTTGGTATTCATGTAATATGGTGACAACAAATAATTTTCTTTTAGTAAGATGTTTATTTTCTTTATCTTTTTCTCATTTTCTTTATTTGTCTGTTCTCTATAAGCTCTTTTATTGATGTGTAAAATAAATTTGAAAACAATAAAATAATAAAAAATGATTCCTACTGTAAATTAGATGAAAATACAGAGTGTAATTTAGAAACTTGAAACTATTTAAAATAAAGAGATTAAGAAAATAGAGTAAAATAGTGGATAATTTATATATTTTACTTGATTATATGAGCTATTTAAAAATGTTTATAAATTATGGTTATAGGTTATTCAGATTTATGAGTTTTACTTATACGTATTTTTTAATAATTAAGTTCAAATATGTATTATATAAAAGAATATTTAAAAATGAAAGTTGGTTATGAAATTATTTTTTTAATAATTAAGTTATTGTATTGATTTATTTTATTTTAATATGAAAAGTTTAGTTACTAAAATAGAATATAATAATCTTTTTAACTCTATTTAATAGTTACCCCGTTTAGTAGTTTTCATTTAGTTTATATAAAGGGTAATTTAGTAATTTTAAAATATTTAAACGTTAAGAGTTTAAATAAAAAAGCCTAAATGCTTTATAATCTAGTATATGCCTTAATTGCTAGTTATCTTTTTAAATAATGTTTTTATTTTTAATTACGTTCTTGGTGTTCATATTCAGTTTTTAATTCTTGGTACTCATGATGTTCAACTTCATAGTATGCTTGATATTTCAAACAAAACTGGTGCAACCATACACCCAAGAACTATTCAAACACCAACTATCCATAAAAAACTAACAATAAAAAATCAATAGCCTTGAAACACTCAAACATTAACATATTTGAACCAAAACCGTTAATCGGTAAGTATATTTGAAGAGGGGGATAAAGGAGGGTATATAAGAGAGCGTCTCTTACTTTTATATACAAAGATTTGTTTTATAAAATTTATTATATACAACTTATTATTTTTTGTCACGTAATTATTAAGTATCTACTTTTAACCAATTATCTATTACAACGTTAATGAATACTCTGTTTTTGTTGGAAATTAAAATCTATAATTCTTTCTTGGCTAAAAAATATAGATATTATCTTTATTGAAAAAATGGATATTTATGTTACTTTTTTTGATAATTTTTTCTTATTATAGTAATTTTAATTTTCTATTTAAAAACAACCAAAACATTTAACAGTATAGCTAAATAGTATGACCTTAGGGTTGGAAGCATTTAATTTCTTTTTCTAATTATCGAAGTCTTAAACTCTTATTCATGTCTTTATTCTTTTTTTGTTTTTCTCTATTTTTTTAATGAATATTTATTTGTTTTTAAATGTTACTTTTTTTAATCTTCAATCTTCGTAATTTTAACTTTATATTCCTTTTTTACTTAGTTAAAGATATTTTTTGTTTTACATAAAAATAAATTAATCATTTATTAATTAAAATTAGTATTTATAATATAAACATATATTGGGGTTCAAGGCATGTGAATTTAAATAACATACTTCATTAATGGTAAAAAATATAATATTACTTTAAGGTAATTATAATGATGTGTGGAGCTAGAAATACCTATGATGGGTGATCTGATACTACAAACACTTAAATGAGCAAATAATGAAATGGCTAACATACCCCTAATTTTGAAGTAATTGTGAGTATAAAAGAATGTAAGATAGATAATGCCAGAAACATATATCATAATATGCTTTGATTCACAAAAGTATTTAAACTAAAGGAAAATGATGTGTGTAGCTAGAATCAACTATCTTAGGTGTCAGGTGCTTCTATGCTCATAAACATTTAAATGAGTAATGATAAAATGAGTAATATACCTCTAATCTTAATTGTTTAGAGTGTGTAAGCACCTTGATTGATGGATGTTGCTTGAAACATATATCCTATCATATCCTCTTATTTCAATTGTTTTCCATGTTCACATAAGTGTGTGTGTATATATATATATATATATATATATATATATAGAGGGAGGTTCATGCGAAAAGTGGTTTATTTGCGAAAAGTGCGAGAAACAATCTCAGCTATCAGATCATTTAATCAAATGCTAGGATTATGAGTGACATTTTTGTAATTAAGTTGTATCTTTAAAGATTATTAAATTAAATCAAAAGGGTAAAATAAACATTTATCTCTCAAATATTGTTTACTTAAATTAATTCACCATTAATTTATATATATATATGTACATCCTCTCTCTCCACGTATAAACAGCCCCAATTTTTTAAAACCCTATTCTTTCATCTCTCTCTCTTCAAGACTGCATCAAACACCGCAGGCCGCCGCCCTCGTCGGAGCAACCATCAAGGTCTCCCTACAGCTCCCAAAGACGACCCAAACACCACGAGCGCCGTTCCACCCTCTCTCGTGCAGCGCCGCATACACCACCACCATCGTCGACAACATCTATCTTTGTGGTCGACCGGTGCAAGATCTCTACCGCCGCCACCACCATCTATCATCTCGTCTCTCTCTTCCACCCTCGCCGCTGTTTCAAGAACCCCTCGTCGCAGTCCCGTCGGGGACGATAAACCCACCACCACCACAGTTGATTGCAGCCCCATCAAGCCACCAGACCGGGATCTCGATAGAAACAAGGAGATCGAAAGTGTTCTATTTGGCCAAAGCAACATCACCGACAACCGGCCGGCGAGAAGATCTACACCATCGACAACCCATCGAGAAGATCTACACAAGCTGTTAGCTGTTCCTTATGTGATTTTTTTATTATTAACTTATCTATCTATAAGTCTTTTTTTATACTTTATCAATAAGGAATAATGGAACATGTTATTTTTGGTTAAGCTTTTTGGTTTTAATTTGTAAGGAGAAAAAAGTTTATAATTTTTAGTTTATTATTATTCAATAATGATTAATGGTGATAAAAAATGTTTATGGTTTTTTTTTGGTTCTTTAATTTGTAAACTAATGAACAAAAAAATACTGATAAAGAATTATTATTTGTTATGGGTTGTTAACTAATAAACACAAAAATTTAAAGATAATAAATTATTATTTGTTATAGGTTGTTAACTAATAAACATAAAAAAATAAAGTTAAAGAATGATTGATTGTTTAGTAATGAACACAGAAATAAAGGTTTTTTTAGTAACCATATTGTTCAATAATAAACAACCGCTTATTAAATCTTTGATGTATTTATTGTTGAATAAAGCATTGGCGAAAAACTCGTAAATGGTGTAACACGACACATTTGAGGTTCTTTCTATGAATAGTTAATTATTCGATCATTGGTGAACAAGTATTATTTAATAGAAAAACTCACATATCTATTGTGTTGTTCAATATTGAATTTTGTTTGTTTAATAAAGCATCCGTGAAAAACTCGTAAATTTTTTAGGTATATTCAACGGTGAAAATCGTAAAATTAATAATTTTCTAGTAAATTATTTTCTTATTTATTTAAAATTTAGGAGAGAAAAATAGGAAAGAGAAATAGATTGAAGAGAGAAAAATTTTATTTACTATTATACCCTTTTATATTAAAAAAATAAAAAAACATAATTAATCTCCACCACTAGATCAAATACAAATGAGTGCCTGAGATTGCTTCTCGTACTTTTCGCAAATAAACCACTTTTCGCATGAACTCTCCTCTATATATATATCGTAGCTAGGTTTTTTGTCATTCAACCTTTAATGTTCATACCTATGAAGGTTTGGGTGACATATGTGTAAACACTTTTAGTCATATAATAAAGAAGTCACCGGTTCCTGCCTGATGACGTAGGTTGTGACCCTGATGATGAAACCACGTTACATCTCGATAGTGTATTTATCTTATTACTATTATCCGCATTTTGTAACGTGTTTATATTAAGGTTTCAAATTCGATCCTAATAAATAATGATTTGATACTTACATAACCAACATTGTAAATCTTTAGGGGAATGAATAATGCACTTTTTGTCTTTTTTTTTTGCCAACATTTCACCTTATTGTTATATATTTTAGAGTGACTGTTTTTATTAAAAGCAATTTTGGCGGAATGGTCGGAGGAAGCTTTAGTTCATGGTTTCAACATTTTATTGTTTTTTTTTTCTTTTTACTGCTTTTTTATTTTTTTTTCTTATTGATGCTTTTTTTTTGAAGTGGACACATACGGAAACACACCTCTCTTTTCTATATTAACTTTTTATTTATACGCTTTATATGACAAAATTTTTTCTCTATTTAAAATTTTTTATTTAAATATTATGATTTCAAAGTTTAGTTTTTTGTAATAGAAGAACATGTTAGAATAGTTTTTATGAAAGTTCTTTTTTTGTTAAAATATTTATTCAATTGTAAAGATTAATAATATTGTATATTATAATGGTTTCATAAAAATTCTTTTTTTTTGTTAAAACATTTATTCGGTTGTAAAAATTAATAATATTGTATAGTTATGTTACACAAAGCATTAAAAAAAAACTTGAACCAATTTGTATCCCTAAATCAATCATAAGTGTTTAATGTCCGCTTTATTTTAAATATTTCTGTTTAAATGTTAGTTTTTATATTTTATATGATTAGAAAAAGCCCTGCCATAACACGCAGGTAAAAATCTAACTCGTTTATAACATAAAAAATAGGATTAAAGATGTGTTTATAAAAGATAGAATTACTGAAAGAGGAATACTATCCTGAAATTATATTCGGAATACTGAAATTGCCAAAAAATTATGCAAGAAAAATTTTTATCTCAAATCTATTACCCGACTATTTTTAATATATATATATATATATATATATATATATATATATATATACTACTATATAAAGCATTTAACATTCTCTCTTCTCTTAAATTTTAAGACTTCTTAAAATTTAATCAATATAAAATCTTGACCCTTCATTTAATCTAAATTAATCTCATCCACTTAATTTTTAACTATTTTATTCTCTCCTAATTTACTTTAACTTTATTCAAAATATATTCTCTCATACTAACACAATTATTCACCCACATCAACATAATTTTTAAAATCTTATTAACTCTTCTCTTTATTTCATCAATATAAATCTTTTTTCTTATTTTATTGTCTTTTAGAATTTATTTCTAAAATTAATAAAATAGTTAAATGTAAATAAAAGAAAATTTGAAAAAAAACCCGGACATGTTGCTGTAGAGAACTTTTTCGTGACATTGACTCACGCGAATAACATATCATTACATTCTTGAAAGCGAAATATTGTAAAACAAAAACTATTTACCGCCGCAGCATTGCGCGGGTATGATGCTAGTATATACATATATATATATATATATATATATATATATATATAGGGAGCGGTTCTAACGAGAACTGTTTTTCGTACGAGAACTGCGAAAATCATTTTTGGCTAAACATATTCATCTACACAAATTTATTAAGGTTTACGATCATATATCTTATTTAGAGTGTTTAGTAAGTTTTCAGAGAATTTGAGTCGAATAACGTGACTAAAATCATGGATATATGCGTGTTCTCGTGAATTCTATCTAACTAATTAAATAGCATATTAACATTGTTTAAAGTCTGATTTTATAATTAGATTATTGTATTTATCTACTTTTTACGTAAATCATGACAAAAAAGGAACAGTTTCATGGTGTTTAAAGAATTCTAAGAAAGGAGATGGTATTTTTTAAAATTATAATAATAATTGAATATATTATAACGTTTTTGGTTCATGTTATTCAAAACAAAAAAGTCACCCAAAAAGAATGGAAAAAAATAAAAATAAAAATAAAAAAATGAAAATAGACGTTGTGAACAATGGTTATAGCGAAGACTTTTTCCTTTAATAGAAAGAGAGAAAGAGAATAAATTTAAAGTAATTAAATTTATAATGTTTCTTATCTTTAATTCAAATTTCCTCCTTAATTCTTTTCTAATTGTGAATATGATATTGATTATTTGTGTAAATTCCTTGTGCAAAATTCAAATTTTCAAACGCAAGTTATTATTTTTTTTTACTTTTTTTAGGGTTTATTTTTCAGATATATATTAACTTTTCTCCTTTTCCTATTCTATGTATTGAATTTTAAAAACTCGTATTATATATATATATATATATATCAAATTTTCAAACATTTATATTGTATGTAACTATGTATTAAACTTATATTATTTTCTATTTTATGTAACCTAATGAAAGTTTGACACACATACATAATTTTTAAATTTTGATATACACAGTACAAAAAAGTGCAAATATAAATACATTTTGATTAAAATTATCTCTTTACGAAATTTCTTCATCTCTGCACTCTCATTTTCTATTCTCTACATATATAGTCATAGAGATATGATCAAGAGAGAATTTTTTTTAGAAAGAACAGATTTGGACCCTTTAAATTTTGATTTAAGGGCTAAAAAATTACGAGTTCAGATTTTAGGACCGCCACAAGGGATGCCGACCCTAGAACCCCACAAATGGGTGCAGTCCCCTTGTGTCTCCATGTTCAACTAAATTCCCTTAACTTACCAAATTATTATCAATCCTAGTCTATTTTATTGTAAGGCTAAGCTTTTAAAAAAATAACATAAACAAATTAAAACATATGCATAAATAAACATACTGAGACAATTGAATTTTCATCTTAATATATTACCCATTCTAAATATTTTAAGAATCAATGTATTTTAAGAGTTGCAACCTTCAAACCATTTAAATACCTACACATATTAAAAACACAAGTTTTCAGCCAAAATACTTTTTTGTTACTCGAAACTTAGAAGTCACGTGTCCTTATCCATCAATGACTATATAAGAAGCCAATTCCAAGCCTTTTGAAGCGGCTACACTTCACCACCCAAATATGTAGTTGTATTAGTCATGTCCATATCTTTGTACTTTTTAGAAGAGCTATTAGAGCATCAAGAGTATACACTATCAGGCTTCAAATACTTAATGTCACGTCAATGTCATTTTACTCATACTTCACTTTTACTTATACATACTTCAATTTAAAAAATACCCATACTTCTTATACTTTAACCTAATACAATACCCCTTCCCTCTTTCTTCTCTATCCTCTTTCATCTGTTCGCTCTTTCTCTCTCCTATCTTTCTCTTCCGGTATGAAAATGTCGAGAAAAGGTGTAGAGCCTAGGTATCAAAGCCAGAAGGGTGGTGTTGAGGCTCGGTATCAAACCCCATGTAGGTGATACCGAGAGGAAAGAGAACTTATTCCCCATGCTCTTAAGAAGATAAACTACAATCAAATTAACATGTAGGTCGAAACATATAACTTAGCTTACTACCATTTTTTGACGGATATAGATTATCATGGCTTTGACTCTTTGAGGGTAACAATAACTAGGACTTGTTAGGTAATTGATTAAGAGTTTTTATACAAGTCAAAATGGGCCAGGTCGTATTGACACATAACAAGAAAAATTCATAATATTCCCAAATAAAAAATCTACTTAATATACCAATCTCAACCAATCAAAGTAAAATTCTAAGCTAGCTATAACTTCATGTTTTCTAACTATCTAAAATCTAAAATTCATAATATAACCAAATAACAAGTAACAATCCCTAACCTAAATCATCAGAATCACATACTAAGTTATTAACCTGAATATCACACAATTAACATTACCCATAATATGACACAAGATCGAACACCTTATCCGCCTTGGCCTAATAACAAACTCAGTAGTTCAAGAAACATAAAACATCACTATGACACTATCCTTGCATTAAACTAAATCTCTAAGCCCCAATGAGAGGTTAATAAACATAGAGTTGTATAGTGATTGAACAGTGGTATAGACAATTGGTGGGCCCTATATTTTTTTCAATTTTAATAATGGTGGGACTCCACATATTTAATATAAATATCTTATAGTATGCTGTTGTGAAAATCTATTAAACTATGTGGAGTTTAATAGGGGTGTGAAGGTTAAACTTTAAAGGATAGAATTGTATAGATAGTGGAATGCTAATGTGACAATACATTAATAAGATAAACTTCAACCAAATTATTATATGAGTTTAAGCATATACCTTGAGATGATGTAAAATTTGTGAGTTTTTTTTATCTAGACATTGAATTTTTGGCCTAATAAACAATTGAATGTTCATGGACGACTTTGTTTAGTTGGAACACAAATTCAACTCCACTTTTTAGATTACTCTACTTGTCACATGTTTACAAAAACCATTGAATGCACATCCATATTTGTACACATCAAACCATAATTCCATCTGTGCTAGCTACTCTTTCTGTTTCTACTTTTGACCAAAACTACTTTCAAAGGCTTTAAATTCTCCCAAAACGTTTTTACATTTTACTCCCTCATCAATCCAGCTTTTGTCAAAACGCCAGCGTAGTAAGCTTTCAGAGTATGTGAGAGTGAATATACGAAACATTACGGGTGGCAATTATAGAAACGACACGTAAATAAACGGGTTTGGGTTGAATAAATGGGTTCGAGTCGTTTTCGGGTTAATCTGTCAACCCATTAAATAAACGGGTCATGTTCGGGTTGTCTTGTGGGTTTGTGTGTCGACATGCCAACTCGTATATATTTTCATATTTCCTATTTGGCTATTGGTTTTTTATCTTATTCCTCGGTCCTTGTAACCTAATCAAAAACAAATCCAAAGCTTCCCTTTTCTTCCTTGTAACCTAATCAAAAACTACTCAATGCAGACATAATCGAATTATCAATGTTTCATCAATTATAGCTTAACTGTTCTTAAAATAAAGTTTTTGTATTTGGATTAAACTATCTAGGTAGAGTTGAACTTTATTTAGTATTTTGCATTAGAATGATGTATTTTGATAAACAAGGGACAAAATTAGTATAACTAAACCTGTTGACCAGCCAACCCATTCATGACTCGCCAACACATCTATGACCCACTAACTAGCGAACGACCCACCAACCCATATATTTAAACGGGTTACACGAGTCATGTCGTGTTTCAACTTGTACAGGTCTGTGTCACATATCCTGACACGAATAATTATACGGGTCGTGTTCGTGTCACAACCCTCCAACTTGTCAATCACCGACCCGCCAACCCGAATACAAAACGATTACCAACCCTATGAAACAACAGTTCTATAAATAATTATAAATCGATGCATGCAATATCTCTGTTATTTATTGATGTTGTAGAAAAATCAAGATTGGATTCTTTTTTTTTTGGTTATCATTTTATTCTTTTCATATATACGTACTCAACTTGTTGTTTCTAAATTTCATAGATCGTCTTTTTAGTACAAAAGAGAGGGTTAAACATTTGAAGTGTAACAATGATTTCCCTGGTAGCTAAATATTGGTATGAGCGGTGCAAAATCTCGCTAGAACATTTTTGTGAATGTTATTATGATCTAAGTGGTCTTATTTTGTGTCTCATGCGCTACGAGACATTACCCCTCTTTTCACTCTAGATTCTGCAAAAACTTATCGGATAATTTTTATTAGGTTAGAGGGGGTGGTGACGAGGATGTTAGGGACTTCGGTATAAGGTTATAGATTAAAAAAAATTGCAAGTTAAACTCATCAAATAGCAAGGCAAGATGTTTGGAACTTATGGTGATTCCTTAGAATAACGGTAGTTCACTGGTTCGCACTTTAAAGTCGATAAAACTTGTGCGTTTGGTGAAATTAGTCGAAGTAATAACACAATCTTTATAAAACTAACATCAAATTCGTGGGAAAAGTGGTCGATGTAATGCTGGTCACCGCAAATGATGATCACAGGTGCTAAGTTATGGGAAATAGGTGATTGTTAAACCGATTATCATATATATATAGAAAAGTTCATGCGAGAACCGTTTTTCGTACGAGAATTGCGAGAACCAATCTTAGCCATCCAATCCCCTCATTCAATTGGATTGCCCACCCATGAATTCCTTACATGAACCTTGTCACACTCAATCCCACCACGCTCTTCATCCATGAATTCCATTATCCAAAATGAACGGTCAAGATTGGTTCTCACAGTTCTCGTATGAAAAACAGTTCTCGTTTGAACCCTTCCCTATATATATATATATATATATGTATGTATGTATGTATGTATCATATTAGTACATAAACTAAAACGTTAATGACTATGCGTAAAAACACTTTAGTTTATAACCATATTGGTGCATTAGGAAAATGTTGTTGCAATTAGACATTGATCGACCCTAAGAAAAGATATCATCATAAGAATGATAACAACGAACCACCCTCAATAAACGATATTAATTACATAAATTAAATAATGGTATTTTATAGTTAAACGATGGATATATGATTAAAAGTTGATAGTTAAAGTATCAATTATCACTTAAAAATATAATAATATATCTTAACCACGTCTTAAAAGCCGTTGCTATCATTTCTCTCTTTCATAAATATATATATATATACATATATATATATATATATAGAGGATGGTTCAAACGAGAACTGTTTTTCGTATAAGAACTGCGAGAATCAATCTTAGTCATTCATTTTGGATAATGGAATTCATAGATGAAGAGCGTGGAGGGATTGAGTGTGGCAGGGTGCATATAAAGAATTCATGGGTGGGCAATCCAATTGAAGGAGGGGGAATTGGACGGCTAAGATTGGTTCTCGCAGTTCTCGTACGAAAAACAGTTCTCGTTTGAATTTTTCCCTATATATATAAGTGGTAAGTGGAATTCATGGATGATAGTACTCAGAAAAGCTGACTATTAAAGATCAAGGGTTCAAACCTTGGCAACAACCCAGCTGAGATCCAAATTAATTAAATTGGCTACCAGAGGGGTTGGGGTGTATTGGGCTACGGACCTAACATGCCGGAATGGATAGCGCCGGAATGGGTAGCGCCAGGAGAGGCCCGGTCCGCGCCGACCCGTATGTTACAAAAAAGTGCACTTTTTTGTAAAGAGTGGTATTAAAGGGTGAGGTCTTGGGTTCAAGTCTTACCAACAACCTACTCTAGGATTTATTTCAGGGGAAAGGTTGGGGTGTATTGGGCTGCGGACCTAACATGCCGGAATGGGTAGCGCCGGGAGAGGCCCGGCAAGCGCTGATGTAAAGTTTATTGTATATAATGATAACTTAAAACAAGCATAGAAAAAAGTTGTTTGTATAAAATAAGATGATTATGAAAGTTGATTGCATTTATTTACAAAAAAATAAGTTTAATGCATACAATAATAACTTGGGCAAATTGCATAAAAATACAATAAATTGTGTCTTAGTTACAATTATATGCAACCAACTTTTTTTTCTTAAGAATAATACAATCAACTTTCATAATTCTTCCATTGTATGTAAACAAATTTTTTCTGTGACTGATTTTTTGTTACCATTGTATACAGTAAACTTTGTCATAGTTCCCACTATTTACAGTTACTTGCTTACAATGGAAGGATTATGAAAGTTAATTGTATTGTTTTTAAGAAAAAAAAGTTAAATATATATACAATAGTAACTAAGACAAGTTTATTATATTTCTATGTAGTTTACCCTACTAACTTATGCAAATTCGTTGTATTTGGGGGAATATAAATCCCATTAAAATAAGGTGATAAAAATATAACATGGTTCTAGGAGTTGTTTTACAATGGCGAGGATTTGTGTTGGTATGCGAGAGTATGTGTTTGGTGTGTTTTCAATAAACGTATGGATATTTAAAGGATAAATTACATGAAAATACAACAAACTATGTTAATATTTTTATTGTATACAACCAACTTTACTTTCACTTAAAAATACACATAACTTACAAATTTGGTTTATTGTATACAAGTTACCTATGATAATAGGTAACTTACCGGTACCTAGCAAAAAATAAAAGAACTTTGGTATATAAAAATACAAATAACTTTCAAATTTTGTTCATTGTATACAATTGGTAACCGGTAACCTAGTAATTAGGTCACCAATTGCATACAATGAATCAAAAATGTAAGTTGTTTGTATATTTAGATACAAAATAAAGTTGGTTATATACAATGACAACATTGACATAGTTTATTGTATTTTCAGGCATTTTGCCCATATTTAAAAGTATATTGGTTATTTACAAAAAAATTTAGAGTCTAAGTAAAGTAGGAGATATTTATAAAGGTTTTTATGTTGATTATACGAGTCCTTTAAAAATATTCAGAAATATTTATCAATTTAGGTTACATATTAGTTAGATTTATGAGTTCTAGTTATAGTATTATACGTTATTTCTAATAGTCAGATTACAATTTTTGTTAAACTATAGAATATTTAGAATATTGCTTTTAATGAAGATTCTTTTATTTTATCTTTAGTATCTTATAGGTTATAATATAATTTGTTTTGACTTGTGTTTTTTAAATACTCGTTATTGTGAAAGATTTAGTTATTAAAATGATGCTAATTTAAGAAGCTAATTATCTACATTTAATGATTCCTTATAGTTTTTATAAGGGAAAAATTAGTAATTTTGAGTTATTTAAAATCAAGAGATTAAATATTAGTCTAAATACTTTATAATATTGTATAGATATATAATATGTGTTTGAATTTAGGGCAAATTACACGAAAATACAACAAACTATGTCAATATTAATATTGTATGCAACCAACTTTATTTTGTACCTAAAAATACACACAACTTACAAATTTGGTTCATTGTATGCAAGTTACCTCTCACAATAAGTAACTTAACGGTAACCTGACCAAAAATAAAAAAAACTTTGCTACCTAAAATACAAACAACTTTCAAATTTGATTCATTGTATACAATCGTTTTAGATGTAACAAGATAATAAATGGTAAAGATCCAACAGAACAATTTTAAAATACATGACAGTAGTAAAATATGATTTGAAGTACCGTAATTTGACAATAGCAAAGAACTTCAAGTACCGTAATTTGACAATAGTAAAATATGATTTGCATTTCAATATGTCATTTTTATTTAAATCAATATGTTTTATAGAAGAAAAAAATTAGATGCAACAATAAATAGTGCATCCGGAAAATGATGTATCTAATGTACCATTTTTGTGAAATAAAGAAATGAAAGTGGTTGACAATGGAGATTCAAGGAGATGGTGATAGATAAATATGAAGATGTAGGGTCTTGTGGGTGGAGATGGAGAAAGGGTTCGAAAATTGAGAGACAAAAATTAGGGTAGATGTAGTGCTTCTACCGTCACGCATTTTAAGCATTTTAAGACTGTTTCTATTCAATCCTTGTTCTCTCTCTCTCTCTCTATATATATATGTATATATATACATACATATATATATATATATATATATATAGAATAGTTTATGCGAAAAGTGTTTTATTTGTAAAAAGTACGAGAAGTAATTTCAACCATTGACTGGTTTTTAATCTTTTGGTTCACGTTAATCATAATTAATATTTTTATTTAATTCAAAAGGGTAAATTAGTAAACATAAATATTTTTTCTCTCTTCTCTCTAATTAATTTTTTTTCCAGATTCTTAAATTTTACATCTACTTTATTATTAATACGTAATTCACTACTTAACACAACATACGATTTAATTTTTTTTTGTTATGTATATTATGTTCATTAGTGTACACAATCACACCCAGCAGTTATCAAAACTATTGATAAACTTTTTAAACCGTATAATTCGAAGTTCACTAGTGTACATGTCACATTCACTATACCAGATTTTTTCCTAAAACAACAAATATTCATTTGTAAACCCATAACACATTTTTTATCCTTGACTATGTTAACGTTTAAATACATGATTTCCCTTGAAAAGCATAAAGAAAATCAGTTTTACGTGTTAACGTATGTGTCCACTAATAAAATTTTTAGAGCAACATAAATTTTAAAAACTCAACCCAAAAAAAGGAATAAAATAGAACAAATAAAGAACAAGAAACAAGAAATAGTAATCATAACTAAACGAACAACACCAATAGTTTTAAACATTTATGTACTTAACAGTAAACAAGAAAAAGAAAGTATTTATGAAACTAATCATTATGTTTAACATTAAACACCATAAAGATGGGTGTAGTTTGGCAGTGATGGTGATTAATTTCCTCAAAAAACCGAAAAAAAATCAATAATAATGTGAACTAAATCCATGAGAGAAGTGAAACCGCGTCGGAGGTTGTCTGCCTTTGTGTAGTCGCGACGATTGTGTTGTTGTTTATCGGTCATGAGGCGGTGGAAGGGTAGAGATGTGGTTGTGTAGGGGCGGAGATGCAGATGTGGATTGACGAAGATGCAGCGGTGGAGGGATGAAGATGGGGCGGTAGAGGGAAGGAGATGGGGCGGTGGCAATGTACAAGAGATTATTGGATTGTATGTTTCCTTTGATCATATCTTAGTTGATGATAGTGGCTAGTGGTGTATTGTTGCGGGTGGACTACTTAGAACGCAGAAAAGGAGGGGGTGAGGAGCAGGTAGGAGAGGAGAATTAATAGGGAATTAATTAGGGTATTATTGTTAGGTTTAGGCCAAATGTTTACTTTGTCCTTCTTATTTGATTTAAATATCCTTCATAATTCAATTTAATTACAATAATGTCATGTATTTTCAATGATCTGATGATTAAAAAAACTTCTCACATTTTTTGTAAAATAAATTTTTTTGTATGAACCTTCATCTCTCTATATGGTATTGGTTATTGGAAAAAAAATACATTTTGATTCGATTATTAATTAATTTGTAGGTATATTTTCAATGCTTTTATTCATAAAAACTTAATTTATCTACTCTTTGGATATAGAAGAGAAAATTTCTTCATTAATTAATTATATGTGCCACTTGTAAGTAGTTGTTAAAAGGCAATCATTAAGCTGCCTTTACAAAAAAAACATCATTACGTGCTTCACAAAGACCCTCGAATATTTGGTTTGTTTTGTATAAATTTTTTATATTCTTTTTTAAAATATATTACTTACACACAAAAAAATTGTTATAGAATTTGTTTCTTATTGCTTATTCAATTGATTATTTTTAATTTATCTAAGCTTTGATAATATATATTTAAGTAAATTGATTTCAAGTAAATAAAAGTTAGTGTTAAAGTTCCAAAAGAAAAAAAAACAATAACGTTTACTAGAGCTGTGTTTAATAAAATCCATTTAAAAAATATAGTTATGAAATTTTAATATTTATTCACAGGTGATTCGGTATATAATCACATGTGATTTGTAAAATCATCATATGTGAATTACGAAAAATTACAAAAATATCATTCTACCTAAATTTTTAAAATTTAATCTAAATCATTGATAACATTTATTTAACAGTTAAAATTAATCCATTAGGACTATGAATTAATTAAAGAGTATATCGAATATTCTTCTTGTTTAGTAATATATCAATATAGCACGATAGTATTTTCTACACATACATCCATTCATATATATATATAAAGATACTTGTTAGTTCTTAGTACGATTATTTCCTCATTTTTAACCTACTATAACGTACACGTGAAAACCATCACATCCATGCATGTTCTCTTTCCTGTACGTAAATACCCCATCACCACCTTCTTAGTTCTTCCACCACCATCCCTCACTTTCGACGGCCTCTCTCTGCTCGATCTCCATAAAATTTGCCATCGACGGAACAAAAACGACATTAATTAATTAAGCCACCTATTTTCTAGACCCCGCATCCAAGAAAATCACACACATATAGTAAAATCACAATATATATATATATATATATATATATATATATATATATATATATATATATATATATATATATATATGAAAAACAAAGCATCCAAGAAAATCGCACATAATCTGATTAGAAGGATTAACGACTCAGACGTTAAGTTATGGTATCTTATCATCTGTGTTCAACGTACGTGTTACATTGTTTAGGTTTTTGGTTTATATTAATTAATGCTACATATATATTTATTGAAAAATGTTTAGGTGTACGTGTTTGAAGTGATGGGTTTCACCAAGACTTTATGTAAGGATCGATCTTCAAGGTGAGTACTGCAATGTTTACGAAAGTGCATACACAATAAAATCTATTTTGCGTTGTAACTTACTTTACGAAATTGATGATCAGCATGCATGTTTCGTATAGGTATGTGATAAATATATATATATATATATATATATATATATATATATAAATGACGTACACGATAGGTTTCTACCGCTGAAATGTCTATTTTAGAAGATGATCGATCGATATGCGACATATGTCTATTTGAACTACTTGTTTAGTAATATACCAGACATTGAACACGTTTAAGACACGACCGAGCATGATGATGGGTCCTACTACATGCAATTTAAAGAACAAGATAAATAATATTAAACATAAATCATGATCGATCTCATCAGGAGATCGATATCCTATGAGATACTTTAGACAATGTCTAGCTAGTACGAGATTTTATATATATGTTGTGAAAACTATAAGCAACACACGTACGTACGGGTCCGCTATGGGCCGGTGGGAATTATGTGGCATAACGAGCATCACAAACTACTAGTATTTGCTCATGGCCGGTTTACTGATACACATGATCGATGGGTAACCATGAGAGGCCGGTTCAGTGTGATCATATGATATTTTATGACAGTTTTAATAGCCGAGACTCAGTTTTCTACTTAATTTCTCGATGTGGACAGTACGTACCATGCAGGATAGTAGAGATGAAAGGCTTATGATGACTCGTGAGAGGATTGATAGATGGAAGAACATTATATATATATATATATATATATATATATATATATATATATATATATATATATATATCCATTTAGCTCATTAATCAAGTGTCATTGTCAAGAAATTTTCTCAGAAACTCAAACTATCGATCTATTTGTTACGGATCTCTAACTAATTAATTAATATATAGATGCAAGACATTGAATTCAAATAGCTAGAGCGACAATACAATCAAATTTAGTAGGTTGTACGTACGTGAGTTATCAAAGATGAGTAATTGATCGATCGGATCGAGTAATGGTTTTTGCATGCTTGTTTGTTATTAGGTCAACTCATTGACGTCTCTATCTTGGAGACCTAATTGACTAAACATTCATGTAATATTTCTTAAATTTTGTGTTATTAATAAAATTTGTTTTTTTAACGGTAAAATTACATTAAAATAAATACTGGCAAAATGCTAGATAGTAAAAAATACAACAAAAACAAGACTAGAATTAAAATAACAAGAAACACCACCAGTCAATCTTAGTTTGTCAAAAAAAATTGTCATAATAATCATCACTTAATCTAAACTAAGTTTTTAAATTGACAATAATGTGTCTTTTAAATTTTTTATAGTAGTTTTTAATCACCAAGTTATAGATAAATATAAATAAATGTCTATATCCTTTAATTATGGTTAGATAAGTTTTATTACACACACATATATATAAGGGTATATGCAAAAAGCATTAATTTTGCAAACAATACAAGAAGTATTCTACATCGTTAGATAATTAGATCAATGGCTAATATGACTTATGACATTTTGGTAAATACTTTAAACTTAAATGGTTGTAAATAAAATTGAGGAGGGACAAAAATTAGATTTTACAAATAATACTCTCCCTTAAATTAGGTAAATTTAAGTATTCTTCACATAATATATTATCATCTCCCTCTCTCTCATGAAAGAAACCCTATTTGACCACCCACACCCTCCCTCGTTTAAGAGTTCCACCCACCCACACCATTTCTCGTTTAAGGGTTCCAACAAAGGGTTCTTTTCCAACCCCACCCAACCACCGCCGCATCACCAAATTCGACAACCGCCACCTTCACTGTGTCAGTGTACGTAGACCTCTGACAAAACAAATCTATCGACTTTCCAGATCTAGGTTTCCGCCACCACATCACCAAATCTGTCGACCTCCACACTTGCCACCGCCGCCTGACGAACCTGAATCGAACATCGATCGATCTTGCCGTTGGTGATGTTTGGTAACTCCTACGAGTACCTGTCACCGTCGGCCCATCATCTCCTTCTTCCTTTTTTTTATCGATCCCCATCATCTATGTGTTCATGTGATTTTTGTATTTACTTTTTTTTATTTGGGTTGTATTTTCTAGTTGTGCTAACATCCCTAAAAGTTTAGGTTTTCTGATTATATGGTTTTTTGTATGGTTTATTAGTGAACAGTCATTATCATGAATGAATAGCTACAAAATTTTATAGATTACATATAGATCTCTATGGTTTTTTATCTTGTTTATTAATAAATGGTTATGATTTTGGGCGAATAGCTATAAAAATTTTAGATTATTATTCACTAAAATAAGAAATATAGACTTTTAATTGTTGTTTACAAGGAACAAATTTAAATTCATTAATAAACAATCAGAGGATAATCGACTTAAGGTAGTAATAATGAAAAAACTCGCTTCAGCTGGGTTCAATATTGAATATTATAAAATTTATCTTGATCGAACTCGTATACTTTTGGCTCTGTTCATTATTGAACACGATAATAATGAAAAGCTCGTAAATATTCTCTTGTTGTGTTTATTGGTGAACTCCAGAAAATCAATAATTTACTAGTAAAAATTATTTTTAATTTATTTTTGTTTTTTATTCAAAATTTAGGGACTAGAAAAATAATAAAGAGAAATAGATGGAGAGAGAAAAATTTTAATTATGATTATACCCTTTCACATTAAAAAAATAAAAAACATGATTAATCTATATCATTAAATCAAATACAAATAAGTGTTTGAGATTGTTTACCTTTTATAGATGACCTAATGCGTAATACTTATTTCTTTCCATTATTTTTATCTTGTTATCTATAATTCACAATACAAAGAATAATATTTAAAGTCCGTTGATTTTTCATCCTTTTATCTCTACTCCTCATTTAATGCTTCTTTTATTCTTTTTTCTAAAGTAACTAAAAAAATAATAGATAATATACAATGTATTCTAAATAGGATTGTAAATGAACAAAATTTTTACAAATCATTAAAGGAAAATTTCGTTTATATTTGTTTATTTAGTAAATGATCAAAAATAAATAAATGTATTTGTTCATTTAGTTAAACAAATGAATATGAACAATAGTTTCAGTTGTTCGATTTATTCATAAACAATCATTAATCTATTTATTTATGTTTGTTTATAAACATTTGTGGGTATAATGTGTTTGTTTTATTTTCATTTATGTTGATTTAGCATACGAACGAAATGACATAAAAGAACGCGAACAAATTAATCTTCTAACCAAAAGGACACGAAGACAAAACTTTGCTCGTTTATCCATTTATGTTTGTTTATTATTCGATACGTTTACAATTCTGTTTATAAGGCGAATGGAGTTGGCTTTTTTTCATCCCATCACGCCAATGACTACATCAGCTTTGCTTTCTCTACCCTTTTCATTTTTTTATCCCAACGAAACCTCCGTAGAGACAACATGAAACAAAATACGAATCCGTCATGAAAATAAACGAATTTGGTAATCACGCGTAATAAACAAGTTGTTTCCGGGTTTGACCCTTGTAATCAGTATAATAATTAGGTTGGGTTAGAGTTATATATAAATTTTGCGAATCAACATAAAAACTCGTTTAACAATTTTCACGGAAATGACCCATTTATTTCATAACCGAACAACTGAAACCCGGGAAAAACTTGAACAACATTCCAATCAGTAAAAGCCTCTGCAACGGAAGCATAACGAGGCTCGTGATCATCTCCCAAGAACCCCACAAGGCGCTAGCTCGTCATAAGCATTGTTGACAGAGATCTGGAAGGTGGTAACGAGCCACCTTGACTCGTGAATGATTTCTTTTTATTTTTTCTTTCTCAAATGGTGAAATGCATTAGGGTATATTTTGGGCATTGTTCTATTAACAATAGATTCGGTTCGTAAATTCAGAACACTAAAGACCTACATGACAAAGATACCTCCATAATATTCAGAGTGTTAATAACAAGATAACGATACTGATATAACAATTAATAACGATAATAATATATTGTGTTAATAATATTAATAATATGATATGACGGTCGGTAATAATAGTTATAAATGGGATACTATTGAGTATAAAATATAAACACACCACCATGAAATTCTCACGTGTGTTGGTGGTGTGTGTCTCTTTCTGCTGTTGATTGACGTAATCACGTAATTACATACTCACACCAAACACCCTGCTATAAACTCACTTTCCTCTTTCCATTTGGACCATTTCATTCAATTCTACTATTCCAGAGAGAGAAAGATAATGGTATCCGATGCAGAATCCGACCCAAATTCCATACCCAAGCTCCCACTCTTCTCCATGCCACCACACCTCTCCGAGCCCTCCGGCATGCTAACGCCACCACTCCAAACCTCAGCTTCCGTTCCGTTCCGGTGGGAGGAACAGCCCGGTAAGCCACGACCCTGTACGGACCTCATCATCGCCCCCACACACGGCGCAACCCCACCTAACAGAAGCCTCGAGCTTCCGCCCAGGCTAGCGGTGGTGGAATCCACCGTTAACGCCAAAACATTGTCTCCGACCACCGTCCTTGACGGTCCAGGAGATCTCGGCGGAAAAACAGTGTTGTCGTCGTCTTCCTTCAGGTTCGCGATGGAACGACGTCGTAAGGGGCAGAGGCAAGGGTCGTTTGACAGCAACTGTAGCGGCGGGTGGAGCCCCACCAACGACAACGGTGGCGGACAGCAGCAGCTGCTGCTGTTGGGTACTAAACATGACCACCAGAACGTTCGTAGAGGTTTTTTCGGGTCATTCAGGCTAATGGGTACCCATAAACCCAAGGGCAGTTCTCTTATTTCGCCATCATCAATGTCTTCCATGGATACTGGTTTTTTTGAGGAGAAGAAAGGAAAAAGGTTGAGGAGGAATTCAAGTCTGTCAAAAGTCACCAGGTCCCACTTTTGGGTAAGCAATAATAATTTATTGCTCTGCTTTAGTTACAATCTTTACTGCAATATGTACAAGTGTACATTGCAAGCTTAGAAAAAAAATCATTACTTTATTATGTGGTTAGATTAGAGGAGACTTCAAATTGTGGACTAAAATGACAAATCAATTTTTGTTACAAATTTTGCATTATTTTTTATTTACTAATAATTAATTAGTACTAAAAATTTAAATAAATTTAAAGAAAATGTTAAATATGTGGTTTAGAACTACCAGTAATAGGAAAATACCGAAAGGTGCATTTAATTAATTAAATGTGTTAAACGCATGATAAAAGGTTGAGATTAGTTGTAAAGCAAAATGAAGTTTGTACATATGTGGTTATGCATTATAATAATTATTATTATTATTATGGTATGGTCACAAATTTCATAAAAGAAAACTATTACCTTATTTTATCTATTAAAAATAATTAATTAATATTGTGTGCTTTTTTTTTTATCAAATTTTGATTCTTTATTATTGGTGTGGGTCACAATTGATTATTTGTGTTTAGTTTTATTTAATTAAATAAAAAATATTTAACAAGAAAAAAAATAGTAGAAAAATAAGAGAGTCAATATTTAGATCAAAAAAGCAGAAATAATGTCGGAGGTCCCACATAAAAGGGAGTAAGGTGCAGGCGGGGACTATTTTTACAACACAAAATGTCAATTATATAAGCTGGCAGCACCAGCAGGCCATGCATTGCATCGCACGCCACTAGCCAATAGCTAAATTTACATTTTTGGTCCCTCAAGTATGCCTTCACTTGCATATTTACTCCTGTATTATTTTGTGCAGGCGACTATCTATGAAGGATTTAAGCAAGTAGTACCATGGAGGAAGAAACCAAAGAAGGAAAACTTCACTCTTTGACCTGCTTTCATCAACCTGCATCCATGATATCTTGTATTAATATACAGAAATGTATGTATTGGATGTTGATGAAACGTGCGTGTATAATTATCGTCGTCGTTTATATTGTGTCAGTGTTATGAGGATTGGTGTTGAGAGCAATATTTGTTAGCATCCTCCGTTTTCGTTCCATGATATACGAATAAAAATGGTGGCATGGAATGGAGGCAGATTATAAATATAACTCATTTAGATTAATGTTGTCACAATCTTTTAAGGCTTGTGTTGCTTGCTTGCTTACCATGTTTGTTGAAGTAATACACAAAACATATTTGGGCCTTCTAAATGGGCCTCGGTTTATTATCGGAGCAAGTAAAAGATAGAACTGTAAAGTTTGGTTTTCTCATTAAGTAAAATCAATATATATACAAGAAGAGAGAAGATCAATGCCTACAAGATAGGAATAGATAGCCATAACTAACTAGGAAGATAATGATCAAATAATCATCTAAAATATATAAACTTATCTTAACACCCTCCTCAAGTTGGAGCATGAGGATTCAAAATGCCCAACTTGCCAAGTAAAAAATCAAACTGCTTCTTGCCCAATGCTTTGGTAAAAACATCTGCTAGCTGAGCGTTAGTAGGAATGTAGGAAAGATCAATCAAACCATCCTTTATTGCATCACGAACAAAATGGCAATCCACTTCAATATGTTTAGTGCGTTCATGGTGGACCGGATTTCGAGCAAGGTGTATGGCTGATTCACACTATCAGAGAATAGTGGGATAGCTTTAGAATGATGATTAGCAACATGCCTTTGAGCCACTTAAGCTCACAAGTGACTGCCGCCATGGAGCGGTATTCGGCTTCGGCAGATGATCGGGATACAGTATGTTGTTTCTTAGTTCTCCAAGAAATTGGGGAATGACCCAAAAAAACTAGCCACCCTGTTAAAGATCGTCGAGTGATTGGACATGCGGCCCAGTCAGAATCACACCACCCTTGTAAAGACAAATCACTGTCTGCTCCTAGCAAAATACCCTGACCTGGGGTTCCTTTTAGATACCTGACCACACGTAAAGCTGCCTCCCAATGCTCCACTTTAGGTTCGTGCATAAATTGAGATAAAATGTGAGCAGAATACGCTAAGTCGGGTCTAGTGACCGACAAGTAGACAAGACGGCCAACAAGACGCCGATAAGATTCTGGATTACTATGCAATGTACCTGTAGCTAGACCTAGCTTATGATTCTGCTCAATAGGAAAAGTTGCTGGTTTAGCCCCGAGAAGACCTATTTCAGTAATAATATCAAGTGTATACTTACGTTGGCACAAAAATAGTCCAGAAGAGCTTCTAGCTACCTCAATACCAAGAAAGTACTTGAGTGGACCGAGATCTTTCATTCGAAAGCAATCACTTAGATAGGCTTTGAAAGTACGTAAAGCTCCCGAATGATTTCCAGAAATAACTAGATCATCAACATATACTAACACGTTGAGTTGCACTCCATTCATTGTGTAAGTAAATAGAGAGTAGTCTGAATAGGATTGTATAAAACCATAATCTTTCAAAGCTGTGACAAGTTTCGCAAACCAACAACGAGGTGCTTGTTTCAACCCATATAGTGATTTGCGAAGACGACAAACCAAGTTCGGATTAGAAGAATTGAATCCGGGTGGCAATTTCATATAAACTTCTTCATCGAGGTCTCCATGAAGAAATGCATTATGGACATCCATTTGGTGAAGTTCCCAATTTTTGGAAGCAGCAACAGCAAGAAATGCTCGAATAGTTGTCATTTTGGCTACCGGGGCAAACGTCTCATTGTAGGCTAAGCCTTCAACTTGGTGATTACCAAGAACAACTAAACGAGCCTTTAAATGTTCAAGAGTTCCATTCGAATGATACTTACGTCGATAGACCCACTGATTTCCTAATGCACGTTTCCCAGGAGGTAATGGTTCAAGGGTCCAAGTAGCATTTTCTTCCAAAGCCTTAATTTCCTCTTGCATGGCACGTTTCCATCCTTCATCTTTGATGGCCTCCTTAAAGGAATTTGGTTCATCCCCGGTGATGACCGAGGTATGCCGTGGAAGGGAAGTATCAGCATGCGATGGACTCTCTTTGATGACACTGTTACTAACATAATCTTTAAGCAGGACAGAGGGTGTTTTGTTACGCATGCCACGACCAAGGGGTTCTTCCATGGTAGTTTCTCTTGTGTCGAGATCTGGAGCATTGGTGTTAGATAAATTTGTCGGTTCAGGAGCCTCTGGAACGGTGACATTAGGTGTTTCTGGGAAGGGGGTGGGTGTGTTTGGGGAAGCATGTGATGGGTCTGGTGAGATAGAAGTTGAGGGAAGGTGATGGTTATCAAGAAATTCAGCAAAGTCCAAGTCAACCGCAACATCTGACCTAAAATTAGTATAGTGTTGAGTCTTGTCAGACTCTGTAGATTGAAACGGAAAGGTATTTTCAACAAAAATAACATCCCGTGAGACCAAGAATTCATTTGTGTCAAGATCATAAAGTTTCCAACCCTTTTTGCCAAACGGGTACCCGACAAAAACACACTTGCGACTACGACTGTCGAACTTATCCCCTTTAGATTTTTGGTTGTGAGCATAACATAAAGACCCAAAAACTCGAATTGCCTCATATGACGGGGAATAACCAAATAATTTTTTAAAGGGTGTGTGATGGTCAGGAACACTAGAAGGTGTCCTATTTATCAAATATGCCGCAGCTAGAACACTTTCACCCCAAAAATAGATTGGTAAGTTGGCTTGGAATCGTAATGTACGAGCAACATTTAAAAGGTGTCGGTGTTTTCTCTCAACCCTCCCATTTTGTTGAGGTGTGCCAACACAAGAAGTTTGAAACAAAATTCCCGAAGCGGAAAAGTAATCAAGCAAACAATTGAATTATGTTCCGTTATCACTCCGTACAATTTTTATGGTTTGAGAAAACTGCCGTTCAACCATTGCAACAAAATTCATAAACATCCGAAAAACTTCCATTTTATCAACCATGAGGTAAACCCATACGGCACGAGAAAAATCATCAATAATAGTTAAAAAATACTTCGCACCACAAGAAGATTTATGCTTATAGGGACCCTACAAATCAACATGAACTAATTCGAAAATTCTACTTGTTTTATTTTCACTTAATGGAAAAGTGTCCCTAGGATGTTTAGCCTGAAGACACACTTCACATGTTTTATTCAAAGAACCTTTTAAACTATTAACTGGGGGGAGTAATTTCATAACTTTTTTGCAAGGATGCCCCATTCTGTTGTGCCATAATGATAAAGATTCATCATTCATCTTCATTGACTTTGACTGCTTGAATCGAACGTGATTTCTTGAAGTAGTAGAGTCCATCTTGCTTACTTCCCATTCCAATCAGCTCCCTCATTTGGTCCTGTATAGCACACATAGAAGAATTAAAGATGACAGTGCCATTAAGGTCATGTAATAGGAATCAAATCAGATTAGTAGATAAAATAGAACAGGGAACAAGAAATAAGGAGTCGTATGGTATATTAGGTATTGAAATTGATAGGATTACAAGAAGAACAAAAGAGACGAAGAACAAGTAAAATCAGAAGGAGATCAATCAGATGCTCCCCTGCCAAAATCAGAGAAGAACCACATTCTTCCTGCCCAAGCTTCACAGCCGATAACCAAAACAGAAGAATAATTCTCGATGCCTCCCTTTTCCCCAATAGGTTGTATATATATAATCTTTCCTAACTGAACAGGCTTGGGCCCATTGGGCTGTTGGTTTATTAAAACTGACCCATATCATATTCTCTATCAATACCGCCCCCATAAAACAAGGCTTGTCCTCAAGCCTAATATCATTAAATCGAAGTTGGGTTCCCCGAGCAGCGTCCGCTATGGCTTCTTGCTGATTTTGAGTCATCAATTCCTGTATGGTCTTCCTATGCAATTTATCTTTGAGAGTCTTGATGGTAATACCAACATAAAAGATTTCAACCTTTATAATTGTGAAGAAAGTGGCAGCTCGTTCAAGCGTGTAAAGGGTATGAAAAGTTAATCCCCTCATAAAACAGAAGCCAAAAGTAAATACTCGAGCAGCAACAGTTGTAAACTGTTGCAATGTCAATAACACAAAGGATTTGCCGTTACCCCTCCTAGTATTTGCTTGACACTCTGAATTTGACATAGCACCTTGATTTAACTCTTCTGATTCTGCCTTCAGATCAAGGCTAACAGCCATGAGATCCGTGTTGTGATTATCCATGTAATTGCTTAATTCAGCATTAACACAGATAATGTTAATCAACTTCTTCACTCGTGTTGCTGAAGTTCCAATTACCTTAGGAGAAAGATAACCCACCTTGGCAGCAGCATCACCTCTGATGCTTTTAAAAACACCACTAAGAACCTCCATGATCATAGCAAGCAATTCATTAACCATTACTATGATCCTACGAGGGCCTTCCTTTCCAGGGTATTTAATGAAGGTGCTTTCTACTCGGTAGCCGATTGTAAGGGGATCAATGGTCGTGTAACCAGAAACACTAGTGATGTGTATCATATTCTTGAAAAAACTCAGCCCACGTATCTTCATCAAGAACGTCCATGTTAGTAAGCCACCCGTTAAGAATCCATCAAGAACATCCATGTTAGTAAGCCACCCGCAAAATCCCATCATAATAGAAAGCACAGATGAACAATCATAGTACATCACACTAACTTTAGTTCTCAAAAACTGCTCGGGCTCATCTGTTTCAAAATTAGTTTCTATCACTACTCCATGTATTTTCTTCTCTCCAACAAAAATTGTCTTTATTGAGCATGCCCTGTTGTGGGCATACTGAGACATCAAAGAGAATGAACTAATCAACTTTAGTTCAGAATCCTCTTGAAACAACTTACATGTAAACCCCAAAACACTATACTTGAAATACAAGCTAATCAAGTGTGAAGGAATATGTAATCCTTGGTTTACTAACTCGGTTTGGCAGCCATGGTTTGTGTTACTAGCAATTGGCAGCATATTAAAGCAAAACATCAGATTATAGTATGGAGGCTTAGAGGGTTTTGAAGACCGATGATTGCACGTATCATGCCATGAGCTACAGAAATAATCTGGGAGTTTAACCATATTTGTGTGGGAAGGTAGGTGAAACGTAACAGAGCATGAGTAATCTGGTGGTTTCAGTGGCTTTTGACCCCAGGCATTATACCAAACTTCACTATATCTAGTGTACTGAATTTCACCCAACAGTTGGTGTGCACTACAAAAGACCAAACACCTTAAATACTTTGTTATCGGGTGCATCATTTCACTACAATGGTTTCCACTATGGGAATCTAGTAGGGATTTAAGTGCAATAGTAAGTTGATTACTCACATAACTGAACTAGAAATTGGGATTGTTACAACTTGGAGACTCATGACCATAAAAAACATACCTAGTATTGTGCAAGATCAAATAATTTGGGGGCTTCATTGGTTTATCCTTGATCGAATATGGTGCTGGACTTCCATCAAACAACTTATCTTCTTGACGGGGTTCATCCTGTTCAACGTGTGACGTGAACAGGTCAGCACAAGGAGGATTGCAATCGTTACTATTGAGTTTGGGCCCTTCGTCACAACAAGAAGAAATCCACTGGTGGGAATGGTCTATTTCATTTGAATCAGAATTAGGGGAGCTGGCCTTGGGTATTGACCGGTCTCCACTCCAGGACGTCACCAGTTCCACCTTGCGAGCAAGAACCTTCGCTTGTGCATACGTTGATGGAAGTAAGGCACTTACCCAGCTGCAAATTTCAGGCTGGAGACCCCTCAAGAACATCCTAAGAAATCGGTCCTCTGATTGAATTAGGATTTTGGTGTATTGAACTTCGAATTCTTCGACATAATCATCCATGCTTCCCTTTTGATAGGGGAATCTACGTTAAGATGCAAGGAAGTTGTTCCCGTTCGAGAAATTCCGACCCGGAAATGTCAACGTCTCACCTAAATCATATTTCCCAGTAACTTGCGTTCTTTGTTGCCGCTGGTTCTCTAACTTCATCGTCCCCATCGATTGGGGTAGCTCATTGAACCGTTGCTTCAGTAATTCCACAGAGATGGTGAGATCTCTTATTTGAGAAGATAGAGATTTCTTTCCCTCATGTGACCGCAAATCGTTACTCTTCAGTGCTTTTGATTCCTCCATTGATTTTAGGTTTCCCGGCAATGGAACCATTTAATAGGAATCAAATCAGATTAGTAGATAAAATAGAACAGGGAACAAGAAATAGGGAGTCGTATGGTATATTAGGTATTGAAATTGATAGGATTACAAGAAGAACAAAAGAGACGAAGAACATGTAAAATCAGAAGGAGATCAATCAGATGCTCCCCTACCAAAATCAGAGAAGAATCACGTTCTTCCTGCCCAAGCTTCACAGCCGATAACCAAAACAGAAGAATAATTCTCGATGCCTCCCTTTTCCCCAATAGGCTGTATATATATAATCTTTCCTAACTGAACAGGCTTGGGCCCATTGGGCTGTTGGTTTATTAAAACTGACCCATATCATATTCTCTATCATCATGACACAGTTGTGGCACCGAAAGTAAATTACAATTTAATTGAGGTACATAAAGAACATTCATGAGAGTAATACTATCTGTTAATTTAACTGTGCCCTCATGTGTTGCTACCACCTTCTTCCCATCAGGAAGACTGACCGGGCACAAAGTGTTTTTTACGTTTGATAAGGTATCAAAATTTCCGGTTACATGGTTTGACGCACCGGTGTCAATAATCCACATTTGATTCTGAAACTTACCAGACAAACAATCATTGGAGAGGGTCATATTACCAAACACACTTGCAAGAGCTTTCCATTGTTCAGCCGTAAATGTTTGAGCGGAAGATGGAACATGACTTGCTGCACCATCGGTAACCGTTGCGTTTGCCCTTGGGACGCTAGCCTTTTCTCCTCGATTTTTATCACGTCCCTTTCCACTATCAGGTTTGGGGCGATCTCCCCACCAATCCGGGTAGCCAACTTTTTCGAAGCACTGATTGACTTCGTGACCATTCTTTTTACAATGAGTGCAATATAACTTTGACTTGTCTATTCGTTCCACTCTTCCACGTCCTTTTCCATTCGTACGGACTGCAAAACCTACAACCTCAGTTTTTTCATCACTTAGATTAGAAATAGTACGAACTCGTTCGTCTTGAACAATCAACTGATAGGCACGATTAAGTGAAGGCAGTGGATCTTGGGAGAGGATACTCGACCGGATCTGCCCATAATATTCGCTATTCAAACCCATTAGGAACTCGTGAAGCTTATCTTTTTCCCGACGAATCTCATGTTCCCGACCGGCCATGCACCGTGTACAACAAGAACATGTAATCAAAGGTTCATGGGTATGCAATTCTTCCCACAAAGCTGTTAGCTTACCATAATATGTAGCTACAGTCATACCTTTAGTTTGTTCACATCGTGCGATGGAAGCTTTCAACTGTTGGATTCTAGGACCATCAACGAGTGCAAACCGTTCTTTGAGAGTATCCCACAAGCGTTTTGCATCCTTGTACCTTGACAAAGAAGTCTTTACTTCCGGTGTAATCGTGTTCATGATCCAGGAGACCAACATGGCATGAATGGTGCTCCAGTCGGATTGTGTGTACGGTGGTTCTGGTGCTATAATTGTTCCGTCAAGAAAACCGAACTTACGTCTTGCTTGTAAGGCAGTCTCGATCTCTCCTGCCCATTCATCATAATTCTTACCTTTGAATCTTGCGGCGGTAATGAAATCACCAGGCCGATCTTGGGGACCAAGGAAGAAGGGTGAATTCATATCTATCTTTAATGGTAGTGGCGCCGGTGTTTCTGCCATGACACGTTACTATGAAGCTTTACGAAACCAATTATGGCGTCTTTTGTTGTATGCGTGAATCACCAAGATAAAACAGTTCTTGAAATTTTGGTCAAGAATGACTGCTGCAATATTTATTGGCAACAGCAACTCAGCAATTGTGTTGGATTTAATCAAAGCAATTGTTTGTGATTCTCTCGAAACCCACGACTGGAGAAATTTCTTTTTCTTTTTTTTTTTAAGAAGAGATATCAGAGAATGGCCTGATCCCATGTAATGTTTGGTTTTCTCATTAAGTAAAATCAATATATATATACAAGAAGAGAGAAGATCAATGCCTACAAAATAGGAATAGATAGCCATAACTAACTAGGAAGATAATGATCAAATAATCATCTAAAATATATAAACTTATCTTAACAAGAACTAAAAACGTTGAATAAAAAACTTTGCTAATTAAGTCTAAGTCTATAAAATTGAAGAGTCAATAGTTACATGGATCGGGTCAGTTTGGTTAAATGAAATTTAAACGTATACCCAATATGAATATCAAAATTTCTCACTGTTGTACCCTATGAGGTGTTAACCTTCTATTTAAGTAAATACATTTTTATTTAGATTTTAGGTTAATTAAATTAACCTTCTATTTTAATTATTATTAAAGGTCATGATTCCTTAACGAGTATTTAGTCAAATTTTTACACCTAACGGTCAAAATTAATTTAAGTAAATACATTTTTATTTGATCTCAAAACCTAAAGGAAAATTTACAAAATCCTCCTACTTCATCACATAATAACATGTGGAATTCACTCATTCTCTTTTTTATATCTATATGTTCCCAATTAGTATTACAACAACAACAATTGAAAAAAATTCTCTTGAACACAATGATAATTCAATGAATGCAAGAATCATATATGAATACGTACGAGAAAACCAATATACGGCTGAAAAAACAAAAACCTTAGTTAGGGTTGACCGGCTCACGACTTAAATACTATGATCATATGTACAATAATGGCCCCTATACTTCTAGACAATTACATCTAAAAGCAAATTTTAATTAGAATAATAAATGAACACAACCAGGTTGTAACAATGTTCTTTATTGATTTTAACATTTGTCTTAATCTTGCGAGTAAGATGATAAATAAAAATATAAAGTAGAAGAGTATAGAACCTTCTAAACCTAAAATTAAAAAAAAAAATCTAACTCTCTTTTTTTATTGATCGTAAAACTATACATGATGCATATCTAAATACAACTACTTTTAACAAATGCATGTGCCATTTATGTAATTTGTAACATGATTTGGGGGTTGTAAATTAATTTTATTTTTTAATTTTTTAATAATTATGTTGTTTATTCATGTTCTTCGTGTTCATTAATCTTCATGTAGAGAAAGAAACCTTAAATTGAAATTGCATGATACAACAAAATCAAAATCCCTCAGTCTGACTCGCTGGTATAATCTAGCATTACAAATAACTCATAACCGAGATCTGCCAAATTAATTGATAACCAGAATCAAACCGAAATCGAAAATGTGTTAATGTATATTAATTGATAACTTCCGATTTCAGCACTCTCAATTTTGAATTTATTGACCTGCTTATGCTTATCTTCTTCGGTCTCCACTTTGTTACATATTCCAATTTTCAAGTTTGAGAAACAATTTCATAGGCTACAAGTTCATAGTATTTGTAAGATATTTTTTACATTATCCATGTTGGATTTATATAAGATTAATGTGAAAGTATTTGGCTTTTTTTTTGGTAAGATATTTATTACATTATCCGGTTTTTCATCCGGTTGGACCGGTCAGACCAGTGAACCTGTAGGTGTCCGGTTTAATGCCTGGTCCGGTTTTAAAAACATTGCAAAGAACAGATTGCCCTAACAAGAACAAAGAATCGAGCTTGTTTTGAAGATGAAATCGTAAAAATCATGGATTTCAAAGGCTCAAAGCTGAAGTTTTTAGAGAGTTTGTTGTATTTTTTTAGACAAAATAAAATTAATTACGTACAATGACAATTTTGACAAAATTAACTGTATTTTCACGCACTTTGTCCAAATAAAAACCTCGCTCCATGAAAAGCAGGTATCAAAAACACCAACCCACAACTCCAGAAGCTATATAAAGGAACTATACATAATACATAAAATACATCAATACTAAACCATGAAAAGCTCAACAAGATAATTGACAAAGATACCCAATCTAACTCCAAAGGACTATCTATAATTCTCTCTATATGTATATGAAATGGCTAAATGAGAATCCAATTCTGTACACCATGCTGGGCTAATGATTCACAGCAAGCTTCTGGTTCCAACACTAGATTAACAACCATCCAACAGTCCACCCAAGAAGCAAACCTGCACCAACAATCCCCAATCCCACTACGAAAACAACCGCGTATGGACCTATATCCTGTCGAAATCGCCTAAACTCGCGTCTTCTTTGTGTTCTTTTTCCCTTGGCAGGTGCCACCTTCAGATTCTTGTGTGATTTACCATTTTTGGAAGGGATTTGATTTTCATTCTTGATTTGGTAACAAAGGTTCTCAAGTTGTAAGAAATACACCCACTGCCTGTATGCAAATAATTGTGATGCCTGTTTAAGTAAAAGCTTGATCACTTCCTCTTTCTCTTTGTATGCTTTCTTTGCTGCGTTTTCTGCTTCTCTTGCACGTGTTTGTGAATGGCAGAGAGCTTCTAATATCTTTGACTTGCTTAAGTCAACCTCAGTAATCGGCTTGCTTGTAACATGCTGCAATTCTGCTCCTGAAATGACATTTTGACTACATGTGATCTTTTGTGGCTTTGAATCCATGTTCATAGGTTTAGGAAGATTATAATTCTCTGTCAAATCCATCTCCACAAACTCAAAAGACTCTTTTGATAGCGAATTGATACTAATCTCATCTTGATTTTCGACGAATTGATGTGAATTTCGAGACTCGAAGGAGTTGACTTTGGTTAAACCACTTTGGTATATATAATCAGGCTGTAATTGAAGCCACCATTTCGAGTCAGTTGAATGGTTTGAGTAAAAAGATTTGTCGTTCGAAAGGGGGAAATCATCATTCAAATCCGGCGTGTTAACTGGTTTTGTATCTATCTCAGATAACAAAGATGAAGTTGAAAGACAACAAGCTAATTTAGGAGCTCTCTTTGCATCTTCTTGGATGAAATATCGATGTACAGATCGTTGCCAAACTGCCCTTGAAGCCATCACTCATTACACTATTACAAAACAAGAACAAGGATCAAATTTGGGAATTTGATTCATTATTATTGGAACCCACATGATCAAGAAACATAAAGCAACAAATTGAAGCTGTACGAAATATGTTCAAATCTTTATGTTCATTCGGCCAGGAACAGTGGAAAAGAAGATGTAAACAGATCATTAATGGCGATCAATTTGTAGGAAACATGCTTGATTAACGAAAAAGGTAGAGTTAAAACAGCACTAAATCTGTAGAGTAATCAAACAATTATAGAACAAATCAATGTAAAAAGATATGATCTTATGATGATTAATAAAGTAAAGATTGGTGAGAAGTTATTGAAAGTAAAGAATCTCACCAGATATTAATGAGCAATTGGGTATCTTGTTGGATTAACGTCTAAGAATCAAGAAATTGGATTGAATCTTGTTTCTTGATAATAATCATATTCTTCAAAGAAATAAGGAATTTATGAATCAATGATGGTGTTTCCCCTCTTCTGTCGGTTATTGATAAAGAAGAGAATTTCGTCAGGAAGACCCACGACGGCAATAGGTTCAACGGATTATTTATTTATTTATTTATTTATTTATGCGTAAGAAAAAAATAAAAGAAAGAATTAAATTTTAAAAATAAATAAATGAAGGCGGGTAATTTAAGCCGTGGCGTCTCGTTACTCAACGTGGTTAATTCACGCTCCATACAAGTAATAGGAAACACCAAATTGGTTTGTTTCGAAATAAGCTTTAATAATTAACTAATTATTACATTAAATTACAAAAAGGAAAAGAATGGTGGATATATTTTGACTTAAATAAATTATAATATTAGTCGTTTAAAATAAAAAAAATGTAAATTAGTCATTCTGATTTAATATTTATCGTAATATCTTAATCTTACGAGTATATGGATAAGTGGTTAGGGGATATAAAACTTCTGATTGTCTTTCTATATATGCACCTCTCTAATTGTGTGATCAAGTGTTGTATGTTTTACATGCTTGTGTATGGGTGCGTTCGTGTATTCAAATTTACATACCTGGAATAAAGCGTATGGGATATAACACATAAGTCTATATCTAAGGGTACGGGGAATAATGTGGAGAGTTTGTAAATTAAAAAAAAATAAAAATGACTTCTTCAGTTTGAAAACCATGATTTTATCACAACTAAAATGAGTTGCTTTTCTTTATTTGCACACAGATTAAACATGTTAACTTGAGAATTACCATGTCTGGTTATATGATTTGTTCTTAAGGATGCTGGTTCTCTGTGTTTTTGGATGCTCGGCGTGCTTCGCAGTATTCGTGTTTTTTACGTGATGTGATATTTTGTTGGCAAAAGAACATTCCACTTCAAGCTTAATCTTCATTTTTGTGTAATTGCAATGTTTTCTTGACAACTTTTGGGTTCATATTGTTGGCAAATGTTCCACTTTGTAACTTTATTTGGATTTATGTGTGAATGTAATATTTTGTTGAACATTATATATCGAGTTCAATAGCACTGAGCTCGAGTTCGAAAATAGAAGCACAGCAGAGCTCGAGTTTTACCATGTGACTCGAGCTCTAGCTAGACATAATTCGTTAAGGTTGGCTTAATTACACACTAAACATTGTAGAACGCTTTTTATAATTTACTTTTAAGTTTCATTTTCACTTTAAAAACCATGATCAAAATTTATTTGCCTTAATTTACTACACCTAAGAAGGTTCGTATAATCGATAGGCAAACACTTTATAGGAGTTTTCCAAAATAGGAAACTACTAATCGTTTCCTCATAGTCCATAATAATTCAATTCACAGGTAAAACAAATTTTGTCATACCAACTTACTCAGCTCTTGCCTAAATATGTTGCTCTTCCTAGTCCAACAACTAACATCATGCTTTAAACATTATAAATATATATCTCATTTGAGAATTGATATATTTTCCAACTTCATCTTTTTACTTGCTCAATATTTGATATGTGTAATACACTATATCTTTTTTTCTTTTATTGTCCCTTCATTTTGACTCATGTATTGATCAAGCGAATAAGAGGATAAGTAGGAACAAATAGTATGATGATATATCGTTTCTCATCTCATTTAGGGGGAGATCAGCAAAAGGAAGATTGGTAGGAGAGAAACAAGGTATGGTTCGATTCCGTCATAGTTTTAATTATCCAAACACACCAAGAACACATACATACACACCAGATATAGATCTAGGTTTAAAAAGAAAAAAAAGGAAAGGTAGAAGAGAAATGTGACGACGGTGGTGGTTATGGTGCCGGTGGCTAGAGGATGCAATTGACTTGTGAAAAACAAGAGGAGAGAGAAGAGAGACGCCAATATAGTGAGAAATCGAGAGTGATTGGTTTGCGGTAGCAAAAAAGAAGGGGGGTTAACCGGTTATAGGTCAATATTTACTTATATTGTAAGAGCTGAGGATAGAGAAAGAGACACTAATATAATGAGAAATCAAGAGTGACTAGTTTGTGGTAGCACAAAAGAAAAAAAAAACGGGGGGAGGGGGAGTAAATGGTTACAGGTCAGTATTTATTTATATTGAAACAACTAAGAAGGGTGAGAGAAAGACTGATATAGTGAGAAACTGACAATGACTAACTTGCTGTAGCGAAAAAGAAGAAAAAAGAGGGGGAGGTATAAACATTTGCATGTTGATATATACTTATATTGTAATGCTATCAATTCGGGTCGAGTTCGTGTTATCGGATTCGGAATAGTTTTGTGTCAACCCAATTTTGTTCCATTTATTTTCATGTCAGGTTCAAGTCGTGTTATTTATTTCGTGACGGGTTGGTGTGGACCCATTTCGGCCAAATGTAATTGTCGAGTATTTTTTCAGTTTTCGAATACGGTTTTCTACTTCGACCAAGATTTTCTTTATCAAATTTTCAAATTCCATTTTTGTTTTCCAACATTTGGTAAGAACTTCAAATGATTTTGTTTATATTTTAACTTTAATATTGAGTGATCGTTTCAATTGTATTCGAAGTTTAAATTCAATATATGTTTCGGTTTGATTCGAATTTTGATTGCACTTTTATATTCAACTTATATAAATGAATATAATTAAAAAAATGTGATATACTACTATTCTACCAAGTACCAATAGATATTGTCATTAAACAAAATTATAAATCAAATTCAAAATACTAAAGTACTAACTAGCTACCATGTAATCAAATGGCAAAGTACCAAAATATATTTTAAGTTTTTAACGTTTAAAGGTTTTTACAATTTTATTTAACGGGTTTTATTGTCCTAAGACGTCATTCCTTTATTTGAATTCAGAATCTTATTTTTAAAATTTAAATATTAAAGAAAAAATTGTAATGTTACAGTTTTACCCTTAAGGCCTTAAGCGGGTCATAGTCACTTTCAGGTTGTCAGAGTCAACCCTAACCTAACCCATTTATTCGTGTCGACCCGCCTTTGTCCCGTTTCGGATTCGGTTCGGGTCATAATTTGGGTCAACCCAAAAAATGACAGCCTTGTTAAATTGGAACATCCAAACCATGTTACCTATATTGATAGTAGAATACTAATACTAATACTAAAATATAATATAAGGTTAAGAAAAGTAGCTATGTGATATACATCCTTAACCCAAAATATAAAAAAGGTTAGCTTGATGCGCATTATTAATTTATTATGGCGTGCACATGTATATAAGTTTTGTTAATGCTTCACGCTACTTTCTTTTGGCCTTCCCATGATTATCTTAACACAAGAAGTTATGTCACACCATACAAGGTATGTTAGTTAAATATAAACTAAAACTCTCAAAAGAAAAGTTCAATCTAACTATATTCTTGCTTTATTATATCCAAGATCATCATCAACTCCACAAAATGAAGAGTATAAAATTCTTCTGAACAAATACCAAACTACACTATACCAACATGCAATTGAGATTCGATTTGATATGGCGACTCTAACGACTTGTACTTACACTCCATTCAAAATCCGGAGACCGGTGACTGTAACTACCAGGGACTTTAGTGAAAATTGTGTTGGAGGGTGAACTTAATGATTCCTATATATATACACATACATATGATGCACTAAGAAGAAAGCAATTCGCTTAAAAACGAAAAGATACCTACAGAGCCATGAGACGACCATCGTCTTCATAGTAAATCTCTAAGCTGAACAAGCTTAACAGAACCATCACCACCACACGAAAGAAAACCATTTGAAACAACTTGAATATCTGTCACAGCAGCCTGCAGCGTTTCAAACTTTTGTCATAAATTTAATTGTAAACCGTATCCTATAATGTAAAACAAAAGACTAAAAGTAAAAGGGTAAAAATGGTACCCTAACAACTCCCCCAAACCCGCGTGAACTAGGTTGAATGAAGGTGTGTCTGTCATGCAATTTTGGCCAGTGATATACCAACTTTGCCCTCTTAGCATCCCAAAGCTTTACGTCTCCATCTTTGCTTCCAGTTAAGAAGAAACTCGTATTTGGGATAGCTGCTATTCTGGTAACACTCCCTATAAACAACAACAGGGCTTAAAATTCAAGTCTGGCTGCAATTGCGGATAGAGCATGGTAGATGTAACAATTTCCACCCATTTACTTGTTAATGCATAAAACCTCTCATTATTTAATTTAATTGAAATGATACAACTTATGTAATCATATTTATAAACGGGCCTTTGGCCTAGCGGTATCAAGGAGTGATTAAGGTGTTCCTCCCTCTATGAGGTTGACTGGTTGAGGGTTCAACTCCCGTCATGGACGTAGGTGTAGATTGGGTTCGTTTGTGTTTTTGCCATTCAAAATTTTTTATAAAATCTGGAGAAAAGGCGCTTCTGGTCAACTTGGAGAAATAATATATCTATTTATAAAAATCTAAAAAAACATGGAGAAAAGGTATTTCTGGTCAACTTGATCTAGGACCTACCAAAAACAACCAGTGTTCAATTTCATCCCAATATCCAACCCGCCCAACATGTGACCTCAAGAGCAGGGTATCATTTAGTACCTGAGTGAGCCTTTGGTATGTACCATAACATCCCATTTCGGTTTTGATCCCCGTGTTTATTTTGCAAGCCTGCTGTTGAAGATGCATTGAACTTTTGTTCACCGTTATCAGAATTCTTATGTTTTTTGGGTCTCCCGGTTGCTATGTAACGGAAATCATGAACGCCAACATCTCCACCTTTTCCACCAGTCACAATAAGGGGAGAAATAGAACCGCTTCCAATGTCATTAGCAAATACACAAATGGAGCGTGCACCACCTAAAACACACACACAGGCACATTTAAATCTACTATAGATGATGATGTCATCATGGCTCATAACAAGCAACAGAAATGCCGAATTCATGAGCTGAGATGAACCTTCATGGCACATGATGGAAGCTCGAGATGTTGTGGGTGGAGCAAGTGTATCCCATATAACAACGTTAACATTGTTGGAACTATAACCTACAGCAGCCACAATTGATCCACTTGAAGTAACATACGTCACATCCCTGCAAAACAATTTTTTATAAAATTCTGTTATGTTACTGTTAAATCCAGATTTAGGCATATAATAATTCATAAATGAGTAAAAAAAATACATACGATGTATAGTTGTTAAAGCAGAGAGACGATTCAGTTGGACGAACATTGCTCCTTCCTCCAACCTCAAGCTGCCACGTGCACACTGTTCCATCTAACGCAGCTGTAGCAAATCGCTGCCCACAATGATCAAACTGAACAGCTGATATTGAAGCAAGAGCATATGGAGGAGGAACATTTGCAGCAGGAAGGACTCCATATGTAGCTGTAGCCGTATTCTTACCAAACTGTAATATTTAAGTCCGAAATATTATCACCACGGAGAATATTTAACTCTGAAATATGTCTTTATTTAATATCAAATTTCAGTATAAACAATTATGTGTATACCTCCCATAGGTATATGTGTGTGTTGCTTGAACCAACTAAGAAGAAAGGTCTAGAAGGGTGACTTGAGAATGCTCGTGTTCTAATATTATCTACAGTTGCAGGTGGATCAATGAATTCTTCAAAATCTTCTTGAATCTCCCAACCAAGACTAGATGTGCTTACTGGTCTTGCTAAACCCATACCAATTGTGGCTCCACCCAAACCAAGGTGGGTCCCCTTTCGACTTCCAAGACCAATGCCGGGAGAAACACATGTTGGAACTGGTGTTGACTCAGATCCAGCCCACCCGTCAGTTGGCCAATCAACATCTGTCCAGATATAGTTTGACTTGTCAAAGGAAGTCCGCCCATCTTCCCAATTAAAAAAGATTATCCCCTGAATCAATAAAATCATAAAAAGAAAATTACGTAAAAAGAGTGTAACTAAAAACTACATAAAGTTATATAACAAAAGTACAGGTGGAAAAACAGGCGGATTGGAAGACAGCTCAAAACGGGTACTTTTTGGCAAAGGTCAGGGCCGGTCGGAGGTTGACACAACATTTTTGTTTGACCTTTTCTTATGAAAAAAATCAATGAATAATTAATGTTCCAAATATGATTAAAAATATTATGTTGGTACATTAATAACCTCTTTTTTGTATTGCGTTTCAAAAAATTAATAATCTAATTTTTTTAAATAAAATAATTTAGGAGGTTTTATGATTAAAAATACACTTGGGTTATTGACCTGTTTCTTCCAAAACTAACTTTTTTTACCTCTTTGACAGTTAGAGGTGAAACATAACCCAAAACAACATAATTCATTAGCAAATGGGTGAAAATTGCCACATTAAGGAATCAAAAGAGATGAAATCAAGCACCAGACCTTTTTATTGCTAGCAATTGCTGCTTGCTGTTGATCAATGGAGTTAATGCATAATGCCTGCTCAAGCCAAAAAAACATAGTAATCATTAATCATGTAATTTGGAGTTTCTGTACAAGGAAAAGTGTTACCTCAAGCAATTCTCCATTGATTTTGTGCACTTCTTTAGGTTTTTGGAAAGGAATGTTTTTCATCTTTATATCCAAGTCTTTACTTCCATAATAGTCAACAGAATGATCAGCAGGGGATACAACTTCTTGATTGTCATTTTCAGAAGCTTCATGATCCCTTGTGATGCTTGAATACACATCACTCCATCCTTTAGAGTGTTTCTGTTTAATAAGCTGTGACCATTTCATATATTCCACTGCAAAATCTCCACATAGGAATTTTTTATCATCAAACATACTCCATATTACTTCAAAAGCAGATAATCCATCATCATTCTTCATTATTCTGGAAAAGTCAAACTCAAGACCTTGACTCAGACTGTGATAATTGGTAATTGATATTGACCTACACAAATCTTCTAACCACAAAATTGTAGGTTCATTTGATTGATCCCTCACTTTCTGCAGCAAATATGATGCTAGCTGTTTTGCACAATAAGATAATGCATGCTGTGATTCCAGTTTCAGTAATTTAACCAGAACCACGGTTACCGACTGTAATTGTATCTTTGTGCTATTATCATTAGACATGTAAGAAGAAAGGTTGCATGGAGGGCAAAAAGTGTAACTATCTTCAACATTCTCAGGCAAAGAATCAATTTGGTGTCTTAGAAATCCCAACATGAGGCCCCACAAAGAAGCCCGTATGATTTGCCATTTATCATGTTCGGGTATGACATGTCTACCTTGGTCATTTACTGTTAAGCTAGTGGTCTGAATAGACGATTCAAAATCCATGGTCAACTCAGATACTTCCAGAAGGATATTGTTCAACTTTTTCATGTTGGTCTCGAATGATACAGATTCATTGGAATATGTAAGCAAAATAGGTTTCAAAACAAGAATGAGACTCTTGGAGTCTTTTTGAAACCAAGTAGATGCAAAATGTATGTAGTATGTGCATAAATCAAGAATAAATAATGGCGTCTGTAGTGAAGTTTCAGCATAAGAACCAAAGAGCAATTTCAAGCCAGATCTTATCTTTGACACCAACAGCAATAGATCCTTCATATAAATGCTGCATGAGCTTAACCAAGAACAGCTATTCCCTGTGACCACATTTGTCTGAATCGAACGTGATTCTGTATCACGACAATTCATCATACAAACCATGTTGAACTTTGCGAATAAAAATGAAAAATCTTCGATAGCCTTGAAAACAAGCATTGGCAGTGAAGGGCAGGATGGATTTCCATTCAATGAAAAACGCTCATCTTGCAATATATGGGAACCAATAAACATGAGGCCATGATTGTATAAAGAAACAATAGTCTGAAAAATAAAGGTAAATAAACTTTTTCAGAAAAAATTAGGCCCTAAACCAATAATATAGAAGCATGGTAGTTAGGAAGTAAATACCATGTTAATCATATGGTGGCGAATCAAGGAATACTTCTGCTCAAAACATGCAAGCCCTGCATTCAACCTGTTTTCAAAAGTTATAAGCTGTGTATTGTACTGAATTTCAGATGATGGTGTGGTGATTTGTAGCCAACTTGGATGTTCTGTTAACAAATTTGTAACATATTGCATTGCAAAACTGTATTTTGCATGTGAGAACATATGCAATGCCACATCACCCGAAATCCAGTTTGAGGAAGATGAAGACGGCTTCAGCCTCTCATTCAGAATTGTAGGTTCTAAATTATCTGATGTAGTTCCTTGACTTGAACCACTGAACATGCTGACAGAAGATGAAAGACACTCCAAAGCTTCAACCTAAAAGCAATATTTTTCAAAAAAAAATTTATAGTTTTATAAAAACATCAATAGATGAGAGAAGTAATTGATTAGAGATAATAGAGGTCAACATACAGGTAAACCAAATCTGCTTAATGCAGTAGAGCTCATTAAAATCGCCCATCTAGTAAGCATCATGGTATTTTGTTCTCCAACAGCGTTCTTCATCTGGTTTTTGGTTGCTAACATTAAGCAATATTGGCCAACGCTTGGATCTTTAAAGGCTGTGTGGTTAGACAAGATGGCAAATTTATTGCTTGGAGAGTTAACTTGCTCACCAAGCATGCTCAGAAAAGCTTTAGAGTAATTCCCTGATACCCACTGTAAAACAAAATAAAGTAAGATTTAAAAAAAGCAGAGATTAACAATTAATCAATGAAAAAAAGCTAATCATTTACCTCAAAAAAGCTCGATTTCCAGTAATCACCATTTTCATAAGCGGATGGTAGCAGGAACTTTGACATAATATGGTGTTCTGATTTCCCACCATACCCTTCAAGAAGACGACAAATTACAAGAGCAAGTTGTTCATCTCCAAGAGTTTTTGTACAAACATTAATAGCAGAAGCAATATCACCTCCAAGCAAGAAGAAAGCTACAGCTAGCTCAAGTTGATGTCTACCCATCAACACATAAGCGTTTTTTAAAGCAGCTGCTTTATTTTTCTCATCCTGTAACCAAATAATGGAACTTATGAAAATTTAGTATGTTGCATGATAAATGTGATCATTGTTAAAAAGATCAAAGAGAATGATTTGAGGTTTGTACTAACCTGAAAATTACGTGAAAGAAAAGCCACCAATGGTTTGTCTTTTTCGTCTTTGCTGATTTTAAAAAGACCTGCTAAAACTTGCACCCTGTTTAAAGCTATGTAAAGAAGGGCACAAGCCTTTGGATCCCTGTTTTTCAAATATTGCTGCTTTGCCAGCCTCTCCACCTGCAATAAAGAAATTGTTATGTGTTTTATGACCAAGAGTTGCAAAAATTTAGCTGCAACTAAAATGATTGAACTAATGCATGTCATTTTGACAAGTTCTTTCAATGGAATATCTGATCTACGTAATTTTACACTTTTAACTCTATAAGATGGATTTAAAAGGGGAGTGATAGAACAAACCATTTAATGCTTATTGTAACTTGAGTAAAACAAGAATTTTGACATGAACTAAAAAATCAATACATCAAGTATGCGTATCATAAACAGCTTTCGATGGAAAGAAACAAAAGAAGCAAACTCAGGATGGAAAAGAACCAACCTGTGCTATTTAAATGAATGCTTTATCCTCCTATAAATCCATGAGGTCTTCAACTTTTTTAGGTATGGATTTTTAACAAGTGTGCATTAGGAAGATTTTTTAAGAGGAAATTTCTCTAATTGAATTTAATCAATTTATAAAATTCAAATTTAAGGAAAAAGACCTTTCTTTGAGTTTTGTGTGTGTGTGTGTAGGGAGAAGTTCATTTGAGAACCGTTCTTATTGCGAGTACCGCGAGCATAATTTGTAACCACCATTAATGACTCGTTAATAGGGGTATTGTGGTCATTTACATATTTACCCAACCGTGAATTGCGTCCGGGTGTAGGGGAGTTCACTGATCGGATAAAACCGAATTACCGAACCGAAACTTTTGGATCGGACTATTTGGTTCGGATTTTTGGATTGGATTGGATCAAAACCGAATAATTATTATGGAGTTCGGTTTGGTTTTGGTTACTATTATCTAAACCAAATAAACCGAATAAGAAGATATATATATATATATATATATATATATATATATAACACTACTAGAACAAAGTAATCCATACGTGTCATGTCTATGTTTATTTATAACTTATTATTTTTAATTATATATTTATGCCAAAGCTACTAGTCACGCTAGTTAATATAACTTGGACACTATATTTTAATCTTTAATAGTATATATATATCAAATCTAGTTTTTAAAATATCTCGACTCTTTAAACATGTATTTATGTAAAAATGAAAACCGAATTGTAAAAACCGATCCAACCGAATTGTAATTTGGATGGTTTGGTTCGGATCTTAAGATTGTTTGGATGGATCAGATCTCACTTTTTAAAACCGAAATCCAATTGGATTTACTCAATCGGATCAAATTAAACCGATCCATCCAAACGTACACCCCTCTCCGGGTGGATGCTTAATGTTCCCAAAATACCCCTCATTAATGAGCCACTAATATGAATTAATGAGGGCTCATTAATGAGGCATTAGCATTATAGACATTGATGATTGATCTAATTTAATCAATGCCCAAGGTTGGTTCTCGTGGTACTCGCAATAAGGATGGTTCATTTGAGAACCGTTCTTATTACGAGTACCACGAGAACCAATCTTGGCCCTTGATTAAAATAAATCAATGGCTAATTGATAGAGAACATATCAGAAGTCCACAATTATATGTTTATTACCCACAGGCCACAACTAAAGGCCCAGTCCAATGGGCCTAAGGCCTAATAAGAAGGGAACTATATAAATAGCTAATTGAGGGGAGAAAAGGGGTATTGTAAGTTTATTTCTCAGTTTGGGTTTCGGCTCTTAAAGAGCTTAGGCAGGAAGACATCATCGCTGATTCTTCTCTGATTTTGGCAGGGGGAGTATTCAAGTATTGAATCTCCTTCTGATTTCTTATCTTTCATTAATTTGATTGTAATCCTTCACCTTTTACATTGGAAATATAGTCCAATCCTATTTCCAGTTCATTGTTCTATTTCATCTATCTATTGAATCAATTCCTCTCAATTGGTTCCATTGCCGGGGAAACAAAAATATATGGAGGAATCAAAATCACCGATAAGTAATGGCTGGTTTGCAGTCTCGGGTAGTTGCTCAAGAAGAGAAAATTGGCTCCTTATCTGTTCAAATAGGAGATCTTCCTATCTGGCTATCTCTATCAATTAGTTGAAGCAACGGTTCAAGGGCTTCCTCAATTGTTGGAGAAGATAATGTCGGAGTACCAGAGGAAGCAACTAAACCAACATTGGGAAGTTAACCAATGTATCGACGGTAAGAATGAAGGGTTGGGCCATGGTGATTGCATTTATCTAAGCTCGCTCAAAGGATACATTTAATAGTACAAAACTATCACAAGGAAATTACAGGATCAAATGAGACACCCAACCAGGTCGTGAATTTATTATCATCAACCAAAGGAGAATTGGTAAACCAAATGTCTGGGGCAGAATATGAACCACGAACTATAGGTAAGCTTACATCCTATATCAGCTACCTGGGTTCTCAACCTTCTCCTGAATGTCCAATCTATCTGTCGGAAGCCTTTGTGGAGAGATGATATGCCAACAGTTAAACCCTAAAGCTGATTTGATCACAATTTGTTCAACGAGTTCGGTATTTAAGAGTGCACACAAGCTGATTGATGAAAGTCCTAGACCAAATTGGCCTGGTAAGAAATTTCATGGGGTTTGGTATGGTGTATGGGGTCGTAAACCTCAGGATTATATGAATTTATATAGTGCTTTATATGCTCTCTGTGATCCTGAGTCAGTGAGTCTCTAAAATCCCTTGAAACTCCTGATTATACTATCTCCTCTACACATCAGCACAATTCTTTCATGTCTATTGCTGCTTTTTAAAATTCACTACTACCACCTGGTTACTAGCTTTAAAATTCCCTGTTCAGCCCCCGTAAACAGTTTTACTTGCTATAACTACCACCGAAAGAAACCATCTAAACCACCTGATTATGAACCAACTTCTACTATTATAGAACCACTTCAACCCGCTGATCATCCACGCGGTCCACACGGATTAATCACTATTCGCTAGTATTCAATACTACTTTAACCAGAATGGGAAGCCTAGTTTGACTTGGCAACCACACACTCAAGTATACTTTGTTTGGGTTAGAACTGAGAGTCTGAGATCGGGTATTGTGTTTTCACACTCTGTGGGATTTCGTTAATTGTAGAGCAGAATCTTGAAGGGCTTTTCAAGAATTTGATCCAGTCTATGTTTCAGGCTTTCAGTGCAATAGGATGCATGAGCTTCTGGACAATTCTTTGAGCAGTGTTTTGGAAAATGGAGATGGGGAGTCTAATGAAGATAATAACCCAAGTGTTGAAGCTTATTTGTCATCAAAGATTTCAAGTGATAAGATCTTTAAAGCCGTTATATTGATTTTTGGGATACAATCTAGAATGGATTGGCTTGATGCAAGCTTTACAAATATAAAGGCATTGGTCTATCTAAAGACAAGCAAACACTAGAGCAATTGATTGAGGCTGCTGAAATGGATTATAGGAAAGTCGAATGCTATGCTATTTTCCGGATATCTCCCATTTGTGGACATATGAACATCCTTGCTCATTATTAGGTTGAAATAGGAGCTGATGTGCTTCATTCTGCATCTGCACAAGTGAAAGGGATGGCTACACCTACGGATATGGATGTTGGGACGTCGAAAAGGTTGGTTGGCAGCACTATACGGTGTTGTAGTAGAATACTTGAAAAGACAACCAAAACAGAGAAAAATGATGCATTGATCCTTGATTTTCACAAGTATCAAGATGCATATTTTCTACTATTGGAGGTCGGATTTCAAGTATTAGTTTGGGTGTCAGCTTGGTCACATGTTGAGGATGGAAAAGATTCTACACACTTTCTTCTCTTAGGAGAATATATGCCTAAAAACGATATTTCTAAGAATAGGTTACAAGGGAAGCATTGGATGATTGCATGGCTGCTGGGAACTTATCAAGATGACTCAAAGGAGGATTTCTATTCTATTTCAAGTCTCTTGTCAAATTTCAGGCTTGAGGACAAGCCTTGTCTTTATGGAGGCGGTATTGATAGAGAACGTATCAGAAGTCCACATTTATATGTTTATTACCCACAACTAGAGGCCCAGTCCAATGGGCCTAATACCTGTTAAGGAGGAAGTTATATAAATAGCTACTTGAGGGAAGAAAAGGGGTATCATAAGTTTATTTCTCAGTTTGGGTTTTGGCTCTTAAAGAGCTTGGGCAGGAAGACATCATCGCTGATTCTTCTCTGATTTAGGCAGGGGAGTATTCAAGCATTGAATCACCTTCTGATTTCTTATCTTTCATTAATCGGATTGTAATCCTTCACCTTTTATATTGGAAATTATAGTCCAACCTAATTTCCAATTCGTTGTTCTATTTCATCTATCTATTGAACCAATTCCTATCACAAATAATTTTGGCTGCTCATTAATGACTAGTGATTGGCTCATTAATGATTATTAATGGCTCATTAATAAGGGGTATTTTGGGAAAATAAAGCCTCATTAAATAATAATTCATCCACCCGGACGCAATTCACGGTCGGGTAAACATATAAATTTATAAGGACCCGGTCACCAAGCCCAATCAATTGGATGAGCAGCCCAATAAGTCCACTCCATGGATTGTTTACAAGAGGAGGCCACGTGTAGGGGTGGGATCAAATTAGTTTGTTATGCTGTTAGTGAAGGGAATCTTATTTATTATTTATAGGCAGTAAGATATGGCTATCATCATCTTTTTCATTCTTCTTTCGGATTGTAAGTCGGTTATAGAGCTTGGGCAGAAGGAACCGACTGTGGTTCTCTTCTCAGTATTATCCATTAATTAATACGACCAATCCTTCTCTCTGCCATTCTTTCACTGTTCAGTTTTATAGTCTTTATCATTGGTTCCATTGCCGGGAAACGAATCAGCCATGGTGCAGACCAAGCCTCCGGTTGCTAATACCAGAATCCAATCTCGATTAGACTCCCACGAAGAACGACTTGACCAGCTGACAGGAGAGGTGCGAGGACTTTCGACCATGATGACAACAATGAAAGACTTGGTGGAACGGGTGTTGGCTAACCAAGAGAAGTTGAAAGGGAAGAGACCCACCGGAGAATTTGACCCTGGTTTGGAGTATCAGGACCCGTCGGACCCTGAGATCACTGAAGAACAGCCAACAGGATCCAATTTCAAACCCCCCATAATCAGGGAACACCACTTCGACACTACCCTGTTCTCCCTCCCTAAGGTGAAACTTCCGGCGTTCGAAGGAATCGACCCAAGGGGCTGGATCACAAAAACAGAATTATATTTCCAGGTAAATCAAACTCCCCTAAACCAGAAACTTAGGCTGGCTCAGATGTGTATGGATGGAGTAGCCCTAAACTGGTACACCAATCTTATGATTAAACACCCAAACACAAACTGGAATCAATTTAGGGAGAAACTAATGGTTCGATTTAGTGGGACAAAGTTTCGTAATGCCCATGAGGCTTTGGGGTCACTATTCCAGGAGGGAGATATAGAGGAATACATTGAGGAATTTGAAGCCCTGTCAGCTTTAATTCCTGACCAGTCCGAAGAGCAATCAATTGGGATGTTCCTTTGAGGATTAAAGAATGAAGTCCGAAATTGGGTAAGGGCATTGAACCCAGGATCGTGTGACCAAGCTATCGAGTTTGCAAGGCACGTATCTATTGCTACGTCACCGGAGAAAACGAGCAGGTATAAAACGTCGTCCTATGCTGGGAGGCAACCTCAGGTCACCACTACTTGGAAGGGAAATGGCAGGTCTGATCGTTTTACTCAGCCCAGCACATATGTGAAGCCCAATGTGCAGTTAGGCCCAACAACTTTTAGAGCCCAGGGGACTCAAAATCCAAATACCCACCCAGTTAGGCACTTATCCAAAACCGAGTGGAAAGACTGGCGACGAAAGGGATTATGCTTTGGAGGTGGCCAGAAGTACAGCCCCCAACACAAATGTGCGGCTGGTCAATTACGAATCATGCTCTTGGCTGACGATGAGGAGGTGAGTGACGACGGTGAGATTTGCAATCTCGAACCAGAAGAAACCATTGAGACTCAACCCGAAGGTGAGTGTCAGTCGTTAGAACTGTGTGGATTCTCTATTGATTCAGTATCAAGGGACTTAAGTACCCTGAAATTAGTGGGCGAAATTAGCGGGTATCCAGCCCTGATTCTTGTAGATAGCGGTGCGACGCACAACTTCATTTCCAAAAACTAGCTCGTGCTTTGGGGCTTCAATTGGAGATTATTGGCCCTGTTGGTATCCGTTTGGGAGATGGAAATAGGGTGTGGGTGACCAATCAATGTCGCAACATATGCTTGAAATTCGGTTCATTCACCTGCCAGGTTGATGCTTTGGTGTACGATTTGGGGCCTCTTGATTTCATACTTGGTATTGCTTGGCTAAAAGGGCTGGGTGACGTTATTTTCAACTGACAAACCGCTCGAAGTCCGGTTTTGGCAGCAGGGTAAACCTGTGAAGCTTAAGGGTATTAACTCACCTCTCATAAACCACGAATCCCTCCGGAATTGTCTTGACGGGTTGTTAGCACAACTGGGAATCACCACGAATGATGACTCTAAACTTGTTCCTGACCAGCAGCAGCAACTTAATGAACTTGTAGTAAGCTTTTCATTCATTTTCCAAGAACCCCAAGGTCTACCCCCAAAAAGAGCCATCGAACATACCATCAACCTATACGAGGGTCACGGTCCGATTTGTGTACGTCCCTACAGGTATCCTCACGCTCACAAGGATGAAATTCAGAAGCAAGTTGCTGAAATGCTGCAAACCGGGGTGATACGAGTCAGCCAAAGTTCTTTTTCCAGCCCGGTAATTCTGGTGAAAAAGAAAGACGACTCGTGGCGTCTTTGTATTGACTATCGAGCCTTGAATAAGGTAACTATTCCAGACAAATACCCCATTCCAGTTGTAGAAGAGCTCCTAGATGAATTACATGGCTCAGAATACTTTTCAAAAATCGAACTCACGACGGGCATTACGAGTTTTTAGTAATGCCCTTTGGCCTTACAAACGCCCCAGCAACTTTTCAAGCCCTTATGAATGAGATTTTCCGGCCCTTACTTCATAATGGAGTGTTGGTATTTTTTGATGATATCCTGATATACAGCCCGACTTGGGAGCATCATGTTCAATTGCTAAGGTTAGTCTTACAGCTCCTCCAACAACATAAGTTGGTAGTAAATAGGAAGAAAAGCCATTTCGGTATTCGGTCTGTTGAGTACTTAGGGGCATATAATCGATAGCAAGGGAATCTCCACGGACCCGGAAAAGATTAACTCTATCATGAAGTGGCCTATTCCGCTGAATGTCAAAGGAGTGCGTGGGTTTCTAGGCTTAACCGGTTATTACGGAAGTTCATTAGAGGTTATGGTAAGATTGCCCAGCCGTTGACTGTTTTAACAAAGAAAGATAATTTTCGTTGGGGTCCAAAAGCGCAAACTGCTTTTGATGAGCTGAAGCAACATATGATCACAGCCCCTGTTTTGGCGCTTCCCTTTGAGATTGAGTGTGACGCTTCAGGCAAAGTTATAGGGGCTGTCCTCATGCAAGAAAGAAGACCCATCGCTTATTTCAGCAAGGCTTTAGCTGAAAAAACGTTGTCCAAGTCTGCATACGAGAAGGAAATCATGGCTTTAGCTTTGTCAATCCAACACTAGCGACCGTATCTTATTGGTCGGCATTTTACGGTCTTTACCGATCAAAAAAGTTTGAAACACCTAGTGGAGCAGCGCATTACTACCACGGATCAACAAAACTGGTTGGCGAAACTCATGGGTTATCATTTCTCTATTTCTTACAAACCGGGGAACGAAAACCGTGCGGCTGATGCTCTCTCTCGTGTACATGAGGGTTCTGAGTTGTCAGCAATGATCTCATTTCCTCAATGGATAGATGGCAGCAACCCTACAGATGGTTGTGAATCGGATCCTCAACTGCAAAAGATAATTAAGGATATCACCGATCGACCAAGTTCACACCCAAACTTTTCACTTGTTGGGGGAAAACTTTACTTTAAGCATAGGCTGGTCATTTCAGCTTCATCACCCTGGATACCAAAATTGCTACATGAGTTCCACTGTAGCCCAAGTGGGGGGCACTCGGGGTTTCTTCGTACTTACAAACGGCTTGCCGCCCATTTCTATTGGATCGGGATGACAAAGACAGTGAAGCATTATGTACAACAATGCGATGTGTGTCAAAGGTATAAATCCTCTACTGCTGCTCCCGCTGGCCTCTTGCAACCACTCCCCATTACCGTTGCAATATGGGAGGATATATCACTTGATTTCATTACAGGTTTACCTCGTTCAAAGGACTATGAAGCAGTCTTAGTTGTGGTAGACCGTTTGTCTAAATACTGTCACTTTATTCCTCTCAAGCATCCCTACACAGCTCGTTCTTTGGCTGATGTGTTTTTAAAGGCAATCATTCGGCTGCATGGGATTCCAAAGTCCATCCTTAGTGACAGAGACCCGTTGTTTTTAAGTAAGTTTTGGCAAGAATTTTTTACAATCCAAGGTAGTAAGCTGAAGTTCAGTTTGGCGTATCACCCAGAAACAGATGGGCAAACTGAAGTTGTTAACCGAAGCCTCGAAACGTATTTAAGGTGCTTCGCCGCTGATCAGCCGACTTCGTGGTCCTATTGGCTTCCGTGGGCTGAATTTTGGCATAACACTAACTATCACGTCTCTACTAACACGACCCCATTTGAGATAGTGTATGGCCGTCCCCCACCCGCAGTTTTTCGTTATATACCGAGGGAAATTCGTTGTGAACTTGTTCAACAAGACTTGTAAGACCGGGATGAAGCAATCAAACAACTTAAGTATCATCTTACGAGGGCCCAATCACAGATGAAGACTGCAGCCGATAAGCACAGGCGCGATGTGAATTACGAGGTTGGAGAGTGGGTGTTCCTCAAACTACGCCCCCATCGCCAACAATCAGTTATTAGGCGCATTAACCAGAAACTTGCAGCACGCTATTACGGTCCATTTCTCATTATTGCAAATATTGGGCCAGCGGCATATCGTCTCCAGCTTCCTGAATCAGCTAGGATTCACCCCGTTTTTCACGTGTCACTTCTGAAACGAGCTGTGGGCAATGTACCTGTTGAACCTGAACTACCACCGGGCTTAGCCGTTGATTCTGACTACATCCAGTCCCCGGATAAATGTTTGGCAACTAGGACTCTAACAAAAAACGGAGTTCCAGTTGCGCAGTGGCTTATTCGGAAGTCTAGTTCAGCTAAGGATTCCACTTGGGAAGATGCTACCAATGTCCAACGCCAATTTCCCTCCTTCCAGCTTGGGGACAAGCTGGTTCTTCAAGAGGCAGCCATTGATAAGGACCCGGTCACCAAGCCCAATCAATTGGATGAGTAGCCCAATAAGTCCACTCCATGGATTGTTTACAAGAGGAGGCCACGTGTAGGGGTGGGATCAAATTAGTTTGTTATGTTGTTAGTGAAGGGAATCTTATTTATTATTTATAGGCAGTAAGATATGGCTATCATCATCTTTTTCATTCTTCTTTCAGATTGTAAGTCGGCTATAGAGCTTGGGCAGAAGGAACCAACTATGGTTCTCTTCTGAGTATTATCCATTAATTAATACGACCAATCCTTCTCTCTGCAATTCTTTCACTGTTCAGTTTTATAGTCTTTATCATAAATTATGAAAATACCCCTATTAATGAGCATAAATGATGGTTACAAATGGTACTCGCAATAAGAATAGTTCTTATTGCAAGTACCATTGGTGACCACAATTAATGCCTCATTAATAGGGGTATTTTGGTCTTTTATATATTTTCCCAACCGTGAATTACGTCCGGGTGGACCCTCACTAAAGAGCGAAGCTTAATTTTCCCAAAATACCCTTCATTAATGCATCATTAATGAGGCATTAATGACTTGTCATTTTTATTTGCCATTGAGTTATTATAATCAAGGTCAAGATTGGTTCTCTCAGTGCTCGCAATAAAAATGGTTCTCAAATGAATCCTCCCTTATGTATATGTATATATATATATAACAAGGATTAATACAGAACCTATCTCAACCTTTAGATTTGGATGATCAATGGTTGAGATTACGACTGCATATTCGATTTACGTAATCTGCATATCGATTTACGTAAAATGCATATCCAGTCGTAATCTCAACCATTGATCATCCAATTCTAAATGCTGAGATGGGTTCTGTGGGTTTTGCATATAAGGTTGGTTCTATACCGAATATGCAATTTACTTAAATCGAATATGCAGTTTCCGACCGAATATGTAGTTGTAATATCAACCATTATATAAGGTTGGTTCTATATTGATCCTTGTTCTCTCTCTCTCTCTCTCTCTCTCTCTATATATATATATATATATATATATATATATATATATATATAAAAGATCATATAAGACCTGTTTTTCGTACGAGAGCTTCGGGAACCAATCTTGGCCCTTAATTAAATAAATTTATGACTAAGAATTTTTGGCGCTCATTAATGACGCATTAATGAGGGGTACTTTGGAAAAATCAAGTCTTGCTCATTACTGACGGTTCAACCGGACGCAATTCACAGTAGGGTAAATATATAAATGACCAAAATACCCTATTAATGAGTCATTAAGGGTGTTAGAAACAGTTCTCATTTGAACTTTTCCATATACATATATATTATATGTATAAAGAAGTTTATTTGAGAACCATTCTTATTGCAAGTACCATTTGTAACCACCATTAATGTTCATTAATGACTCATTAATAGGGGTAGTTTGGTCATTTATATATTTACCCAACGGTGAATTGTGTCCAAGTAGATGAGTCGTTATTAGATTGACTTAAAATTCCCAAAATGTCCCTTGTTAATGAGTCATCATATAGGGGAAGGATCATTTGAGAACCATTCTAATTGCGAGTACCGCAAGAACCAATATTGGCCCTTGATTAAATTAGATAAATGGCAATAATGCTAATGCCTCATTAATGAGCCCTCATTAATGCTCATTAATGACTCGTTAATGAGGGGTATTTTGGGAAAATTAAGTCAATCTAATAGCAACTCGTCCACCCAGACGCAATTCACGGTTGGCTAAATATATAAATGACCAAAATACCTCTACTAACGATGGTTAAAAATGGTACTCGTGGTGCTCGCAGTAAGAATGGTTCTCAAATGAACTTCTCCATGTATATAGAGAGAGGATTATGTGTTTTCTTTGATTGTCTGAAGTCTAATTAAAGGTAGAAGTTGTTAGAATCTACACACTGACACACGTAAGCCGGTATTACTGCTGATGAAGTGCGGACCTATTGGGTCACGTGCCAAGGATTGATCCCGAGTTCCCGACAGCTCATTGGAGGAGGAGAGGGTCAAAGAATCAAAAATGGTTTAGTTTAGGGCTTCACAACCGTGAAGGGTGCTCCACGGGTCGTGAAGCTAGTTGCCCTCACGAATGCTCACTATCCTGCCACGAGCCGTGATACCCTTGGGCTTCACGGGTCGTGAAGGTTGTGAAAGGCCGTGAAGAGGGACTGAAGTGTCACTTTAATTTTATTGGACCATCACAATGGTCCAATCAAAATTAGAGCTGATGGTCGGCTTGGGGAGGTAACGTAGCATGTGTATGTCTATAAAAGACCTCTCTAAGCTATCCTCTTACACTCTTTGGTGAACTTGCATTTCATACACACTAAAGTTATCATACTATAAGAGTAATGAGAGCTTATGAAGGCTGCGCAAGAATAGTGAGGTTGTTCAAGAGGTGGTTACAAAGACTTGTGAATTATCTTGGTGGTGCTAGCACATCGGGATCTCGTATACTTGGTGTGGACTTGCATAAGAGTGGTAGGCCACTTGTCAACCAAACTCATCCCGTGTTCAACCTTTGCTATAGCCGATTTAAAGGGTATATATTTCTTCCCTCTTCTGGCTTTTTTGTTGTACATATCTTTGTAGAATGGATAACACACTTGGAACATGTATGCATGTGTGTTTTCTTTGTGTTTTGTTATTTGCATGTGTGTTTATGTTCATGCTTCCGTTGTGCTTGTGTGTATACCAAGTTCCATCAGAAGTAACTATTAAGCAGATAATTTCTTTAAAAAGAAGCCAACAAACAACATCTTAACTTACCTTTACTCGCAACTGTGATTTATTTGAGTACCAATATCCAACACCCATGTTGCGCATTTCATGCCAAGATGATTCATTATTCAGAAAAGATTCAAATAAACTTTCTTGACAATCAGAGTGGACAGCCCAGGCAATAAGGGCCGAGTCAATGGTTAGTTCTCCTACTGATGGCAATTTCCCTACTCTCCTTGCATGATACAACTGCTGAAACCTTACCGCAACCCAGAACCTTTAAAAAGATCAAGTGAAAACAACAGGAACAATAACAAGTTGACATTAGAATACAAATTTTTAAATCAACATATCATTAAAAGAATCCAAAAGTAATGATTACCTTCGACCAGAGTCATCAAGACCGCCATATGGTGAAGACGCATTTGAATTACTGATTTCATCAAGAAGATCAATAACCGCAAGAATTTGTGTCTTTTCTATCTTAGTAATGGCTGACACGTTCTGTAACTTCTCAAGAGACTCGGTGAGTCCACTCAGTCCAGAAGATGTAGAAGTTGAATTGGTGATACTATTAGAATCCCACGAAGAATAATTGAATTGATCCAACTGGAAACTAGAAGAGGTGTCTAAATTTGCAATGCTACTCCATGTGAACTTGTTACTGTTTGACTTTTCTGAAAAATGTCCTTCCACATAGTCTGACAAGTTCATTTGTGGAATTCTTTTTAAATCTGCATTATTAGAAGTAAGATATTCCAAGAGATGCTCTAGGACACATCGCGCACGTTTCCAATTGCCTGAAAATATTAGTAGAAATAGTCAAATTATACCAGTTATAAGATATTAGAATCTCAACTACAATCTCAAGAATGGTCCCCGATTAAGACTACCTGAATAAATATTGACCAGGAGTGCTTGAGGATGATAGACAGGTAGAAGGCCACCAACATGTGCTGTTATTTCCAAAGTGCTCAATAAACCAATATCCGTAATGGTATTTAGTTTCTGTTTGTTGTTATCAGATATGCTTGAAGATATACAGTTCTCCATGTTCATTTTTATGGGGTATTTTGACATGCATTTTTCACTGTTGTCCTGTAATGTCAATTTCTCAGAATCATGAGTATCAGAATCTCTAGAAATTTCAGGAAGCGTGCTTTTAGACATGTATTTTTTGTTACTTGGGAGTAACCGCTGGCTGAAAAAACAAAAGTAGTCATCATGAACAATCACACCTGTAGCTTTAGGTCCCCAAATGAAATCACGGATTGGAGGGCGAGTATGACTTTTTGCAATACATAACCACATGTTACTATCCTTTGACTTTTCTGAACCTATAAAACTTTGACCTTCATAACGCCTCATGGAGTACACCTGTAGTTCGTTCTGCAAGCAAACTCCAAGCAATAACTGACCATCACCTATCGTTAACCAATTTAAAGCAACAACCCCTCCATCAAGATATATAGTGTCTTCAAGTAAAAAACTCCCATCTTCTCCAAGGTACACACATTCCCATATGTGAAGGGTACTATGGTCATTTGACATGTCATCATTAGATACAGTTGCAATCTTTCGACCACAATCGGTTACACTTACTCCTTTGATGGGGCCCGCATGTGCAAAAACCATTCCTACTAGTTCCCACTCTTGTTCCAAGCTTGGTGACTTAGCAGCCATACTTCTCCATAATTTTAAACTACCATCATAATAGCCAGTAATTATGTGATATGCAACATGATTGTTGAACATTCCACTGGCAAAGCTTGTAATCTTATCGTGACTGTATGGATCGGGAAACGTAGATGAGAAAATATCAACAAGTATACAATATTTCTTCCCTGAAAAGTCACTTTCAAAGGAGTATGTTCCAATTTCTGCAGTCACATTGAAGCCAATTTCCGAAGGATGAATTGTAATTTCCCATGATAATGCCTGAAAGTGGCCTTCCCATACAGCTAACACCATAAATTTGTTATATAACAAGGTTCTGGATGCAGAAGTCAACGGAATTGACCAGATACTGGTGGGTCCGTCATTATCACAATTTCCAGTGAAAGGAATAGTACATAATTTATGACACAAAATCGAATCTTCATGTTGACTAGCCTTAACTAAGAAACAATCTATACCTCCAGCACGCCCCATCAGTAGAACCCTGTGGTCATCAACTATTGCAGGGGCCCACCTCAAGCTAGTATAGTTAAGAGTATCTTGAACTGCAAGCTGTCCAGAAAGCTTGCACCCAGAGTTCAATGGTGATAAACCGATGGCACTGTTGGAAAGTGACCAAAATAAAATCACCCCTGTATTATCCAAAGAAACCGCAAGTTCAGAGTAACTAACATACGGATGCAATGCAATTTGTAAAATCTTCCCAGTATGACCATCTATGTTTAACCTTCCATTAGCAATAGACAACAGTGAATCTTCTTCTGATGATGTGTTTTTATAAAATTGAGACCACACTAATTGCTTACACCGTGACAAGTGAATTATAGAGCATATGTCTGGTGGGCCAAAAAAACCGTTTCTTGATATAACAGATTTGTGAAGTGGAAAGCTTGTTTCGAATTTAGGACCCAATAATTCTCGTTTTTTCCATAATGTAACTCGTGGGAATCTCAAAGGAGAAAAATCATCAATACAGTGAACAGCCCAGAAGGTTATAAGCATTTGAGGACCAAAACATATTAACCAATCACATTTTCCAGCCTTGCCATGGTGATATTCTTCTGAAGGAAAATAATGACTACCTCCATTACTGATATTAACAATGCCATCAAGCTCGGTGGCCCATCGCACGAACACATCAGAGCCCAGAATACCATTTACTGCTTGATTTATCTCAATCGTGGCAACAACCCGAAAACATGACCCCGTTGGTCTATGATCATTATGGGCCTTCCCACTCTTCTTGGCCCGTCCATCATCAATCTCACTCCATAATCTTACAGTTCCATCAGCACAGCATGTTAACAAAGCCAGCTTCAAAGGATGTTTGGGTTTCTCTTTCCATTGATTTGCTACCAATGGCCTCCACTGAATCATTAAAATAGGCACATGATGATGGAGCTCAGTTTTAATACATTTCAACTTTCCATGACAAATCAATACATCTGTTGAATCCTCAGTTTGGAGTTTATTTAGAGGTGCAGTTGCAAATGGGCCTTCAATGGATGAGGTCGTAGAAACCAAAGCTTGCGGAAACTCGGGTCTGAATTTCCAAACTATTTCCCATGAAAGATCCTTCTTTTTCCATAAGAAAACATCAACTCCAACTGAGATTAGACCATCTCCTGAACCACTCCATTTGATAGCCTCAACCTTTGTGGCTTGCACAAGTACTGCGGTCTGGCTCCAACAAAAAGAACCTGAATATGAGTAAGAAAGTTCAAATGTATAGCATCTATGTTTAAGAGCAAACCATGAACCTTTTCAAGGTAGTAATCATAGAGCTTACTTTGATACTCATACAGGCACATGCACACATTAAAACAAGTCTCTTACAAGACATCAACCCCCAACCTCGAGGTTATTTCAGTAAATTGGTGTCACCAATGCAAAGAATTTTAAAGTTTTTTAAGTTTGGAATATCATATTGAATGCCAGTAATTGTGGCCGCATCAAAATCTTCATGTTTATTTCATCTAAAAAATGTATCCATGTTGAAAGTTTCAACATTTGAGTCCCAAGTGCCCAAGTCATTATATACACTATAGGTGTTACATTTGCCATTGCCAACAACTCCTTTTACAAAGTAGAAGAATAACTAATACACATGTGGTTCGATATATACACACAACCATGCACTCACAACTTTTTGCTTTGTGCCCGGACAACTAACTGCTTACCATATTTCATTTTCTTTTTACTGTTTATCAATAAATGGCCTAGATGCTGCACTACAATGATCTTTCAATAATCTAACTTAGTAACCATTGCACCATTAATTAACACAGTGAAAACTTCTCCTTCTAGCATTTACATATAGCCTATATGATGCACTAAAATGATCTTTCAGTTTCCTTCTAGGAATGTTTCTTGATGTATTTACTTAAACAACGATTGCAGTATTTTGTCAGTTACGATCTCAATTCCATGATTCTAGTGACAGTGGTTCCTACTATGATAGTAGGCATTTAAAATCAGCAGTTATAAAAACTATCTCAATTGATAGTCGCATCAAACTAAGCTTAAAATTGAATTATTTTGCAAATAAATCAAAGGTTTTATTCAAGCTAACCTTCTGAATTATGTGAGAATACTCCAATACAATTATCCAAAGAAGCTGCTACTTCTCCACAAGACATCGCAGCCGGAGACCATGAAACCGCCAAAACATCACCGGCCCCGTCGGAGGAAAGCTCAATGACTTGCCGGAAAAACGGATCAACAGCGGTTTCGTTGTTTTCAGACGGATATGGAAACTGAGAGATCACGAGAAGCGAAGACGCTGCGTATGCAATCCATGCGTGACCCAGGTAATCCGGTAACCAGTCAATGGCGGATTCCAGTCGGGTTGGAGCAGGAGGGATCGTCGCCGATTTGATCAGTTGGAAGGGCAAGTCTAGATGTGTTAAACCCAAGGAATTATCTGATTTGGTGCTTGCTTCGGTGGCGGCAGAGGCGGAGGCGGAGGCGGCGGCAAACGCGGTAGCATTTCCGGCGCCGGTGGTTCGCACCTGCATCGGTTTCCGGTGATTAGGCGACTACGGTAACAAGTACCAATGGCAAGTTTATCTTCTTTTTTCCCCAAGGTGAAGGAGGGTGTTTGGGGATGAAATAATGCAAAATCACTTGTTAAAGAAAAGACATTCTGAAAGTAAATATGAAAGATCTAATTAGGATTAAAATTAATAATCCAAGCTACTCGAGTTTATCTATACTATATTATAAATTATTTAAATATTTTGCTTAAATTCTTAAATTTTAAATCTTTTGAAATTACTAAATTACCTCTCATATATACTAAATTGAGTAAATATTATATATATTTAATAAGATTCTTATATTCCATTTTAATAACTAAACTTTACATACTTAAGAAAATCAAAGTCAATACAACTTTTTTAAAAGTCAAAACCAATACAAATTAACTTAATTATTAAAAAAAACATTTTCATAACCTTTTTTTTCATTATGAAGAACAAATTAATAAAGAAAATGAAAAAAAATAAAGAAAATAGACATGTCCCCAAACAAAAATTATTTGCGGTCACCATATTACATAAATATCATACTCCCTACGTCTTGAAAACGGACATATTAACGATTAGAAATTATTCGTTGTCGCCGTATTACACGGGTATCATGCTAGTAAATCTTAAATGAGCCAACTGGTTTAGTATTATGTTTGGGCTTAACTCGTTTACATTCTTATATTTAATTATTTTTAAGCGAAATCATCTAGTGTGATGCCGCATTACAAAATACAAATCTTTTAAATGTATAAATAAATACCGAGATAAATATGGGTAAATTACAAAGAAAAATAACATGGATATTAAAAAAATTTAATAAGGGAAGGTGTTTGGCATGTCATGTTACTCTATTTATTATATTAAAATTTATTTATAATCTTTTTATATGTAAAATTATAATTCACAATCCTTTTTTATAACAAATTATATTTTATAATTCTTTCTCGACATAAACTATTACACGTTAAATTTATTGACAATTTTTTATATATATATTACCTTTCTCGACAATTTAACCCATAAATAAACGATTTTTCATTCCAATGTTTTATAAATATAATATGACCTAAGTTAAATTATATTAATATCGTAAATGAGTTACCCGTCTAGAATAATCAAAATGTTGTTTTTTGTTGTTGTAACACCGCGATTTCAAGGTCATATTTTCGCTTATTTTCAAACATAATTATAGTTTGATAAACAGACAGCGTAAGTCTTATTAGATTATATTTCTTATTTTTTATGAAAAAAACAATCCAACAGGGTTTTCATTTTTACAAACATATGTTACTGTAACACCGTCATTTTTAGAACAAGAATTTTCTTTTAAAAATTATTATTTTAAGTTTTCAAACCGCGTGGGTTCATTTATAAACATAAATTTATAAAACCTGGTTTCAAATTAATACAAATAGTGGAAAGCTAAGTGGCTAAATATATACAAATCAAAACTAGCCACATAATACAATTAATTCTGGTATTATTGTGATCAAACAACCGACCATTCAAAAGAATATTTACAAACAAAATGTAGCATGATAAGTGTTCCTCCCAAAACTATACAAATAACCGGCATGTACCCAAGTTCACGCGCCTAAGTGTCACCTGAAACATGGGGGGAGAGTATATGTTAGCTAATTAAAGCTAGTGGGTATAAGATAGCATAAAGATCCATATCAATACATCATATATCAATAACAATGATCAAATAGTGTTATCCTAGCATCTCGCGATGAGCTGGCGTAGTCAGAAGGCAACATAATCTTGTAGGGTAGCTAGCCCGACTCAATGCTCCTAACTGGGGTACCAAACACATCAACCGCGCCGGTGGGTGAGCGGGTAGCGGTCCACCATTGCGTAATGAATTAGCACAAAGCTAAGTGAATGAAAGCTAAAACCACAAACAGCAATTAGCAACAACCACAACGATTACAACAGAACCAAGTAATCACATAATTCCAGAGGACCGGTGGTTTGACATAGAACCTACAACCAATGCGGGTCAAAGCAAAGGTTTACCGATAGCCCTTTGTTACTTGGCAGGGTTAAACCCCTTCCATTGCAACGAATGCGTAAGAAGACCTAGAACTGTTTAACCAATAGCAAACGAGCCCGGATCAATTCCATGCATAGTTAACATCTATCAAAAACCATGTATACATTATCATCCCATGTGCACATATCTTGGACTCAACAATTAATTAACACATAATCAGTTAATCAATCATCATCAAACTAAACAGTCTATCAAAGCATCAATCATAACAATTCCACGTAACCATATCAGTTACAACTAATACCACCCATGAGTTAGCGTCCACTCACCTTGGTTCTTAATCGTCCAACTCGGTTATCTAATCTCACTGAGTCTTCGTGTTGCCTGAGAACACAAGAATACTGAAATCAGTCTTCGATTCATAAATATATGTACATATATATTTATATCAATTAATAATCATCACCAACATATAAAAACCACATATGAAAGGCATATACAGCATGCAACTCGATTGACCAGCAAACAAACTTTAAAATAGAAAAAAACTTAACGTGTCAAGTCCTGAACACCGACGCGTCGCGTCGGGGTGCGACAGAACACACAAGTCGGATAGGGTTCCAAGTCGCACAACTCAACACGCAGTCATATAAGTCGCATGGAAGTGAAAGTCGGACTACACCCAAAGTCGCACAGATAAAAGTCGGACCACCCCCCAAGTCGCACAAATGAAAGTCGGACCACACTCGAAATCGCACACATGAAAGTCGGACCATCACCTCCCTAAGTCGCACACCATAGTGACCACCACCTCCCTTAGCCGTATGCCAAAGTTGGACCACCTCCCCCCATCGACTTCATCTTTTTCCCCGTTCTTATTCCAGACGAAACCCACCTCCAAAACACCAACTTTAAATCTAGAAATCAACTAGAAACACATCTAAAACAACTCTAAACTTCACATATCATGCTAGCAATTATCAATAACACATCAAAACCATTTAAACATCAACATATATCAAGAACCTAAATTCATGTTTGCTCATATCCTTCATTAATGGAGTTTCAAGCTTCAAGCATGATAAAAACCATCAAATACACAACAAAAGCTTCAAGAATCATAATAATAACATGTACAAACCTTTGTTTGCAATATCACACACTAAATCAAAGATTCAATTTTTCAAGTTTGAGTCTAAAGTTTTCTCTAGGTTCTTCTTCTTCAAGCAAGTAATAAACATACATACACACATACCCATATGAAGGAGACTTCACAATGAAGTATAGGGAGTTTTGAGTCGGCTGGGAAATTTTAAGATATCTATATACAGTATCAAACACTGCTTTCTAACATACAGTCAATCAATTAAGCAATCAAACACAATTAATTAACAATTAACGAGGTATTATTCGGATCATCGTTTAAAAATGAATTCAACAATATCATAAACGCATACGATATAAAACATATTTTTATCACTAATAACACGTCACTCGATTATTTATTCTAATAATCATCAAACGATAATAATTAAACACGTAAACAATTATTAAACACTCACCACCGTCACGATAACAACTAGGCCTTAAACAAGGATGTTACACAGTCTAGGCAAAGAGAAGAAAGGAGATGAAGAGTCAAAGATCCCAATTCCCAAATCGTGAATCGAGAATACGAGAAGGGATAAATGACCTGGTCCCGTTTCCCATTTCGTAAGCCAACTGCAGGCTTCTTTCTGTAAGTGTTTTGGGCCTTTAATGGATTACAGCATTAAATTTTACTAGGCTTACACTTATAATATATATGGACTAATTTTTGAAAGTGTGCCCTTAAAATTTGTAGGCCATGGGCGGCTGCCTTTGTGGCCCAGCCCAGGGCCCGCCCTGAGCGGCAACTCTAGATTAGGGCTCTGATACCATAAAAGTGTTTATGGTATTAATTCTTGATGAAGAATACAAAGGAAACCCCTATATAAATAGGAAACAAATACAACAATAATATCCTATAAATATGAACAGGATATAACAATCTGTTATAATTTTAACAATGATTAGCTCAAGATTAATAAAACAACCTTAGAACTTTGAGAGAAATGGAAGTAGGAGAAGTAGGAGAATTGTATAACTTATAAAAGTTCATACAAGAGGTACATTTTCTTCATTACAAGATGAGGTATTTATACTACAAAATTCACTATTGATTTACCATCCTTTATTAATTAGTAGACATTGAGTTGATGGTTAAGTTGACAAAAGATGACTTGTGTTGAAAATGTGTTCATCCATATATTGTTATCTATGTATATATTTATAACACTCCCCCTTGGATGACACATTATCAAATCAGAGTTCAACTTTGAAGTATTGCCTCATTAAAAACCTTGCTAAAGAAAAACCCAGTGGGATAAAAACTCTAGCGAAGGGAAAAAGAGTGTAATGTATAGTTGACTCCCCCTCATGTAAACATCTATCACATCTGATGAACATGACGCATTCCAATATTGTGAACATGTTTTCTAAATATTGCAGTAGGGAGTGACTTCGTGAAAAGATCAGCTGAATTATTACTAGATTGAACATATTTCATTTCAATCTGATTATCCTTTATCAAGTCTTGAGTATATGAGAAAAATCTTGGTGGTATATGCTTTGTTCTATCGGTCTTTATATACCCTTCTTTCATTTGTGTAACACAAGCTGCATTATCTTCGTGAATCACAGTCGGATTTTTCTCTCCCTTTAGTCCACACGAAGTCAAAATGTGTTTTGTCATCGATCTTAGCCACACACACTGCTTTATGTAGTGCAATGACTTCAGCATGATTTAAAGATGTTGCAACAAGCGTTTTCTTTTGAGAGCGCCATGAAATAGCTGTGCCTCCATACATGAAAACATATCCCGTTTGAGACCTAGCTTTATGAGGATCAGAGAGATAACCTGCATCTGTATAACCAACCAACTCTTGTTTCGAGTTAGAATAGAATAGACCCAAATCAACAGTTCCCCGAAGGTATCGAAAAATGTGTTTAATCCCGTTCCAATGTCGTTTTGTAGGAGCTGAACTAAATCTTGCTAACAAATTAACTGCAAATGAAATGTCGGGTCTAGTACAATTCGTAAGATACATTAGAGCTCCAATTGCACTGAGATATGGCACTTCTTGACCAAGAACCTCTTCATTTTCTTCACGAGGTCGAAATGGGTCATTTTCAACATTGAGTGATCGAACTACCATTGGAGTGCTTAATGGATTTGCTTTGTCCATGTTGAAACATTTCAAAAAAATTTCTGTATAATTTGATTGATGGACAAGTATTCCATTATGCATATGCTCAATTTGTAAACCAAGATAGTATTTGGTTTTTCCAATATCCTTCATTTCAAATTCCTTTTTTAAAAGCATAGCTGATTCATTAATTTCTTTATGTGTTCCAATAAGGTTCAGATCATCTACATAGATAGCTATGATCACAAATCCGGATGTTGTTTTCTTAATAAAGACACATGGACAAATAGTATTATTGGTATAGCCTTTACTTACCAAATAATCACTCAAACGTTTATACCACATGCGTCCAGATTGTTTCAACCCATATAAAGATCTTTGTAATTTGATTGAATACATCTCTTTGTGTTTATCACTCGATGCTTCAGGCATTTTAAATCTTTCAGGGATTTTCATATAGATATCACTATCAAGTGATCCATATAGATAAGCCGTAACAACATTTTATAAGGCACATCTCTAAATTTTTAGAGACTACCAGACTGATTAAATATCTGAAAGTTATTGCATCCATAACTGGAGAATAGGTTTCTTCATAATCAATTCCAGGTCTTTGAGAAAAACCTTGAGCCACAAGTCTAGCTTTATACCTTATAATTTCATCTTTCTCATTTCGCTTTCGTACAAAAACCCATTTATACCCTACGGGTTTTACCGTTCCTGGTGTGAGTATAATACGTCCAAAAACATTAAGTTTATTAAGGGAATTTAATTCAGTCTGCATAGCATCTTTCCATTTTTCCCAGTCATGTCTATTTTGACATTCATTGACAGACTTTGGTTCAGGATCATCATTCATAATTTCTCATGCAACGGTATAAGAAAATATCTCATCTATATTTTCCGTTCCCCCTCGATTCCACAATATATTTGTATGAACATAGTTAATAGTAACATCTTTACTGGTATCATCAATTTCCTCTTCTGGGGAAACGTTGATATCTTGTGTTACTTCAGGAACACTTTCTTTAGGGTCAATTGTACTTTCCATACCCTTTCTTTTTCGAGGATTTTTATCCTTGGAACCAATTGGTCTTCCACGCTTCAGGCGTGTTTTAGACTCTTGACCAAATTTATCATCAGACTTCTCAAATGGTATTTCAATTCTAGCAGGCGCATTAGCTGCTGGTATGTATGATTTTGTAATTCTTTTTGTATCTGTAAACGCGTCAGGTAATTGATTCGCAATTTCCTGCAAGTGCATTATCCTTTGTACTTCCATTTCACACTGTTTTGTACGAGGATCAAGATATAATAACGAAGGTTTACACCATGATAGATCTTTATCTTGATTTTTCTTTTCTTCTCTTAACGTTGGAAAATTTTCCTCATTAAAGTGGCAATCTGCAAAACGTGCTGTAAAAACATCACCCGTTAAAGGTTCAAGGTATCTTATGATAGAACTTGTTTCATATCCAACATATATCCCTAACCTTCTTTGAGGACCCATTTTCGTACGTTGTGGCGGTGCAATAGGAACATATACCGCACAACCAAAAATTCGAAGGTGGGAAATGTTTGGTTCATGACCAAAAGCGAGTTGTAATGGAGAGTATTTATGATATGCACTTGGTCTTATGCGAATTAAAGATGCAGCATGTAAAATTGCATGACCCCATACAGATACAGGAAGTTTTGTTCTCATTATTAATGGTCTAGCTATTAATTGAAGGCATTTAATTAATGATTCAGCTAAACCATTTTGTGTGTGTACATGAGCAACGGGGTGTTCAACAACAATCCCTACAGACATACAATAGTCATTAAATGCTTGAGATGTAAATTCACCAGCATTATCAAGTCTCACTCTTTTAATAACTTGGTCAGGGAAATGTGCTCTTAATTTAATGAGTTGAGCTAGAAATTTTGCAAACGCCACATTACGAGTTGATAGAAGACATACATGAGACCATTTACTAGATGCATCTATTAGGACCATAAAATATCTAAATGGACCACAAGATGGATGAATTGGTCCACATATATCACCTTGAATTCTTTCAAGAAATACAGGTAATTCCTTTTCAACTTTAACCGTTGAATGTCTTATTATCAGTTTTCCTAAAGAACAAGATGTACATGAAACCATCTTACCTGTGTGAAGGATCTTCTGGCCTTTTAATGGATGTCCATTTGTGCTTTCAATTATTCTCCTCATCATTGTTGATCCTGGGTGACCCAATCTGTCATGCCATAAACTGAACATACCAGGATCACCATATTTTTCTTTAACTACCATATTTGATTATACCATTTTTATATGTGTATAATGTAATCCACAATCAAGTAGTGGTAGTTTTTCTAGTACACGACTCTTATCAGTAATGTGCAGAATTTTCTCATTCTGTGTACTTGCACTTTGTGTATCATATCCATTATGATATATATCAAGAAAACTTAATAGATTTCTTTTGGATTTTGGAGAAAATAAAGCATTGTCTGTCGAAATATATGTACCATTTGTTAGTATAAAACTAGCCCTTCTCACACCTTCTATCAAGTCTGCAGGACCTGATATAGTTTGTATGGTCGCTTTTGTTGGTTTTAAATTTGAGAAATATTTCTTGGATTTAAGTATGGTATGAGTAGAACCACTATCAAGTATACATAGGTCTCCAGAATGAAGTGCTCCTTTGGGCATTTTAAACTTCAAAATATGAAATAAATAATTAGTGTTAATATAAACATAATAAGGGATGTAAAATGTTCATTTTTATTTTATAAAAACATATTGCATGAAACAAAGACCACTGGTGATCTATTCATAAAAAGAAAATACTTATTACAAACATAACGTACTTATGACAAGGAAACGACATTAGAAAATAAACAAAGTCATAAGTAAAAACATAATTATAGCAGGTCATCATTGCAGAAATCATCGGCATTTAGCTCGGTATTTTCATAGTTAGGTTGGTCAACGAAATTCACTTCCTTCTCTTTAAGAGAGGCTTGGTAGAGCTTACAAAGATGTGAAGGTGTGCGACAAGCTCTTAACCAATGGTCGGTGCTACCACATCTAAAACATGAACCTTCAAGGTTCTGAGAAGTACTTGCTTCAACATCACGTTTTGTGTTCTTGTTTTGTGGTTGGGTCTTATTATCACGTGGAGCATAGTAAGTATTATTTCTTTGATTACGTCCACGCCCACGGCCTCTACCATAATCATGATTTCGATTAGAAAAATGATTTGGGCCAAAAGAACGCTTTTGATCATATCATCCCCTTCCACGACCACGTCCTCGTCCTCGTGTATTATTTTTACGACCATCATTTTGTGTAGCATTCACTTCAGGGAATGCTACTGATCCTGTCGGACGAGATTCATGATTTTTCATTAACAATTCATTATTCTGTTCCGCAACAAGTAGACATGAGTTCAGATCAGCATATCTCTTAAATTTCATTAAGCGATATTGTTGTTGTAAATTGATGTTTGATGCATGGAATGTAGCATAAGTCTTTTCTAACAATTCCTCTTCTGTGACCTCTTGTCCACAGAATCTTAATCTTGCTCGGATTCTTAACAAGGCTGAGTTATATTGATTTACTTTCTGAAAATCTTGGAACCTTATAGTGCTCCACTCATGTCTAGCAGCCGGAAGTAAGACATCCCTTTGGTGGTCAAATCTTTCTTTAAGACCGTTCCAAAGAGTACTTGCACTTCTAATATTGAAAAATTCAAGTTCAAGTACACTATCAAGATGTTTGTGGAGGAAAAATTTTGCCTTTGCTCTATCTATCTGAGAGCAATTGTTATTTTCTTGTAAGGCATCTACTATGCCCAATTATTCGAGGTACATTTCAACATTAACACTCCAAGGCATGTAATGGAATTCAAGCTTTGAAATGTTTGACATTTTATAACTATAAAAATTTAAAAATCAAAATATTAGAATCGATATATATTACTACATATGTAATGCAACAAATAACATCGGAAGGATAATAGTTACAAGTACTTGTAAGGCAAGATAAAACTCGCGACTTGGCAGATTCATCATAGGAATCATAGATAATATAAGTAGTACAATAACGAAAATAAAAAACGGGTGAATCATCTTCGGGAAATATTTTGGATGATCTTAGAAAAGAGATAATTTGTTTATTGTGAAAAATGAGATTAGTAGTTTTCATTTTATAGGGGAGGATATAGCCGTTTACAACGGCTATATAACCGTTACAACGGTTACATGACCGTATATAAAATTATTTTATAAATGATTTAGAGAACAAGATAAATATAAGCATTAATGTATATAAGAATAAAACGTTAGTGTGTATAAATAATCGTTAGTAAGCATAACTAAATGTTAGTTGCATAAATAAAAGTTAGTTAACATAAAAGTAAATGTTAATTGCATAAATAAAAGTTAGTTAACATAAAAGTAGATGTTAGTTGCATAAATAAAAGTTAGTTAACGATAAAGTAAATACTAATAACATAAATAAAGTTAGATGGTTAGTAATCCAATAGTTATGGAATGTCTATAATAAGTAGTCCTTTATCCTTATTCTGTTTATGAAGTATTACTTAGTTTTTATTGTATATTATAAATTAATTGTCATTTATGAAATACATACCTTGTTTATCTTGTTTAAGATTGGTTTCTTGTGGTTGATTGCCCTTGATTAAGAAGTAGAAACTTTCGTGTTGATAACGTGTTATAATTTTAACAATAATTAGCTCAAGATTAATAAAACAACCTTAGAACTTTGAGAGAAATGAAAGTAGGAGAAGTAGGAGAATCGTATAACTTATAAAAATTCATACAAGAGGTACATTTTCTTCATTACAAGATGAGGTATTTATACTACAAAATTCACTATTGATTTATCATCCTTCATTAATTAGTAGACATTGAGTTAATGGTTAAGTTGACAAAAGATGACTTGTGTTGAAAATATATTCATCCATATATTGTTATCTATGTATATATTTATAACACAATCAAATATATATAAAATACAATCCATTACATACTAAATATATGTCGGCTAATAAAATCAAGCTTTATAAAGAACTAAATAATATTTACATACTATCACAAAGATACGATACAATTCTACAAAGTTATTTCTTTGTTCGTTAAAGGGGATGATGAAAAAAATACAGAATAGATATTTAATAAGAATATTATCCACCTAATGTTCAAAATTATAAATAATTCAGAAAAGCTATAAACAATTTATGATACAAAAGTCAAACCTCATTTGTTTAATTTCATAAGACTTCATCTCGTCATAGAATTCTAAAAATTGATAAAACATAGTTTTTTAATATGCTCACAACTTGTTAAATAACTTTCTCTTAGTTAATACTACTTTTAAGTTTAAAATTCACCTTAGTTATAAATATGATAATATCATAACAAATATGTCTATTATTAAGAGGATAAACACAGTTTAGATTATCACCAGAAACAAAAAAAATATAAACATCTAAACTTTGATATATTTTAGTTACACAATTACATTATAAATTATTTGTATAATTATACCCTTTACTTGATCATTCCATGCTCCACAACAAAAGAAACTTCGTAAAACAGTTTTATACGTCAATAAAATTTATTCAACGTAATAAAAAGAATCTTCATGGGGAAAAAGGAAAATTGTAACAACTGCAATCGTAATTATAATACAAACATTAAATTCAGTCCTAGACTCTTTCGGGGTCGGTCGGACTTCGGCGGACCGGTTCTTGCATAAGACCATTCAGTTTTTAGGCGGTCAGGTCTTTTTTCGGACCAGTCCTCGTCCGGACCAATCCGACTTTGGTCCAGACCTGTTCAGTTTTCATTCAGATATTTTTTGTTTGTTTTAGACATTTCTGGTTTTGTATTGTAAGTTTCGGTTAAGACATTTCCGGTTTTTTGTTTCCTTTTTGTAAAAAAAAATATCGACAATTAAATTGTAAAAATTGCGAGTTATAAACATATATAATTGCTGAAAACATATGCTTATCTTATTGAAAATTTCAATAATTATGCACTTGTACGAAATAAAATTACATATTGTTGAAAATAACTAAAATGTTATTCGAAATTAAACTACATATTGTTCGAAATAAATAATTTGATAAAGTTGAGAGAATAATATAGAGAATATATAGAAAGAAGTTTGGTGTAAAGAAAAATGGAAGAGGTGGTGAGGTATTTATAAAGTATTTGTAAAAAAAACTAGCCGTTGGGACCGGTTTGGACCGACCGGTCCGGACTGACTCATTTTTTAGGTTTAGACTCTTGGACCGGCTTGGTCCAGACCGACTTTCGGATTAGTTCGTGACGGTCCTCTCCTCTGGACTGGTTTGGACCATGGACCAGCACGTCGGGCTTGGACTGGTTCGGTCCGATCTTGGCGGTCTTCGTCGGACTAGTTCTATTTGTTCACCTCTACTCATAACTTAGAGCCCTTACCCCGTAGAGCTTTCTTATGTTTTGATGAAGTTAAAGAAATGCCCTTACCTTTAGTTTTTTTCTTTTAAGTCTTATATTTTAAAGTCTCAATGATATTACATTTATTACATCTTTATAGCGCAAGTATATAACTTATATAAACTTCTCTGAATGATGAATGATTAGTTCACTTCTTTATAGTAAACAATTTTAAGTCTCAACGATCAATGATTAGTTCACTTCTTTATAGTAAATAACTTCTCTAATATCTTTTTTTTACGGTAGAAAGGTTACAAGGGCGAAATTACATATATGGTTCCTAGGTACCACCGAAATTTAGTTGGAGAAAATGTAATAATTTTTCATATAAACTATCTTAACGGTGTATTAACAACTAACTTACATTTAAACTTACAAACAATGTTGTAAGCATTAATTTTATATTTTAAATCTATCAACCAACCATTTTATGGTGTGTTCGACAAAACTTTTTGAGGTTGGAGCTAAAATTAAAAAGCTCGAGTCTTTTTTAAAACGTTACTTCAACTAGCTTTATTGGCAACTTAGAAATCATTTTTCCTATAAAAAGATTTAGTAGGTAAACTTCTAATTTATTTGAATAAAGAGATTTCGAATGCAAACTTTCTAGGAAAGTGTTGAAATGACTTAAAAAAATATAATTGCTTTTAATTCAATGTTTCGTATTAATGACTTGACCCATACGACTAATATTTCATTTTGTCATCTAATTATGTGAAGGAACCACTCGGCTTTAGATCATAGATTCGCCACTGGCCATCACCCACCCACAAGCAACCAACATTTTATAAAAAACTTAAAGACTAGTAACCAATAGTTTATATGAAACTTAAAATAACGAATGGGGGTGACAACACCACATTGACTAAATTTAAGAAGTACATTTGGCTCTAAATTTTATCCATGTATAAGAAGGCCTGAATTTCGTCAGTCACCATCAAGTAGGTACCCTTTTTCCGTGGAACACCAAGTTATTGCGTGTCTTCCAAATGAACCATAGCAAAGTGCCCACTACACCTTCTACAAATTTCTTCTTCTCCTTCCAAAAGCTTGTAAAGTACGTCTTCTAAGGATGCATGTTGATCGACCCTCAAATTACACAATTGAATCATCCACTTTCACACTTCTTTAGACACCTTACATGAATAAAACTAATGGTCTTCTGTTTCCAAATCAAGTTCACACAAGGGACATGTAGCCGAGGGCATAAATATACCCCTCAAGCAAAGATTTAATCTTGTTGGCAATCTTTTTAATAATACTCTCCAAACAAAACAATTAGCCTTATATCTGAATATTTGTTAGTTCAACTCAATTCTCAATAAAGAATTAGAATAACACAAAAACATGCATTTTTGGCAATAGATAGAAATGGTAAGTAGCAAAATTTAGCCTTGTGTGTGCTTCAATTATATTTATACATTTTTATATAATATATATATATATGGTAAGGTTCTATATAGCCTCACTCTTAAACATAGTCTCTAAAGACTAAATCTGAGCCATTCATTTAAAAAGGCAAATTAGGAATTGGTAATAGTAAAATAAACTCATGCGCCCCCTAAGAAACTCCCCTACACTTTCTTTTTTTTATACTTTTTTTTACCCCTTAGGGGGTGTTTGGTTCGTGGTATTTTCTGGGAATCTTTGGGATTGGGATTTCAAATCCTGAGAAATCTTGTGTTTGATTTGTAAAAATGGGATGGGATTTCAAATCCTAGGAATCCTTGAAATCACACAAATGAGGGATTTCTAAATCCCCCCACCCCCATGGTATTTACAAATCCCAAAGATGAGGGATTTCTAAATTCTGTGTTTCGTTCGTTGTCCGCCGTCATTCATCATCCGCCGTCGTTCGTCCGTCGTCCGTCTTCATCCGCCGTCGTTCGTTCGTTGTCGCCGTCGTTGGTCATCCGCCGTCGTTCGTTCGTTTTCGCCGTCCTTGGTCATCCGCCGTCGTTCACCGTTGTCCGCCGTCGTTCATCGTCCTCCGTCGTTCACCGTCGTTTGTCATCCACTGTCGTTCGTCATCCGCCGTCGTTCGTCCGTTGTCTCCGTCGTTGGTCATCCGCCGTCGTTCACCGTCGTCCACCGTCGTTCGTTCGTTGTCGCCGTCATTCATCGTCCTCCGTCGTTCACCGTCGTTTGTCATCCACTGTCGTTGGTCATCTGCCGTCGTTCGTCCGTTGTCTCCATCGTTGGTCATCCGCCGTCGTTCACCGTCGTCCGCCGTCATTCGTTCGTTGTCGCCATCGTTCATCGTCCGCCGTCGTTCTGTAATACCCAAGCTTCGAAAATAAATAAAGGAAATATTTTGTTGAGAAATAATATTGTGAATTTAGTTGTGATATATGTTAAAGATTTATGGACTAGTTATATATATATATATGTGTGTGTGTGTGTGTGTTATTGGACTAGACATGTGAGTGTTGTTGGGTTATGTTTCTTGGGCCCAATCTATGGGTTATGTGGGCTTAGGCCTTATCATGAGATGTTTATAATAGAGATTAGGGCACAGCCCCTAACATCACAAACTTCATCTCGCATTCAAACACTGTTCCATTGAGTGAGAGAGTTTAGTGTGTGTTTGTGTGGGTGTGCTTAAACCCCACGAGGAAGCAAGGAAGAAGAGGCAAGAATCAGCTGGGAAACTCAAAGAATTGTTACAAGAATCATCAGGTAATGTTTCTTACCTCACTAGGATACTGTAGGTATCAATTTCATCTTGTTTAGATGATAATAGCATGATTTAGCTTCTGGGTTTTGGGTTTTGGGTTTTGGGTTTATGAAGAACCAGAGAGAAAGAAAGTGAGCTGTGAGTTCGGAAACTTGATGAAATGTGTTTAAACCTTGAAAGAGGTGTTCAAATGAATGGAGAAATGTTTTGAAACCAAAATGAAATGATTTGGTTAAGTTTTGAAGAAACATGATTTTGGCCATGGAGCCTGAAAATTGAAAATGATGAACTGACAGGGATGAATATCATCCATGCGACTTTTTGTATGAAGGTCGTGCGACCTTTGTTTGTTTCATGCGACCTTTGAAATTAACCCCATGCGACTTTCACATGCTTCATGCGACTTTCACATGGCTATCACCACCATTCTATGCGACTTTCACTTGTATACCATGCGACTTTCACCCTTAAAACAATCCATGCGACTTTCCTTTGAAACACCCTCATGCGACTGTCGCATGGAGCCTTCATGCGACTTTTGCACTTAGAACCTTCATGTGACTTTTGCCTTGAACCTTAACACCATGCGACTTATGAAACCCTCATGCGACTTTCAATTGATAACTTATGATTCATGCGACTTACACTTGATTGTGTTTCATGCGACTTATGCATTTTGATGTGGAAATCCGATAGTTACAATCTGATAAGGCCAAAATCCGAGAGTTGAGAATCCGAATGAGTTGAAATCCGATAAATCTGAAATCCGTGTATGAAATCCGACAGTTAGGTCCGGATTGTAGAATCCGACACTTTTACACTCGACGCGACGCATCGGTTTGTTGGACGCGACGCGTCCCCGACTTTATGGACTTTAGTGAATTTCTTGTTGTTACTTGCCTTGTGAGGCTCGAATGTATTATATGAATAAACGAACAAGGGATTCGTGCACGGTATTGATTTATTAGACCTATTGTAGGTGACGGTTTACTAGCAAGTAACCACAAGTGTACTAGTAAGCTAAGATTGAGAAAACTGAGACTGCAAGACAGGTGAGTATTCTTACTTACTATCTAAACCCTATGATGTGCGTGT